>OY754308.1:27856435-28388435 GCA_963573325.1 Astragalus glycyphyllos | reverse complement strand
AAAATAGAGTAACTTTAGTTTAGGGTTTAGAAATGAACCGGGTGATGTTGTATCGAGTGAGAAAGCGACCTAAGTGTCAAGCTAAAGCATAATATACCTAGGGGATGACAATCCCGAGTAAAATCATACTAAGTGAGGCGAAGTAATTAGCCCTAAGCCTAGGCCCAGAATAAGTTGACTCGGTAATTGTTATTATCGGGTGGGTTTAATGGGGAATTGTGTAGTGATTTTCCGTTGTTGTGCTAAGAAAATAGAAAAGATAATAAAGACACCGAGAGGTTAAGGTGAGGGATTCTGAAATAACTTGCTGAGATTATTATCTCAATGTTTATTCATGTGGTGTTTTACAGATGAGCAGGGAAAGCAAAAGCAAATAGGGAATAAGTAGCTGCTGTTCTGGGCTATGAGATATAGAAGGATCTTATATGATCATGTTTATTCATAGTTTGCATAGCTGACCCTAGTGTTACATTATGTAACAAGTTTATGTTTGATAATTTAAACTATTGATTTGTAATCAGAGTTATGTATCGTCTTAAGAATTCTGCTTTTGATAATTTGAACAATAGAGTTTATGACTGACTTTTGGACTTGTCTCGTTGTCATTAGTTTATCCTTTTTAAGAAACTTCGTTACTTTAAAAGATAGTGGATAAATTATTTATCGAGTTTAGCTGTTCAGTTCACTTAAGCAGGATTAGTACTCTGATGTATGGTATTTATGGAAGTCTCAGTATTTCTTCCAAGGTTGAAATACTAGGATGCTACATTTTGGTATCAGAGCAGTTCGACCTAGTCGGGCTTAGTATAGTGTAGGGTTGAGTTAATTCCTTGATTATTTTCTGTTATATTTCTGTTATTTTCTGTTATATAGAAGGATCTTATATGATCATGTTTATTCATAGTTTGTGTAGCTGACCCTAGTGTTACATTATGTAACAAGTTTATGTTTGATAATTTAACTATTGATTTGTGGTGTGTGAAAAACATGTTGTGCAAGTATACACAGTCACAAACAAGTAACAAAGTAGAAGTAAAGTATCGTTCCCACAGAGATTGTATAATTCTTAATGTATTGTTGTGAGGACATGTAAATTAATGCAACTATCTACTCACAAAGTTTGGTTTTTTTTTTTTGTAGAAGTTGAAATAAAGTTAAAATGACAATAAACAACAGAGAGGAAATTAGTGGAGAAATATAGTTGAGATGCTTTCATCAAATAACTCTCTTTTAATTGTTAAGTGCATTCGTGTGGTGCAGGTGCACTGGATGCAGCTGCATCAGTTGTGTGCTTTTCAGCTACTATTTCAAAAGTTGTTTTACAAGCTTCCTATGTCTAGGTGTGCTAGATAAATTCACTCTTGACCTTGAAGTACTTGCTGATTTAATCCTAAGGGCTATGTTATCCTATTTCTAGAACTAACATGGAATTAACAAGCTTCTTTTATTAAACAAGTTAATAAAGGCTTTATTAAACGCTTGCCCCTATTGATTCTTGATTTCTAGTTATAAACCATGTCTGTGAATATAACTCTACTCATTTTAAGCGATCAACCTTAAAATAAGATGAATGTAGTATAACACAAGAATCAAAGTAATGCAACACACAAATGACACTTAAACTTTTTCAAAAGATCATTATAAGACTAGCACATCTCAACTAAAGGATGTAGCGACCGAAAAATCCGAAGGAGGGATCCTTCGAGGGTGTCAGATGAAGCCGCCATCAAGGTTTAGGTTTAAGTGGGCAAACATTGATAAATCCCCCTTGACAGGTCTATACGAACCAAATATGGGTTCCGGAGTCGATTATGCGCGGGGAAGGTACTAGCACCCTACGACATCCTTCCTAAGGAAGGTTACCTTTAATTAAATGTGTAAAAAGATTGTTAATTCAAATATATTTATTTTTACCCTTTTTACAAATTAAATAAAAGACTTGGTAAATGGTTAGTTGTTTTTGTTCTTTTTTGAGTAATAGGAAAGAAATAATTTAAAACTAAAAAAAAAGGTTTTATTAGTGCAATTGACAGAGGTCGGCCGCCCTCTGCTCCTACGTATCTCCTGGTAGAGAATCAAATCACACGTAGTTCTTGGCAGAAAATATTTGTGAGTTTGGTATTTTTTATTTACGCAGGGAATTGTAAAACAGTAATGAGGGAGGTGTAATCAACAAAAGGGTGCCGTATTATTAAAACTGGGGGTGTAATTAGTAAAGTCCAGTTCAATCCACCTTTGGGTTTAGTAGGGGCTGCGAACCCTGGGCCTTGTGCAGGGGAATGCACAAATTAAACATAGGGGTGCATGTATTAAACTGTCATTTTTTATTAAAATTAAAATAAAAGGAAGGGGTATAAAAGGGAAATAGCACATTGAAAACCTAATTTCTATTCTCCTCACTTCAGCGCCGTTCCACACTACTTCCAGAGGAGAGAGAACGAAATTTTAGGGAGAGAGAAAGAAGGCTTGCGAGAGAGAGAGAGAGAGAGAGAGAGAGTATGAGAAAGAAAGGAAACGCGATGGAGAGGGTGAGACGAGGACTGGACGACGTCGGAGGGAGAATTGCCGGCAATGGCGATGGTTTCACGGCCGGGAGAGAGAGATGTTTGTGGTGAAAGTAAAAAAAAAGGAAAACGAGAGGGGGAGGGACAGTTACGACGGAGAGGTGGTGGAATCGCCGGAAGTGACGATGTTTTGGGTTTCTGATGGCGTTGGTGCGCCGGTCAAAGGGACGGTGCTGCTGGGAAGACGACGGCGATGACTACGTCGGCGTGATGCGACAACGACGGGGGGTTCCTCCGCGACGGCGATGAGCCGATGACTGTGATGCTCGCCGGCGAGTCCGACAGCGGGAGGGGGACGATGGTACGTGTTCACGGTGATGACTTACTGGTGAGGACGAAGGGGGAAGCGACGGAGGAGACGACCACAGGGGTTTCGTGGCGGCGTGATAGTGGCTCGCGGAGGCTGCCACGGCGAGGGATGACGTCGACGATGAAGCAGGTTCACCGCGGCAGTTCCGGTCGGTTTCGAACCAAGGACGACGACAATAGCTACGAAGACGGCGACACCGCGTACGGTGGCCGGAAGTTAGTTCTGATGTTACATTTTTCATACTTCACATTTGTTTCTTGTTTTTCCTCTCCTAATTTACTTTGATTTCTTCTGCTAGTGTCCTTTTGAAATCTGATTCTATTTGCTAATCTATTCCTTATCTCCTATTTTATATTCTCTTCTCTTATTAGTTCTTTCTTGGTTTGATTTTTTTTTTATATCTAAAGAACCTATAATCAAAACTCGCGTTCTATAACAACCATAGGAATAACAATAGGAATAACAACACAAATCCTATTTATTTATCTAATGTTTATTTTAAATTATTTTTAACTTAACTAGCATTATCACACGATTCCTATGGTTAATACATGCTCTATTCTTCTATTCAGATTCAAGATACTACATATTAAAAAAGGTTTCAACACAAATTTTCTATTTAATAGCTTATCGGGACCAACCTGACATCCATGTTTTTTGAATAATCTCTGTTCTAGCCACTGCTGCTGTGCTGCCTGCTTCCTCTTCCTTTGCTTACTTACTTCGGACCAGTGTTTTTTATCGGATTAGGGTTCTGATTTGAACCACTAATCTTTCATGTGCTTTCTGATTTTTTGTGTGTGAATTGTTGTCTGAATTTTTCTGTGAATTGGTTCTTGTTTTTATAGGCGAATATTAGGCTTTCAGTATTTAATTCTATGATTCTAACCTGATTTTATTTCCTTTTTTCAGATTTTTGAAGACTTGCTCAGCAAGTTCAAGACAATGGGCTGAATGTGAGAGCCTGCAGGGGCTGGGCTGGAGATGTTATTTATTTTGCCTATTTTTGTGATTTTCGTTTTCCATTTTTTTTTATTTTTTTGTATTATCATTTTTGTATTTTGGATTTTTTGGACACATTTTTATATAATAAATTAATTTTTGTGTAATTTTATGTACTTTTTATGGCTTTTTAATTAGATGGGAAAAACAATGAAATCGGGCCAAAGCCCAAGAATAAGAACTCGGCCTAGTTGAACACTGTGTTAAAATAAGGCCCAACCACAAATTATGAGCGTCAGGCCCAATTAGAACGAGTTGCTAAAATTAGGCTCAAACGAACAAAAAAAACTAATAAGTTATTCGAGTGGTAAAAAAGTGAAGCGGACAAAATTGGGGTATAACAGCTGCCCCTCTTTATTTATATTTTGCTAGAAAAAATGATGGGTCTCATGAGTTTTTAACAGAATAGAAATAAAGATAGAAAGACGCTAATTTTGTCCGATTAGAAGAAAAGTTGGGGGATCTAAGAATTTACAGGTAAGCATTTAACACTTGGCGCGTTAATGAGAAAGCAATAAAGAAGGATCACTGTGGATCTGAAGGACCACTAGGGGTCTGAAGGAGCACTAGGGCTCTGAAGGACTGATAAGTCTGAAGGTCTAATCCTTAGTCGATACTTGGCGCATTGACTCGAATTAAACTGAAGGACCGATAGGTCTGAAGGGCTGCCTGGGCCTGATGGACCAAGATGGTCTGATGGACTGCAACTAGCTTTGGTACTAATAAAACAGTCTGAGGGTGACCTGCGTCGGTGCGGTCGTGAGGGTCAAGATCAGACCTAGAACTGATATGTTGACCACGAAGGACGTCCACTATGTCTTAGGCGGACACAGCTAGTCTGAAGGACCACTGGGGGTCTGAAGGATCCGCCGCGCTCAGTGGCGACGTTATGATCTGAAGGTAGAGTTCGAAGCCGTCCTTTTGACGTGTTAAATCGAACTGAACTGAAGGACCGATTTGGTCTAAAGGATCTATGCTAGACTCTGTGCTAACACTACGATCTGGTGTGTGATATGGAATTCAACGCTCGTCGCGTTGATTTAAGAATTGGAGGTAGATACGGGTCGACACTGGAAGTCGATTGGAAAATAACAAATGATATGCCTATGACATGCACGTGATGTATGCATGTGTAGTGATTGATTTGAGTGGGATGATGGATGGAATGTAATGAATGAACTTTTTCTCTTTTTGCTTATTTCATTTTTCCTTCTTGCTCTTTTCCCTTGGTATATGATGAATGCATGTAATGCGAATGTGAATATGAGGCAAATGCAATGCCTTGATGCAAATGCTATGGTGAATAACAGGAGGTGCATGAATGCTCGGTACAATGATACGATTAGTGACACAGAAAGATTTTTGGTAATGATTAGACTCACATTTGGCACTTTTATCGGAGCAATACATGTTATGTGTGGGCATGCATGGATGCATATGCAATGCGTAATGCGAAAGAAGCAAGACGCGAAAGCTGATAAATTGTGTAAGCGAGAAACAAGCAGGATGTGAATATATGTATAATGCTTATATAAAAGAGTTGTGATGAGTATAATCTGATGCATGGTTCGATTCTAGAATAAGGAGAACATGTATAACAAATGCATGATTTGTTGGTGACAACATGTATTTTGCAATGTTTTTTTTTTTTTACTGGTCAGGATACAACAATGTTTGATGGAAACAAAACTTTTGATGCTAGAAACTGAGATCTGATTATTTTTAATTGATCATTCATTGGGGGAAAAAATTTGATGGCTTGAACTCGAACTCTGGTAAACTTGAAGTTGTTATCTTTGAAGACTATGGCTTGTAACAATGTATTAGTGCCCATTTTGTGATGTGTATTTGTAGACTTGTCACATGGGTTTTCATTTGGTTATGATGACTCATGATGGCTAAACTTTCAAGTTTAAGATGTTAACTTGGAGGAATTACTGAAATCACGTCATTAACGCGTGTTTTCTCTCTTTGAAGCATTATTTAATAAATATGAATAACAGTGTGAATACAAATGCATGTGTCAGTTGGCTCAGGGTTCGAGAAATAAGGGTATGGGCAAATGTGACATGTGAGTGAAGTGAAGGATGAGGTTATTTGCTTAAGTCTTGGGAGATAGGCTTGCCACAAAGTAGGAAATGTGTAGCTGCCCCAATTTTGACTTTTAAAAGGTGGAGAGCAGATCGTTTGCCTTTGTCTAGGGAGGACAACGACACCTAAGGGTATAGGTTGACTAAAGGATTGGGAAACGCGCTAGTCTTGGAGAAAAAAGTGGCTAAGGATGAATGGAATGGGGGATGGAAGAACTCTTTTGGCAAAAGGGATATGATGCCCCAATTTATAAAAAGACAAGGTTGCCCCAATCAATGAAAGATAAAAGTTGCCCCATTTTTGAATGTGGTTGTGAAAGTTCGCAGCGTCAAGGTAATGAGTTGGGAACTGGTCTGGTATATGTAGTGCATGAGCGGGATGAAAGGTGAGGGTAGTTAGGAGATGTTGAAAAGTTTGCTCGAGTTTAAGTGGAATGAAGGGCGGGGGTAGTCCCCTACTTTGAGATGATAAGTCAAGTAACTGCCTTAGTAGGGGTATGTGGTTTTCTTTGGGAAGGATTCCACAAGCTATGACAGTCAAGAGTCTTTGATTTGATGAAATTTTACTTCGTTGATGATCACTAAATTTCTCTTGTAATAACTTTGAGCGTGCAAGCCCTTTTGAGTTTTTTCCTTTTTTCCTTTTCTTCTTTTAAAATCTCTTTTTTTTTTGTAATTTTTTTTGAGCAAATAAATTATTCATATTATTTTGTTCTAGAATTAAAACTTTGAGAAAAATGGGAGCAACCAGTCATCGATCAGAATGGACCTTAGGATTGTAATGTGGCGAACGATCATTGATTTATGAAGGAAATGATTATTTGGCCCATAGAGGTGTTTGGGGGTTGGTTGAGACAGGGGATCTTTTATGAGCTTCAGGGTAGAATGGACTTGTTTAGGGTTGTAACGTGGCCAAGGGTTTATGGAGGATAGGATATTTAGGCCAAAGGAAGTGTTTGAGAGTTTATTTCAGACAAGGATCTTTTATGTATTTAATGGTGTGAAGTATCAGCTCACAATTTCTACTGCTTTTTTTTTCCAGGAATTTTTTTCAATTCTCTTTTTTTGAATTTTGCTTTTTTTGATTCGTTTTTCTTTCTTTTGAGCTGAGTGAGCTAATAAAGTGATACACCATTTTTCAGATATGGAATTGACCCTTGTCTGGGGTGATTGAAAGATTTTTTTTGGCTTTTATTTTTTGGGCTCAAAGAGGGTAGCAAAGGGTATTTGGATTTTTGGATATAGGAAAATGGCCAAGCTTCACTTCAAATCATGACGGCTTGTTTTCTCGAAATTGTAACTATATGACAAAACTTCATTTTAATATATTTGCTCTTTTTTCTTTATTTATTTTATATGCTCTAATTTTTGCTTAGGTTGCTCTTACGAGTTTTCAACCTAACGAGCTCTTCTTTTTGGTTTCTTTGTGCCCTAATTTTTGCTTAGGTTGCTCTTGCGAGTTTTCAACCTAACGGGCTTTTTTTTTCTTTTTAAAAACTCAAAGGACTTGCACTGTTTAGAGTGTTGACAAGAACTGTTAGTGATCACCGCTCTGCCCCGGTATGGGTTCAAATGTTGTCCGTGAAATTTCAACATTGGGAAATGCTGAATTAAGTACTCTTGTGGAGGACTAGGCACTTTACGGACAGTTTACATCGGTTTAGAAAATGAATGAAGGATAATGAAGTGGTAAAGATAGGGATAGTATAACTGACTCATACATGGGTAAACACACATGTTATGTTAGTTTTATTTTGAAAAATGCTTCATAGAGAGTTAACACCGGTTAAAATAGAACAATTATAACTGTCAGACCCACACGGGTTAACAAAATAGACATTTAAGCTTCCTATCACGAGATGATCAGGATATATTGCTTAGCTAACCTACAATGGACAAACAAACTGGTGTTGGCTGATGCCTTTGGTGAGGCATGCTTTTGAGGCTAAGGGTCACATTATGGTGAATGGGTTATTGGTGAATTCCATTGAAGGTAATTTACATGGTGGTTAAGTGGGTGGATGGTTTCCATAAATGTGACAAGTATAAACATGACGTATATGGAGTGAAGAGTGAAGAACTTGATGTTGGTGAATCAAGTTAGGTATTTACACAAAGGATATGACAACTTTTTTTAATCGGGAATAATCAATTCAAATATTTTTTCAAAAAAATGCATCGTTTCTCATCAAACAGTGTTTCCAAATAATACTTTAATGTGTTTTTTGAATCTTTTTTTCGAATAGTTTTCGAATGTAATGCACAAGTTTATGCATGTTGCTAGATGTGGACAAAGATGAATGAATTGTGTTGAGGAAAAATGATTGGACAATGAATGAAGCAATTTCTAATTTTTGTTTTGATGCATGTGGGAGGCTATGTTGGAATATGAGATGCATGAAAGAGGAAAAAACTTTTATTTTTGTTTTTTATGATGCATGAAGGAGAGTAATGCATTTGAGATGGATATGAAAGGAAAAAATGACTTTTGTTTTTATTTTTTATAACGCTTGAAAAGGGAATAATGCATTTAAATGAAAGGATGAATGAATATATAATATCACGGTGAAGTTTTGTTTTATGCATGGATATGCAACTTTGAATAAAAAAAATGATATCTTTGTTATTTTTATATGATGGTGCAATAAAAATGAAATGCTTATGAAAGAATGATTTTAGTAAGAAATGCATAGTGATTTTTTTTTACAAAGTATAATGGATGATTGTTGTACATGAGCAACAACGGAGATGAATGGAATGTGTGATGATTTTTGAGTGTGATAAAGGATACCTGAAATGGATATATGGTTTTTTATGCTTCAACTAAAATAATAAGCCAACAAAAGGCTAATGGATGATGAATGATGAAGCAATTTCTAACTTTTGTTTTGATGGATGCTGGAGAACTAATGCATTTGAGATGGATAAGAATAAATGACATTTGTTTTTGTTTTTTATGATTCATGAAGAGAATGCGTTTAAATAAAAAATGGATTTAATTTTTTTATAATATCAAGGTGATATATTTTTTGGTGTATGGGTATGAGAGATGATGCAAGTTTACCAAAAAGAAATATGATAACTCTGGTTTTTTCTGTATGATGAGATGCATGGTAGTGCAATGCTAATGGGATGCATATATAAAAAATGATTTTATTTTATTATGAATGCATGGTGAGTGTTTTTATTTAGAAATGATTCATGTATGGAAAAATATGCATCTGAACTAGGATGACAAAATGATTAAAGATCTATGAATGTCTCACGCAATTTATAATAATGATGTTGCAAATGATGAGATGCCTACACTAGTTGATGATTTTCTTTTTAAATATTATGAACTATGAATATATGATGATGAGAAATGCATAAAAAAATGAATATTATTTTTTGGATAATGATTTTGTATGATGAATGAAATAAACGACGTGTATGCAGATAAAAGAAAGAAACATGAAAAGATTTTTTTGGTTTTATTTTTGGAGAAATGTTAACCAGGTTGATACAAAGAGTAAGTATAATGCCCCTGTGTCCTAGGCGGGTCATGTCTAAATTGGGAATTTCAACATGATCTAGGGTCACTTTTGTGATCACTCTTCCGGGTGGCTCTAATCACTTCCTCACAAAGGTTTCCAGAGCTTAAGTCCTCTTTACAATATCATCCATAACGATAGTTGCCTACCAGGTGTGGGATATCATAAAGAGGCGCACTCTGGTTGAGACTTTCATGAGAGTCAGACAGATAAATCCAGAATGACTGTCACTAATCGTCTCCACTCATCCTAAGTTTCACACAGACCCGGGTATAGGGCCCCACTCAGAAGTGTGTGCAATTGTGTAAGTGATGTGTGTGATAAGGGCAAAATACCTAAACTAACCAAGCTGCAAAAGATGTACAACAACGACAACAATAAAAAAGTCGTCTACCCTAAGGTTCAACAAAGAAATGTTCATAAATAAATAACTAAATGAATTAAATTAAATAAATATAAATAAAACAAACATAAGAGTAAAAACAAAATACTAAATTAACAAATAATTACACATTTAATTAATTAGGTTTGACTCTCTTTAATGGTCCCCAGTGGAGTCGCCAGCTGTAGCGACCGAAAAATCCGAAGGAGGGATCCTTCGAGGGTGTCAGATGAAGCCGCCATCAAGGTTTAGGTTTAAGTGGGCAAACATTGATAAATCCCCCTTGACAGGTCTATACGAAATAAATATGGGTTCGGGAGTCGGTTATGCGCGGGGAAGGTACTAGCACCCTACGACATCCTTCCTAAGGAAGGTTACCTTTAATTCAATGTGTAAAAAGATTGTTAATTCAAATATATTTATTTTTACCCTTTTTACAAATTAAATAAAAGACTTGGTAAATGGTTAGTTGTTTTTGTTCTTTTTTGAGTAATAGGAAAGAAATAATTTAAAACTAAAAAAAATGGTTTTATTAGTGCAATTGACAGAGGTCGGCCGCCCTCTGCTCCTACGTATCTCCTGGTAGAGAATCAAATCACACGTAGTTCTTGGTAGAAAATATTTGTGAGTTTGGTATTTTTTATTTACGCAGGGAATTGTAAAACAGTAATGAGGGAGGTGTAATCAACAAAAGGGTGCTGTATTATTAAAACTGGGGGTGTAATTAGTAAAGTCCAGTTCAATCCACCATTGGGTTTAGTAGGGGCTGCGAACCCTGGGCCTTGTGCAGGGGGAATGCACAAATTAAACATAGGGGTGCATGTATTAAACTGTCATTTTTTATTAAAATTAAAATAAAAGGAAGGGGTATAAAAGGGAAATAGCACATTGAAAACCTAATTTCTATTCTCCTCACTTCAGCGCCGTTCCACACTACTTCCAGAGGAGAGAGAACGAAATTTTAGGGAGAGAGAAAGAAGGCTTGCGAGAGAGAGAGAGAGAGAGAGAGAGAGTATGAGAAAGAAAGGAAACGCGATGGAGAGGGTGAGACGAGGACTGGACGACGTCGGAGGGAGAATTGCCGGCAATGGCGATGGTTTCACGGCCGGGAGAGAGAGATGTTTGTGGTGAAAGTAAAAAAAAAGGAAAACGAGAGGGAGAGGGACAGTTACGACGGAGAGGTGGTGGAATCGCCGGAAGTGACGGTGTTTTGGGTTTCTGATGGCGTTGGTGCGCCGGTCAAAGGGACGGTGCTGCTGGGAAGACGACGGCAATGACTACGTCGGCGTGATGCGACAACGACGGGGTTCCTCCGCGACGGCGATGAGCCGATGACTGTGATGCTCGCCGGCGAGTCCGACAGCGGGAGGGGGACGATGGTACGTGTTCACGGTGATGACTGACTGGTGAGGACGAAGGGGGAAGCGACGGAGGAGACGACCACAGGGGTTTCGTGGCGGCGTGATAGTGGCTCGCGGAGGCTGCCACGGCGAGGGATGACGTCGACGATGAAGCAGGTTCACCGCGGCAGTTCCGGTCGGTTTCGAACCAAGGACGACGACAATAGCTACGAAGACGGCGACACCGCGTACGGTGGCCGGAAGTTAGTTCTGATGTTACATTTTTCATACTTCACATTTGTTTCTTGTTTTTCCTCTCCTAATTTACTTTGATTTCTTCTGCTAGTGTCCTTTTGAAATCTGATTCTATTTGCTAATCTATTCCTTATCTCCTATTTTATATTCTCTTCTCTTATTAGTTCTTTCTTGGTTTGATTTTTTTTTTTATATCTAAAGAACCTATAATCAAAACTCGCGTTCTATAACAACCATAGGAATAACAATAGGAATAACAACACAAATCCTATTTATTTATCTAATGTTTATTTTAAATTATTTTTAACTTAACTAGCATTATCACACGATTCCTATGGTTAATACATGCTCTATTCTTCTATTCAGATTCAAGATACTACATATTAAAAAAGGTTTCAACACAAATTTTCTATTTAATAGCTTATCGGGACCAACCTGACATCCATGTTTTTTGAATAATCTCTGTTCTAGCCACTGCTGCTGTGCTGCCTGCTTCCTCTTCCTTTGCTTACTTACTTCGGACCAGTGTTTTTTATCGGATTAGGGTTCTGATTTGAACCACTAATCTTTCATGTGCTTTCTGATTTTTTGTGTGTGAATTGTTGTCTGAATTTTTCTGTGAATTGGTTCTTGTTTTTATAGGCGAATATTAGGCTTTCAGTATTTAATTCTATGATTCTAACCTGATTTTATTTCCTTTTTTCAGATTTTTGAAGACTTGCTCAGCAAGTTCAAGACAATGGGCTGAATGTGAGAGCCTGCAGGGGCTGGGCTGGAGATGTTATTTATTTTGCCTATTTTTGTGATTTTCGTTTTCCATTTTTTTTTATTTTTTTGTATTATCATTTTTGTATTTTGGACTTTTTGGACACATTTTTATATAATAAATTAATTTTTGTGTAATTTTATGTACTTTTTATGGCTTTTTAATTAGATGGGAAAAACAATGAAATCGGGCCAAAGCCCAAGAATAAGAACTCGGCCTAGTTGAACACTGTGTTAAAATAAGGCCCAACCACAAATTATGAGCGTCAGGCCCAATTAGAACGAGTTGCTAAAATTAGGCTCAAACGAACAAAAAAAACTAATAAGTTATTCGAGTGGTAAAAAAGTGAAGCGGACAAAATTGGGGTATAACAAAGGAATTTAGCTCATGATAGACATTGCAAAATGAAAAGAGATTAAATAAAACATATTGAGGTGATGGAAATTATCAAGAAAGAGCAACAAAAGTAAAGTTTACAATATTGAAGCTTTCTTGCATCAAGCAATGCAGGTGCACTGATCTCCTTTCTATATCTATGACGAAGAGAAGGTAGAAGTTGTCAAGTTCTTCCTCTCTTTCTTACAAATATTTCTTAAATTAGAACTAAGAACTTGAAAGTAAAAAATACAAGAAATTCTAAAGGTGTAGAAATGTGAAAAAGAGATTATATATTTTCAAAGTGAGAAGTGGAGATCCTTATATAGCCTCCAAAAAGTGAATTCCTTGAGAGCTAAGTAAACTTGAGAACTCAACCATGGTTACTTTTCAGCCTTTGAAAAAGCAATTTGAGTTTCATTCTAAAATATCAAGAATGGTCCAATTAGAGCTTGCCATATGGTTCATGAAATGATTTCTTCAAGTGGCCATCCATTGTGGGCGCCTCCTTTATAAAGTTTCCATGTGCCCCATGTGATTGTAGATCATCTATAATGTCATTTGGCGGTGCCTTTGTCTTCTTTTGGTTTGAGGTGCTTCCGGTGTTGGCCTTTTTCTACCATTCGCAGAATGGTGCAGCTGCATGCAGTGCAGCTGCATCAAGTGCAGGTGCATGCAGTGTAGGTGCACTGGATGATTTGGATGAAATCTTTTACTTTGTGTGTTGTGTTCTTCCAATGTAGATGTTTTATCTAAAATACTCACATACATATCAAACATACCAATATCTAGACATCATGCTTAATATTGTGAATGACCACTTGCTTTATCCTTTAATGTTTGTTTATCTAATTTCTTCTATGATATTTACTTAATTTATACTTGATTTCAACAATTATTTAGGTTTAGTTGTATAAATAACTCTATATAAAATAGAGTTATCAATTTGTAATCAGAGTTATGTATCGTCTTAAGAATTCTGCTTTTGATAATTTGAACAATAGAGTTTATGAATGACTTTTGGACTTGTCTCATTGTCTTTAGTTTATCCTTTTTAAGAAACTTCGTTACTTTAAAAGATAGTGGATAAATTATTTATCGAGTTTAGCTGTTCAGTTCACTTAAGCAGGATTAGTACTCTGATGTATGCTATTTATGGATGTCTCAGTATTTCTTCCAAGGTTGAAATACTAGGATGCTACATTTTGGTATCAGAGCAGTTCGACCTAGTCAGCCTTAGTATAGTGTAGGGTTGAGTTAATTTCTTGATTATTTTCTGTTATATTTCTGTTATATAGAAGGATCTTATTTTGTTATATTTCTGTTATTTTCTGTTGTATAGTGTAGGGTTGAGTTTGGGCAGAGTAAGAAGAATTAGAGATCCTCAAGTTCTCAGATGGGTCCAAAGGGAGAGATAGTGGATAGTAGTAGTGTGTTGAGTGTATTTTTTTTCTTTACAACTATAGAACCAATATGTTGTTGCTTACACACAATCTAGTAGTTGTCACTTTTTACAGCAATTGATGTGATGTTTGCATAGTAACAATACCTATATATGACATGACATGACAATATATAGATATATACTTGACTTTTCTTTTTGACCAAGATAACAATGATATGAAATGACAGCAAAAAAATCATATCTCACATTTTCTTTATCACCAAGATAGTAAGTACACATTCACTGAATCATCAATTCAAATTTTTGCCAAAATTATTGGCGGAAAACTGAAAAAAATGGCAAGTATGATGAAAAACTTGGCGGAAAAATAACTATCTACCTTTTATATTTTAAGATAAATAAAAGTAGAAAAAGTAAATCATTTAATTTATATGTACATGCAGCATTGCATACATACTTTATCGATTGTTGAACCCATTGGTTACATTCAAGCAGCATTCAATGTATTTATATAGCAACGTTACTTCATCTAGCCATATCCTTCATCTTTATCAAGACTCATTGGTCTCTTTTTTTCTATTTGGATCCATAATAGTCGAATAAGGTAACTTCGTATAGTTAGTTGATGTATATACATGGTTTCATACTTTTAATTTATTTGTCTTAGTAATTAATGACTTTTATCAGATTCCTATCAAATGGCTTCCTACTATGCTCTCAGCGACACCAGAAGTTATCGTTACTCAACTTCTATTAAATTTGAGCATCATATGGTTGAGTATATACCTAATGCCGTAAGTTTTTTAAAATTGAATTTTATGGTTTCCAAATCAATTTATTTAAATTATTTGTTTTATTTACATCTTACAACTTAATTGTTATAATGTCTTTGACTTCTTATAGACAGAAGTGAAGGTACCTTACTTCCTATCGAATGAACACACATGAAGAAGTTTCCAGTCTTTATGGAACTTTATGATATGTACAGTAACATGTTTGAAGTTCGCGTGTTGAAAAGTAGTGTTGATTGCTACTTGACACATGGTTGGAATCGGTTCACTGGTATTTATGATCTTCGTGATGGAGGAAAGGTGAAAATCATACTTATAAGACATGATCGTCTCTTTATAGAAGTTTTAAATCCAATGGGGATAAATCTATGATCCGAGGCGAAAATGATTTGAATGTTGAACCCTTAGATCACTCTATGTATTTAGGACGCAATCCGATTTCGATTTTCACGTTGCACAAAAGATTGATCCCTTAGGATGTTTCCACCATTTATTTGGTAGGTTTATCATATTCTAAATCACATTTTTTGTTTCATTACATTCCAATGGTGAAAGTTTTAGTAATTTCATTTGCTTCTATTTACATGATTTTATGTATTGAGTGTAAAAGAAAGTTATACGATATAATTGCATTATAATTATTTTCATATTGTTCGACATATATTATCAAGAAATCAACAAAATAAAAAATGGACAATACATAAACATGATTTTAAGTTGAGTTTAAATCTACTTTACTCGTGCATGCACGAGTGCAAAATCTAGTATCAACAAAGGGAAACAAGTGCAGAAGTTCGAGATTCCAAAATATAGTGCATGTTCTGAGTGTGGTAGATTTCACAAGGGTGAGTGTCGCATCTGTTCCAACCAATGTTATTATTGCAAGAAAGATGGCCACTACATCAATGATTGCCCGGAGAAAAAGAAGAACCAAACTGGATATACCGCTCCAACTCAAGGGAGGGTGTACACTTTTGATGCGAAGAATGTCAAAGCCTCCGACAACTTGCTTAGGGGTACGAGAACTCTTTTCTATCAACCTATAAGCATTTTATTTGATTCTGGTGCTACACATTCCTTTATCTCTCAAGCATGTGTTGAACGATTGAATTTAGCTTTAATACAGTTATCTCATCTGATTACTATTTTGACTACTGCTGAGGGTAGTGTTCAAATCCAAGTTTTGTGTGAGAACTGTCTGCTTGTTATAGGAGACTAAACCTTTGTTGTAGATTTTTGTGTGTTTGCCAATGAAGGGTATGAACATTGTGTTGGGTATGAGCTGATTGTCCACCAATCGTGTCACGTTAGATTGTTTCAACCGAACAATCAGTTTTGCTCATGAGTCGGTAGAATTACCAAAGACCTCTTCTGAAGCTTTAATCTCATTCACCTCCGCAAGTTGGTGCTTGTTTTAGGGAGCATAAGCCTATGTTTTGATGTTTTCATCAGCTTCCGAAACAGGTTTAGATCTCACTTTTGTTCAATTAGTTAATGAATTTCTTGATGTCTTTCCAGATGAAGTGGCATCTTCACCTCCGGATCGTGAGGTAGAGTTCTCAACAGAATTGGTTCCAAGCACAGGGCCAATTTCTATTGCTCCTTATAGAATGTCTCCATTAGAGCAGTTTAAGGAAATTAGAAACTTTGAACCCGTAGAGAAGTTGTTTGATGAAACGCTTAAAAGAGGGGCGAAGCCTTCTCTTAGTAAAGTGTCTGAGCAGGATTTGCAATTCTTGATCATCTTTTCATTCTAATTTTGTTTTTACCTTTGTGGGGTGTTGTAGTAATCTTCAAAGTAGTTAAATGCAAGCTCAAGAAAATTGATCCTTGAAGACCTTTTAAGAAGTAACAAGTCCTTGTATCCTTTTCCATTTTTAATTCCATTGATTTTCTCAAAAACAACCCCAAGATGAAGATAGATTCCAATAGGATCATGTCCACACTGATCATCACTGAGACTATCATCTGGCAGATTCTGGCTCATGTTAATGCTTTCTTTGAGGAAGGTTTGATATTCATACACGGCGTTTTTGTTTTTTATTTCTAATTCATTTTTTTAAGAAAATGCAGCTTTATATATAGTAGTTCCACATCATTCGTGGAATTCACGAGAAAAAACTTCGCATCATATAACAGTTCTATCTATCATTTTGGTTCATTTTTTGTTTACTTCTTGATCCAAATAATATTATTGTTGTTTCTTAACCAATACGCAGTAGCATAAACCAGACACGAGGGTCCCCAATTAGAAAAAGTTAAAAAATTAAATTTATGAAAATTAATAGAATATAATTATAACAATACCAATGGTACATTGACAAAAAAAAGAGAGTTAAAACTACATGTCATCTACAGTAGGCTCGCCCGACAGTAAGGGCAAGTAACACCATGAGATAATATCAATCATCCGTAGAAACAGCGTCTGTGAAACATGTGTCCACATGGCGTAACATAGAGAACTTGATGCTAAAGATAATCTATATATATATATATATATATATATATATATATATATATATATATATAACAATTGAGAATGACATCTCATAAATGCTATTCTAAGTGTCATCTCAAGGATTGCTTAATATTAATGATGTTTTTTAATTATTTTAATTTTTAATTAATTTAATATAATAAATATAAAGGCCCAATTTAAATTAGGAAAGTTATTAACATAAATATGAAATAGGAAATTGATATACTTCCTTAATCCCAATCTCAATAGTTGTATTTAATATTCTCATATTCTCATTTCATGAGTATTATTATTGTTCATAAAAATATTTAATTTTACAATTCTCATTTATTCTCATCGTTTAAAATGTGAGCGGTTCTCCCTAATATACTTGGTGGCCAATAAGTAATATAAATTATTTCAAACTACCATGACATCTCAGGTTGTTTAGAAACATTTTCCTAATAATTTTGAATTCAATATGATGATGATATCTTGGATTATTTGTGATTTCTCTTAGTCATACCGAGTTATTTATTTCTGGTTGCAAGAATTTGTTTCTAGGTGCAACTCAACATAAACACACAATCGTATGCCTAAAGTCCTGTTATTTTTTAATATCAATATCAATCAATCATTTTATTCACTCAATTTCATAAGGAGCTGGTATAACCAAAAAAATTCTCCCACAATTGAAAAAGACAATTTTTGTAACTATTTTTTTTTGACAGAACATATTAATTGTAATTAAAATTTTAATAAGGAGAAATTACATTCATCTCCCCTAAACCACGATTAAATGACATAAACACCTCTCTATTTTTAAAATAAACACCCACTTCTCTTATTTGACGAGAATGTTTCGTTCACCTCCCCTCAAGTTTCGTTTAAAATACACAAATGCCCCTTCTAATCTTTCAAAATAAAGGAAGGTCAATGTCTTTTACAAAATAGAGGGAGGGTAAGAGTTATATAACTAGAAATACTGAGAGGAGGTGAGTGTAATTTCCCCTTATAATAAAATACTCTTCTTTCAACTCCTTTTGGTACATTCTACAAAATTAAGATTGTTTGACTAATTTATTTATGTTGTATTTTAATGAAGTCCTATTTAAATTCATTATATTTCCCTCTATAAAATTGATTTTTTTTAGTTTCTTAAAAAAATAAATTTTTATGTGAGTTTTTAATACAATTCTTATAAAATTTCAAATAAAAATTCTTTTGTTATATTTTTTAAGTATGCGTCGTATGTATGATATTTTTTGATATTAAATGAAATTAACAAATAAGTAATTTCTAATTTGCATAGACACATTTACCCTATCACACAAATAAAAATAGAGATATCAGCGGGATGAGATGGGGACGGAGAATATTTTTTCAGTTGCCGTCCCCACATCTTATATTACTCTGTTACCTCGCTCTCCACATTTGAGAGTTTTCCTCCCCACATCCCACGGGACCCTATTGTTCAAATAAAAATATTAAATAATAAAATTAAATTCAACATATTTTTAAAAATATATAAAAAATTAAAAAATATCATAAAGTTTAAAGTTATGGTAACAGGGATTATGTAATATTTTTGGTTTCTTAGTGATATTAATTTGATAAAATAATATTATATATTTGTTAGAGTTTCGTAATAGTTTTATTGAAAATTGAGACCCCGCGGGGTAGAGGTATAAACCCTATCCCCTTCCTACCATGCCTTCAGAAGAATTTAGTCATCTGTTTCCATCTCTATAGGTTAATATTCATCTTTAGGCCTTTAAACTGGACAGTTCCACGGGGATTTCTATGTATAAGGAGAAATTGACAACTCTTTTTTTTGGTCGAGACCAGGGTATCCACCGCCGAACGCAGTGACTAATCCCCTCGCTGGAGAAATTGACAGCTCTAAATATATAGCTATACCAGGCATAAATAAATCTTATTGCATGAAAACATTAACATCTAAACATAAATAACAAACAAAATATAAGTTTTTTTAAACAATTTTCAATAGGATATGTATACCCTGCATCTCAATAAATGATGTTACACGTGTCATCTTATTCTGCGTTTGTTATTTATTACATTTTTTTGGTCACACATTTTTATGTAAGGAATAAATTAATTGTATTTATATTAAGAAATTCAGTAAATAATGATATTCAACAATAAAAAAAATCAGAAATGGAAAACAATTATTTTTTTTTGGTACAAAAAAAATTATGATTACACTATTTCCAATTTAATGTGTTTCTCAAATTATTATTATTATTTCTCTCATTGAAAAGCATAATTCAAATAGTTAAGACATGAAATTTTAAGAAACTATTTCATTTGAGTTAGGTTAACCTGCGAAAATAGGGAGAGGAAATTATTTTAGCCAGAAAAATTAAAAATAGGCCTATACCCACATAATCAAGTCCATCGCTAATACATATAATCACGGATTTTAATATCCATAGGTATAACAAACCTATACCCACGGTTTGTGAAACGTTTGTAGGTATATCATACCAATACCTACGGTTTTATTTATCGTGACTATAGACATCCGTTGGTATATGTCAAATTTCTTGTAGTGATCAAATGAAAATTGATATTTCTTCTGATTTAAAACAAAAAATGATAGTATTAAACATTGTGAATTGACAACGTCTAATATTTTGGTTTAAGCTTTGTCAAAAGATGATTTACATAATCATCACTTGAATATACTATTAACTTTAAACTAATTAATTTATTCATTTATCATAATTATGATCCATAGATTTTGGTAAATAATGCATCAGACTTGAATTAGACGGAAAACTGTGTTTCATTTAAATAAATAAATGAGAATTAATTTGTAATCTATACTAATGCATTTGAGAACGAATTTCAGTTAATGTTTAATGTTTTTCCACGTGTTATTCTTACAATGTTTTCATATTAATTACAATATTTGGTGTACCATGATTTTGTACTATTTCATGAATATTATATGGAATATGTACTTCATTTCACATACTCCACGGGAGCAATATTCTATCATACACTGTATTGATATGCAAAAATGTGAAATGAATGCCTTAATATTAAGAAATCGAGAATGAACATCATTTAGCACGTAAATATGAAAATAAATTAAAGGCTCATTTTTCAAAATGTTCACAGTTGCACAAATGATGAACGATTTCTAATTCATGAATATAAACATAACTCTAGCAGATGTGTCTAATTTTGTCATTTTGATGTTTATGTGATATATATAATCAATTTATCTGCATTGTTTGTTTTATGATTAGTAGGTCTGCTATTTTGTTATCGTTACTCGAATCAATGGGATTATTGGAAATCGTTGGTGGTTTTTTATTCTTGCAATCTATCTGAACCTATATGACGAGTCCAGTGATTATTCGTGTGTTAAGTGCAAACAAGACATACAAAACTTCATGTTACGGTATTCAATTTACATTCATTTTAAGTTTTTAAGTTCGATATTATAAATTCGTCTTATTCGAAACTAATATACCATTGTTCACTTTTTTAAATATCGTGTTCGGGTGAATGTCAATCATAAGTGTACTGCTACATTTGTTTTTATAGACTTGATGGCATAATACCTTTTTGGCAAGACATGCGTTGATTTCATTGGATAGATGGGTAATAGCAATTTTTTCAACACATAGTCTTCATAAGAAACCGACTTTTATATTTTTCTATCAGTGTTCATATTGAAAATAAATATAATATTGCATTTATTTTTTATTATTCATTATTTATTTGATTATTGTTTTTGTTCAATGTCCTGCGGGACAAAGATAACATTCCACAAACATACTTGGATTATTAAAGTTTTTTTTAAGGTTTAATGTGACACCCTAAACCCCGAAATAATTTTTAAATGAATTGCACAAAAATTTAAATGATTTAGTAAGAAATAGTAGTAACTAAAACAAATTGAATAGTAAAAGATAATAATAGCATTTTTTCGTCTGGAAAAAGGGTATCGTGTCATCACCACACATCCCAACTTTAAATCATAGTTTAACATAAATAAATATATTGGCTTCTTAAAAGCCTTACAATCATCCTCAAATAAAATAGTACATGGTAATAAAAAAATCACAAAAAATAAGTTTACAAACTTAAATATTAATCCCGACCCCGATGTCACAATATCAGAGCCTTACATCCCAAATGAACTTAACATTAGTTCATCAAGACTATAACATACATTGGAGAATATATCTCCACTCTATCCTCATGTAAATCACCCTAACACTAATCATAAATCTTGTCCTAAGAATAGCCTGCATACAAATCATACAAGAAAAACACATAGAAAACAATGGGGCAAGTACGTCTTACATCATGTCAAAAGCATAACAACAACGGTGGATAGAAACTACACACATACTATCAAAATAATCATATAATTTTACCAATCTATATCGTCACCAAAAAAGTATTTGTCATTTGTAAGACATCCTTCAACTCAATGACACTCGATCACATGAGTACCATTCTCACCACTCACAGGCTAGGTAACTCAAACTTAAAGACATTGGGTCGCCTCTCACGGGCTAGGAAAGGTCGCTTGAGTACCATTCTCGTCTCTTACAGACTAGGTATAACTCAAACTGAAAGTCATCGGGTCGCTTCTCACGGGCTAGGAAGATCGCTTGAGCACAATTCTTGTCTCTCACAGACTAGGTATAACTCAAACTGAAAGATAAGATCACTTGAGTACAATTCTCACCTCTCACACAGGCTAGGTAACTCAAACTGAAAGACATTTTTGCCGCCTCCCACAGGCTAGATAACTCAGAAATGAAGACAGGGTCACCTCTCACAGGATAGATAACTCAGACTCAAGACAAGGTCTCCTCTCACAGGCTAAGCACAACACAAATAGAATACTACCCGAACACTATCCTCACCTCTCACAGGCTAAGTGATTCGTCTCAATAATATTCATAAAAATTGACTCATGTGTCTCACAAAACGGTCAACCGACAATAACATTCACAAAATACATACATCCTCGAGAATTACCTTCAAATTAATCTAAATAATCACGTAGTTAAACTAAGAACACAAATTCCAAGATATCTAAAGTATCAAAATACTTAATATAATCTATTAACTAAAAGTCAAAATCTTAGGACTAATATGCTTAAACTAAACTTAATATCTTACACGCTACACATCTCTAAATTAAAGACGAATAACTACATTTTATTTATCAAGTCAAATGATATTTGCATTCGCCTATTTATAAAATTCACCTTGTCCTGTTTTAATTTAATTTTCCTTCCCTTTTCTATGAAATTTATCTCGCTCTATTTTTACTAATTTAGCTTTTATATTTTTAAAACGAAATAGTACAACTCTCTAGCTAAAAATGTCTAGCTTAGCACCTCCTCACTAAGTAACCAAAAATCAGTTTCATAAGGTCTCCCTATATAATTAAAATTTAATTTTATATAGCCTTCCTAATAAACCTCAAATTTAAATTACAACTATAGTAATCAATATTCTTTATGGCTAAATTGCACTTTCTCATTTTGGTTCCTCATCTTCCAATTCTGTGTCATTTTGGTCCTTTTTTTGGTATTTTTCATCCGTTAACTTAACAGATGCCACACTGGCAGTTAAATGCTGATGTGGCGCCTTAAGTGTCAAGGCTGACTTGGAACTCATTAAGTGATGTGGCAAATAGGGGACCAAATTGAAACTTAAAAAACGCATAAGGGACCAAATCGACACAAACTCAAAACCTTCATCTTCTTCCTCCAAACACCATTGGATCTCCATCTTCATCTTCCCCAGCGAGCCACGACAACCTCCACCCCAAATTAATCACTCTTCAACTCTTATTCCCTAACCGCTCCCTCAAACCTAAACCCCCCAATTTCTCAAACTTAATCCCTAACCTCTCCCTCAAATCCACTACGTCATCTCTCCTCTCCCTCAACCCACTGCGTCATCTCTCCTCTTCCGCCTCTGTACATGTGCGATTGTCACTGTAAACTGATCTGAAATAAAAACGAAGGAAGAGGAGATGGAGATTTTTTGGGAGGTCCTTCAATGGTTGTTTCATTATTTTTATTGGAAGGATAAATAAAACTAAGTAATACCCAGATCTTAATTAGATCTGAAACGAATTTGAAACTGATTTGCAAACATATTGAGAAAACAAAAACGAATCAAACATGAATTGAAAACTAAGATGGAGAGGTTAGGGATTAAGTTTGAGAAATTGAAGGTTTTGGGTTTGAGGGAGAGAGGTTAGGGATTAAGAGTTGAAGAGTGATTGATTGTGATGGTGGTGGTGGCGGCTCACCGAAGGTGGTGGTGGCTTGCCGAGGAAGATGAAGATAGAGATGGAGATGGTGTTTGGAGGAAGAAGATGAAGGCTTTTTGTTTGTGTCAATTTGGTCCCTTATATTTTTTTAAGTTTCAATTTGGTTCCCTATTTGTCACATCACTTAATGGTTCGAAGTCAGCCTTGACACTTAAGACGTCAAGTCAGCATTTAACTACCAGCGTGACATCTGTTAAGTTAATGGATGGAAAATAACAAAAAAGGACCAAAATGACACAGAAATGGAAGATGAGGGACCAAGATGAGAAAAAAAAGATAAAGGACCAAAGTGAAACTAATGTCAAAGATAAAGGACCAAAACTACAATTTAGCCATTCTTTATCTCACACCATATAGTTATCGGTCTCTATCCGAAATTCATATCTAAAGAGGAGAACCAAACATATAATTTAAATAGTCATTACATTTACACCTAAAGCTCTCTATCCTCACTATTTGGGCATCTCAAGACATAGTAAAAAGAATAATCTAATAAATTATTGAAATTCATCTTCTCAATCCAATCCTCCACTGAAACACAATTAAATACAAATAACACATTTCCCCCACCCCACTAACATTGCCAAGTAGGTAGCTCAATTGGCGAGCTAAGGGATACCGAAGGAGTGCACCAAAAGAGTGCACGAAGGAGGTCCCGGGTTCAATCCCCGGAAACTAACATTTCCCCCACCCCACTAACATTGCCTATATAAAAAAAATACAAATAACACATAGTATACACAAATCAAACAATCATAGAGCACACAAAATTAACAATCAAATTCAATAACATTTTAACTCACAACAGTCTTAATATAATTTATTTAAAATAAATCAAGCACTAAAATTAAAGCAAATTTGGGGCCTAAGGCCAACCCCTCTACCCACAACTATTGTTATATCCATGAGTAAAATAATCTCTCCCCCTTACCTCAATGGAGAGAATTTATAGTCAACGGGAGTGGAGAAAACTTGAAAGCAGATCTCACAAAAAAGAGAATGAAGCTGTGAAAAAATTATGTGAATGGTTATTACTTTCAATATATAAAAAGTGACATTTTCGAATTTTCATAGAGATCACTAGTACACGTTATCGAAATGGCTGAGTAAGGTAGAGTCTGATGTGAACTTCACCGAAACCCATAAAGGATTGTGACTAGTCTTTCTACTATGTGTCTTGTGTGATAATTTTATACGTGGTTATTTTAGTAATTAATGAAAATTTTAATAATATTGTGCTTACTGGTTTTATTCTATTTTTCCAATAAATAAAGTTGCTGTTGGAACAAGTAGAATAAAACAAGTAATTACAACCCTTAATAAGGGTTGTGACTAATCTTTCTACATATACATTAGCATTTATATGTATATGTATATCTTAATAAGGGTTGTGTACTAGTCTTTCTACTATGTGTCTTGTGTGATAATTTTATACGTGGTTATTTTAGTAATTAATGAAAATTTTAATAATATTGTGCTTACTGGTTTTATTCTATTTTTCCAATAAATAAAGTTGTTGTTGGAACAAGTAGAATAAAACAAGTAATTACAACCCTTAATAAGGATTGTGACTAGTCTTTCTACATATACATTAGCATTTATATGTATATGTATATCTTAATAAGGGTTGTGTACTAGTCTTTCTACTATGATGTGTCTTGTGTGATAATTTTATACGTGGTTATTTTAGTAATTAATGAAAATTATAATAATATTGTGTTTACTTGTTTTATTCTATTTTTCCAATAAATAATGTTGTTGTTGGAAAATGATTTAGAAAAGATAAACTTTTGGGGTAGAAGTGTTGATTTATTTAGCAAAAGGAAGGAAAAAAAAGAGAGAGAAAAAAACAAAAGAAGAAAATCGGATGTGCAGAATTTTTAAGATTTTACTTCCCACACTCCACGAATTACTGCCCACACCTCCCTGTCCCATTTATATTTTACTGTTTATCATCTCTTTCCCTAACCTCAGGATGAGTGGGTTTCTGCGCAGCCAAGAAACAAAAAAACTCATGTTTCCAAACTTCTTTTTTCTAGACCTCATTCGTTTGATCTTTGTTTGAGCCGAAATTTCACCGCCCAACTTGAAATCATTTCCCAAATCCGTTTCCAACCTCTGTTTTGGCAAACAGAGCACCGTGCATAACCTTCAAAGTTCAAACACTCTAGGTGAACTTATATTGGCTTTTCTGGTCACCACAGTCTTCGTTTGGAGAAACGGTCAATATTTTTGGATTCCTCGCGTCAAAATCTTTGAGAAGCCGCTTTATGAGTTTCGGTGAAGTTGAATTAACTATCAAGAGATTCTCAACACCGCAAATACTATTGAAGACAGTTCAATTAACTAATATATATATATATATATATATATATATATATATATATATATATATATATATATGATTCTCATATAGTAACGCATGGAACATCCAGTGCTACTCCCAAAGCCGAAGTACCTGTACAGTCATTCCGACAAGCTACTATCAATGAGCCATCCCTTAGTCCAATAGCTAACTTGGTTGGAGTAAGCAGGATCGCCAGGAGCGGAAGATGCTACATTTCCGAGGAAGTAGAAAGACAGAGGAAAGGCAGTGAAGGTTCCAATCCGGGTGAAAGCCCCGGGTTGCGTAGAGAAAGGATAATGGAAGTGGTAAGGCAACGGGAACACCAACACCAACCGATCATCTCCACGGAACAGATTGGACAAACCAACCATAACGCAACGCTCAAACAACGACAGCTTCCATATATATATATATATATAAATATAAATTATTTACATTCAAAATAGTTACTGATTTTCGGTGTCTTATTAAGTTTTATAGAAACTACTACTAGTATTTTACTCCTCCATCCGCACGAGTAACACTATATCAGTTATAATTTGTTATGAAATTATTAATACGTTGAATATTGCAAAATGTAATAAATAAATAAAAAAACTCGATAAAAGACTATATCGAAAGAAAATTAGATTTAATATAAGATATGCAACCCTGTTGGCGCTCCCGTTGCCGCTCTCGCTCTCCTGTTGTCGCTCCTGTTACAAATTCCATTGCCATTCTCTCGTTGTCGCTCCCGTTATTGTTTTCGTTGTATCTCTCGTTGCCCTCTCTCGTTGCCTCTCACGTTGCCACTCTCGTTGCCACTTGTTTATATATTTTATTCTAGATATTTAATATTAATTTAGTCATTTTAATTAAATTTTTAAATTATTTTAATAGACAATTAAAGTAAATTAAAGTAAAAAAGAAGAAGAATATATAAGTATGTGGAGATTGAAAAAGTGACTTTTGTGTCATTGGTTGACGTCACTTTTGTTTAAAAAGAAAAACATAGTGGTAGTGAACAAAAAAGCAAAAAACTAAAATAGGCAAAATTCAAAAGTTGAAAAAACATAAAGCTGTCAAGTTTGAGTTTTTTTTTAAATATCACAAAAAAAAATTAAAAATACAAAAATGCCACAAGTACAGCACTATTTCCCTAAATACCACACTTTTTAAAATAGTTAGGGTATTCTATTTTAAAAGTGCGATAGCCTAATATAAATAATTAATAATTTTTTATTTTTTTAAAAATTTTTAGTTAGCCTATCGCACTTCCATAGTGCAATGGCCTTTGGTCATTAATTTTTTCTTTTTTTATTATTATTTTAATGTCATTTGGTGACATTGGTGTGTTTTTAGGTACTTTAGCGTTTGAAAAAAATTAAATACGTGAATTTTTTTACTTAATAGCAAGTTTGGTGAAGAAAAAAATGTAACTCGGTGACAAAATATGAAAAGTGCGATGCTAAACTGTGTGTTTTGGGGTACTTTAGGATTCGGAAAAAAACTTAATCGTTTAACTACGAGAAGTTAGATTCACAATAGCCGGTTTTGAGAAAAAAATAAATAAATATCGCGACAAAATTTGTAAACGGCGATACTAAAGTACCTAAAAACACACCAATGTCACCAAATGACATTAAAATAATAAAAAAAGAGAAAAAAAATATGAACATAAGCCATGCCTTTTGGTTTAAAGAACGCTGGGGCGACCTACCAGCGAATGATGAATCATGTTTTTCAAAATCAAATAGGCAAAATGATAGAGGTCTACCTGAATGACATGATCATCAAAAGTAGACAAGACTCTGCCCATGTGGACGTCCTAAGAGAGGTATTCAAGGAAGCTAGGAAGAATTCATTAAGATTTAACCCGGAGAAATGCACCTTTGGAGTAAGGGCGGGCAAGTTTCTTGGGTTCTATCTCACAGAAAGGGGGATAGAAGCCAATCCAGATAAATGCCGGGAAGTAACACAAATGAGGTCGCCTACGACTGATAACTCATAGAAATGTGAGTTATTTATTCCTAAAACAAGCAAGAATTAATGTAATCCAAGAGTAATTAATATGTGTAGTTGTATAAATTGTGAATATTTAGTGAAGTAGTATTAATTGCAGAGAAAGGGGCACACAAGTGCCAATTTTTGGGGAATTTAACTTGTGTGCTAGTGTGCAGGAACTTCAGTTGAACCAGTGCTGTGATTAGTGCTATGGTAGCATCGTGACAGACAGCTGGAAGGGAGTACATTTTTAAAGGTAGTAGGTGGTATAAGCAAGAAAGAGGTGTTTTGTCTTTAGCGAAAATTGGCATCTTGGAATCTGTGCGTTAGTGGGCTGCAAAAGGACAAAATGTCCTTGTAATTAGGGTTGGTAGCACTTGGCAGAATGGCACGGAAAGAGAGGCCCAATGTACTTGGAGAGAGAGTGGTATAAATTGGTACTTTACCCTAAAAGTGCATATCATATCCGCCACCACAGTACCCTAGGTCAGAGAGTACACACCCACAGTCCATTTCCACTGTTCCATCATCTTCCCCAACCATCTTCCACCATTTTTAGTACAAAACTTCCATTTCTGAAGCTGGATTTACAGATACTGCAGCACAGATCTTCATCTGCACAGCACAGGAAATCTGGAGCAGAGCTACAGCACCTGAAGTTCACTTGGGCTTCATTTAGTTTGTATTTCTCTGTATTTTCCTGTGTACTCTGTTTCAGTGCTGCTACTGTTTTAATGGCTTCATTTATGTTGGTTGAATGCTGTTTTACCATGATTAAGCTCACTATGAGCTAAATCTGTTTTGCAGTCAAGACTATGTTGATGTAATTAAGATCTATTGATGTTTGTTGTGATTAATGCGTGATGCTTCATTAATTCGTGTGGTTTAATGCTATAGATCCAACTTAAACTTGATCACTTTAATTTGGGTAATGTGCTTTTATTTTTGGAAAGAAATTAAAGTGCAGATTTCACGAATTAATATGGTTTGAAGAGTAATAGGAATATTACCCTTTCTTAGCGAAGAATAGGAATATGAAGCTAGGACCATAGTGCGATCTGAAACGTGCTTTTCACTCTGCGAAATGAACCTCAATGGGAGCTTAGGAATAAGGAAACCTTGAAAACATTTCGTTCACAGTGATAGGAATATCCATTTTCATTCTGCGCACTGAATGCTATCATAGCACTAGTCACAACATTACATCATTAGTGATTAATTACTGATTCCGGTCTTGGCTACCCAATCTCTCTGATATTACTTCACTATTTTACTGTTTTTACTGTCCTAAATCATTTACTTTAACCTTGCACAACAATGGATTTTTACCTTGCTTTGATTTTCCCTTTTTACTCATTAATGCAAGTGCTAGCAAATAGATTTACTTGTTAAATCTCAATCCTCGTGGGAACGATCTTTACTTACTTTATATTACTTGGTTGACTGTGTATACTTGCACACGTTTTTGCACAACAACGACCAAGAAGGAAATTCAGAAACTCAATGGCATGGTGGCCGCCCTCTCTCGGTTTATTGCAAAAGCAGCGAACAAATCCCTGCCCCTTTTCAAGTTGTTAAAAAAAGAAACCACCTTTGAGTGGACGCCCGAGTGCGACCAGGCTCTTGAACAACTGAAGACAGCTCTGGCAGAACCTCCAATTTTGACCACTCCAGAACCAGGAGAGACCTTATATTTATACTTGTCCATAACAGACGAGGCTTTGGCCACTGTTTTGGTACGAGAAGTAGGGTAAAGCAAAATCCAGTGTACTTTGTGAGCAAAGCTTTACAGGACCTTGAGCTTAGGTATCAAAATTGAAAAGCTAGCGTTGGCCTTAGTTGTGGCCGCTCGAAGATTAAGACCATATTTCGTGGCCCATCAGGTCGTCCTACGAACTGATCAACCCATCAGGCAAATCCTACACAGACCAGATTTGGCGGGTAGAATGATTAAATGGGCAGTTGAACTCTCAGAGTTTGGGATCAAGTATGAACCCAGATCGACCACCAAGGCACAAGTCCTAGCTGATTTTATTGCAGAAATGACGCCAGTATCAGAGTGCTCGCTCCATAGTTTATGGACATTACGTGTGGACGACTCTTCCAATAGTAAAGGCAGTGGAGCAGGTTTGATCCTTGCGAACAATGACGGGACGACCATTGAGGTCTCGTTAACCTTCTCGTTCCCTACTACAAACAATCAGGCAGAGTACGAAGCATGCGTGGCAGGTTTGCTGATCGCCCTAGAGTTTAATGTGAAAAGAGTAGAGTTACACTCAGATTCTCTATTTGCAATCTCCTAGATTAAAGAGGTATTTAGTGCCAAAGATGAGATCCTCCAAAGATACTTGACAAGAGTAAGGGAGTTGCTACAAAAATTTGAATATGCTGAGGTCAAGCACGTTCCTAGAGCGGAGAATACCAGGGCAGACATATTGTCTAAATTAGCAAGCACCAAGAATCCTGGTAACCATAGGAGCGTTATACAGAAGGTATTGTCACAACCCAGTGTGAAGTTGGAGACCGTCCTCGAACCGGACGTGTGTCAGATCGTCACCGCACCAACATGGATTGATCCCATCTTAAAGTATATAAGGGACGGGGAAGAACCTGAAGATTCTAAGGAAGCAGCGCTCGTTCGAAAACGAGCATCCTCCTACTTGATCATAAATGAGCAACTCTATAGAAGAGGGTTTACGATGCCATTACTTAAATGCCTTCTCCCAGTACAAGCGGAATACGTATTGAGAGAGATCCATGAAGGCATCTGTGGGAATCATATGGGCTCACGAGCATTGGCTAAAAAAGCATTAAGGGCGGGCTACTACTGGCCTATAATGGAAGGAGATGCAAAGGATTTGGTAAAAAAATGCGACAAGTGCCAAAGACACGCAAATATTCATCTTGCTCCTCCAGCCGAGCTTAATAGTATGACCGCACCTTGGCCGTTTGCATGGTGGGGGGTCGACTTGTTGGGACCATTCCACCTGGCCCCTGGTCAGCTTAAATTTCTGATCGTAGCTGTTGACTATTTCACTAAGTGGATTGAGGCTGAGCCTTTGGCCACAATCACATCAAGAGATTGCCTTAAGTTCTTTAAAAAGAGTATCCTAGTACGGTTTGGGATCCCAGAGGTAGTTGTGTCAGATAACGGCACGCAGTTCACTAATAAGAACTTTCAAGAGACCCTGATTGAGTTAGGAGTGAAATAGCGTTTCACGTCCGTAGAACACTCGCAAACAAATGGGCAGGGAGAGGCGGCCAACCGGGTCATCCTGTGAGGTTTGAAAAGGAGACTGGACGAAGCAAAGGGAAAATAGGCAGAAGAGCTCCCTTCGGTGTTGTGGGCGTACAGGACAACCCCTCATTCAACCACAGGTGAATCCCCCTTTAGGATGGTTTATGGAACGGACGCACTAATTCCTGTGGAAATGGGAGAACTAAATTGGAGGACGACCAATCCTAAACAACCGTTCGAAAACGAGCAGGCTACTAGGGAGGAGTTAGACTTGGTAGAAGAACTTCGAAGCAAGGCAGCTTTAAGGGAAGCATTGGTTAAACAAGGTATGGCAGCAAGGCACAATGCCAAGGTCGTCCCAAGGACCTTTGAGATAGGGCAGCTCGTGTTAAGGGAAGCAGATATCGGTCAAAAGAATGCTAGTCAGGGCAAGCTCGCCCCCAATTGGGAGGGTCCCTATAAGATAGCCGCAAAAACGGGCAAAGGAGCATACATCCTTCAGACCATGGTTCAAATATTAAAAAGGTTGCCCTGAAAAGGACGGGCACCATAAAGTAGTCATTACAATGATAGGGCGACCACAAGGTCCCCAAAAAGGACAGCAAAATACGTTCAAAAGCTAAATACATTCAAGAATGATCATTTAGGACGCCTATAAACGACCGTTTCCTCCTACACCACGTTCCCCTCTTCGTTCTCTTCAGCAGGTCGAATAATCTGACCGTTCCTTAGAATGTGATTGTTATTCACAATCTCAGGATTGACCTCAAGAGTGGGGTAGCAGTATTGGATCTGGGCAACGACCTCATCAAATCGCTCTTTTGCAATCTCAAGGGTAGATGATTCCAAGGTCTCCAGCTCGGCCACAGCTTTGTCACGATCAGATTTCATGACTTTCAGGTCCTCTTTCAAACCGTTAACCTACTCCTCCAACTGTTCAGCTTTAGAAGACAATTTAGTCACCTTTGCTGTTTCGGTGGCCAACTTGGTCTCAGCATCGACCTTGGCTTTTACCGCCGCATCCCGTTCAGTTGTAACCGTGCCAAGAGCGTCCTTGGTTGGTTGGAGGGCGGTCTCAGCATCCTTGAGCTTTTTCTTCGTTGATTCCAGCTTTGTCCGCAATTCTCGATGCGATCGAGGGTACAATTATATTTATCGGTCTTATCTATGAGGTCGCCCTCCAACCACAAATTACGATGAACAAGACGCATACCTGCTTGACGTTCGGCCTCCTCAGCTTTGTAACGAGCAAGTTTCAAAGAGGCCGCCTTGGCAATATCAGACATAAAGAGGAGGGACGACCTCCTTTGAATCTCTTTGTTTCTTTGTTGAATGGGAGGGTCGAGATCGATCTCAACCGTACTGGTCTCAGCAGTGTGTTGTGCTCGGTCCCTTTTCTTTGTTCCTGAGCTCGTTCCACGATCGGGATTGGGAGATGTTTGACCGCCCTCTATATTTACAGTGTGAGAAGGAGAGGCAAAAGAGACCCGTTTCCCTTTCTTGAACTTGGTCTTCTTGAGGAGTGATTCGAAACCAACACCTGACATCTCAGCTGCGAGAGAAATGAAGAACGGTTAGAAGCAGAAGACAAAAGACAACTAAAATAAACAACGAGTAAACAAATCGCACCAAGTTTGTGGTTTGCATAATCTACATTTTTAGCACGAGCAAATTTATTACAGGGAAAGAGTCCTTCAGGCATCCAACTTGCCAAATTCTCTAGAAGTCTAACACTTTCTAGATCGTACTCCCCAAGTCTCCGATGGTTCCTGTAATTGATAGTGTCGCGGTTATAGTGAGAATGGGCCCAAGCAAGAGGGAATTTCATAGAGGCAACAGCTCCTTGATCGTCCAACGACCCAACTAGTTCTTTAGCTCGTTCACAAACTGGAACGACCCAGAGGAAAGCATGCCTCCAAGGCTTTGAAGATTCGCAAAAAGGCTTAAACAATTTTGGAGCACCCTTGCGGCTTTTCAACGAAACCTGTTCCCAACGCCTAGGCTCGCTCTTCACCTCAACAGTTCGGATAACATCAAATAGTGTAAAGAAATGACGACAGTTGATGTCCCGGTCAAGCACGGCCATCACCTTCTCAAATGATTTTATGAGCGCCCAAGCATTGAAATGAAGTTGAGAAGGGGCGACCCAAAGATATCTTAAGACACACCTTTGAAAGAAAGTAAACGGGGGACACACTTTTATATCTCTAAGAGTGTTGGTGAACATTACAAACTTCAAGGTCGTGGGAATCGTGGCCGCATGCTCTCCAGCAGGAACGCCCTCAGCCCTCCATTCCTGATTGCCATATCCAAGCAGCTTCTCGAAGAAAGGTAACACTTCATCACCAGGAGAGAAAACGGAGGACTGCCCAAGAATGGCAGACGAGATTCAAGAACGATTGTCGTCAATGCTACCACCCCTCGGGAAGCACCTCATTGACAAGGACGGGGGGATGTCCTAGGTTCGCATTTTCCTTATTCCCTTGTGGCAAATTGGCTTGGGGTGAATGAACGGTCTCAGAGATGTTGGTTGAGGTGGAGCGACCAGACGAGGTTGATGATGAAAAGTCGGTCGAGGAGGAAAAAGTTTCAGAAGGGTCGCCATTTTAGTATCTCCGGAACGAGCAGCACGCTCGGTTAGATGAGCAGGAGGGTCGCCAGAAATTCTAGCAGTCTTTTTTGTCCGCGCCAGCACCCTACCCTACAAGGAGAGGGAAAGTTAGGATCCCCTAGAATGACTATTCGCAGAAGGGGGCGACAAGGTCGACCCCGGGCCTGACACCCGCTCCTCGCCCCAAAAAGAAAGAAACACAGAAAATTGAACGAGCAACAATGTTAAAGTTCATACCTTGAATAGGAGAGAAGTTCGGACTCAAAGTAGTATACTCCTTGATGAACAATATCAAGCGCGTAGAAGTCACGAACCGTCTGAGGGGGAAGTCGTGTACGGGAAGACACCTAGCCAGAATCACAACAAATCCTGGTCGCTTCTGGAGAAATTTGTGGTCGCTTTCAGAGATTTGGGTAGCAAAGAGTGGAAACTGGTGGAAGAGGTTCAAGGTATTTATAGAGTTTTTGGAGTCAAGCAAGCGAAATGACATGACCTTTCGCCTGCACGCGTCCTTAAAAACAAACCGTCATCATGGCAAGCACCGCTGTTTCAAATTTCGAAAACATCATTAATGACCCTTAGGGAAGCATGATTCGTCGCTTCATATGGGGTGCCACGTGTCTTGTGATCAGAGCAGGATCAATAACGCCCTCAAATACTCGCACAACCGACCTTGTGCCTTCGTAGACGAGCAGGAAAATGACCAGATACCTAAAGCCTGCGCCCGTCCGAAGAACGACCTTGGCTTGGGGGGCAACTGTTCTGGAGTGGACCGAAGCCCAATCCAGCACTGGGAGATTGGAACGGCCCATTTACTGAGGGCAGAAGAGCAAGGACTAAGATCAACGGTCCTGATCGGTTCGTACAGTGATCATACGGTCATCCGTGATTCCCTGCCCTATATAAGGAGTTATTGCGTCATTTGTCTGGTACACACATTATTCACTAGTAACATTACTCCGCCCGTTCTCCCCTGACTTGGGCGTTGGAGTGTCATTGCAGGTACACCCGCTGATTCTTGGCGTAAGGGCACGACCAGCAGAGCAAGCAAGTAAGGTCTAACATCCTGAGCGTTCATCACCTCACGAACTCAGGTACAGATCACTAATATATTATTTGTATTTCCATTTTTTTGTATCGAATTTTTAAATAATTATTTTAATTAATTTAATAAACTACTAATTAAATTTGATATACATTTTTTTATTTTGTATATGTTAGATATTTAATATATATTTAGAATAAATTATATGTCAAATATGGTGACTAGTACTTTCCTTTGTATTATTGTCTTATATCACTTAATAAGATTTTCATCGATATATAAGCGAGAATTTTATGCTAAACATAGAGGGTTAGTATTTTCCTTTTTGTTATTTTCTTAAAAACAAACATATATAATTAAACATGTTTAATTTCTTTATGCATGAAGTATTTAAGATAATATGTTATTTAAATTTTCAATTTGTTACATTCGTTCAACAACACTTAATTGTTTTTTACATAATTGGTTGACCTCTTTTTTTTTGCTAATCGGGTATACTCTACGAGCAAATACCGAATATCTATTAATGAATTTTTTTTATATATATATATATATATATATATATATATATATATATTAGTTTTACATTAAAGCAAATGTGTTAATAATAATTCTCTTAGACTTAACACGTTGTCAAAAAATGCACTAATAACACAGTTGCACCCAAGATTGATAGATATATGGTTTAAATATGTATTTAGTCCCTGCAAATGTCCCTATTTTTCGATTTAGTCCCTGCAAATTATTATTTTTTAAATACGCCCCTGCAAAATAACTTTTTTTTGAATATGCCCTTCCGAAAGTTGGAATTTTAAATACGTCCCTGCAAAATAACTTTTTTTTAAATACGTCCCTGCAAAATAACCTTTTTTTTGAAATACGTCCCAACAAAAAAAAAATTGTGATATTTTGCAGGGACGTATTTAAAAAAAAAGTTATTTTGTAGGGACGTATTTAAAAAAAAGCTATTTTGCAGGGACGTTTTTAAAAATTTTATTTTGTAGGGACGTATTTAAAAAAAAGGTTATTTTGCAAGGACGTATTTAAAAAAAAATTGCAGGGACTAAATCGAAAAACAGGGACATTTGCAGGGACTAAATACATATTTAAACCTAAATATATCTAACGTCGTCCTTGTTGCACATTTAAATTATGAGCGCACAACAACCAAACAATGCACCTTTCTTAAATAACGATAAAGATGATCATACCCGGCTCAAAGAATTAGTCTTTGCAGTTGTGCGCAGAGGATACCCGATTTATACCAAAAAAAATAAAGATTGTCGTAAACTTTTTCTTTTTTTGCAAAAAAAATATATTCTAGCAAATTTATACCAATGACGTTGTGAACATTTTGGCTCTGCAGCCAATTCAAGTCAAGTCCCGGCTCCTGCCCACGAGGGCGACATGCACATCCCAGCTACCAAGCCAGCCTCTGTTCTGGTTCCCCAATTGGATGCTGCTGTCCGGGGGAAGTTACAGTTCCTGCCCAGGCTATCCAGCAAATCCTAAGCCTCTTGAATGACCGCTTTCAAGCTGTGGCTTAGCATGAAGAGCGCCTTACTCAGATTGAATGGGAAGCAGTATCTGCACGAGCAAATGCCATTCAAGAACGGCACCATGCTTGTGAAAGGATGCTGCCTGCCAGGACCATAGGGTCGAGACGCTACAGGTATCCATCAAGAAGAATTCATCACAGGTCTCCACCTCGAAGGAGATCTTATAACAGATCCCCTCTACGCCCTTACGGAGGCTGGGGATCACCCTCTCCACCGAGCTCTCCCCCGACTACTCTAGATGGCACCTACTGGCCAGATGAATCCTCTGATGGGAGTTCTTCTCTTGCATTCCAACTCCCGCTACCAATCTCGAAGAAGGGATAGAACCCCTAGGCAACGTCTCCAACTGTAACATCTTAGTATTTCAACCTTGGAAGAAATACCGAGACTTCCATAATCAGCATACATCGGAGTAATTATTCTATTTCAAGACATTGAACAACACTAAATTCGATGAAACACTCATCAAGTTATCCTTTAATTGTCACAAGTTCCCAAAAGATTTTCAAAGCTGACACAAACCATAAGTTTTAGAGTCATTAATACACCTATTTGTTCAATATCTCAAGCTAGAATCAACATAATACGATACGCAACTTCGATAATAGAGTCTAAGTCATAAATAACCCTATGGAAAGCTAAGCTAAATAAATATCTCGATCCCAAGGATCTCACAAGGCCAAGTAACCCAGAACAACAACTACTCTTTCTCAAGACCCCCAAAATAGGAACCAACCCATAACCCATTTAGTTCATAAACCCCATCTGACCAAAAAATAACTTCATCCTCACTCAACAGTAATCGTAACACCCATTAGTCTACGCAGAACTGATAAAAAATTACTCAGTAATCGTTTTCAATTTACTTTTTCTTGATTTCTATTTTTAGGGTTTGTGTGATTTGGGAATTAGGAATTGGGAATTTGGAATTGGGAGTAAAAATTCTATTGTGTTGATGATGCAGAGAGAATTCTATTATTGGATGTATTGGAGAAAGAGAGAATGGAAGCTTTGGTTGATACAGAGAATTCTATTATTGGATGTGGTTTTGGGATCGTGTAATATTTATATTTTGATCAACTAGAAAGAAAGTAAACTGTTGGAAAATTCTGTAATTTTTTTTAAAGGATATGATTAAACAAACTGATTTGGAAAATTATGTGAAATTTTTTGATTGATTATGTAACTGTCAACTAGAAAGAAAGCTAGCTAGTGGCTTTGTCAAAGTCTGCCTTCCCTATTTGTGTTCATTTATGTAACTTTGAAGTCTTATTGTAGTCATTTTGAAGAGGCATTGAAACATAATGAGAAATATGATATTGATGGGAATGAATTATTTGTGGAGTTAAAGTTACTAAGACAAATCTTGCCTAGAGAGAAAATAGGAGCTATTGATATATTAAGATTTTTGAAAGGCTTGGATTATTTTCCTAATACAATTGTTGGATGGTGTAGATAAAAGTGATGTGCAAGTGTACACAGTCTACAACAAGTAATATAGAGAAGAAGAGATCGTACCAACAGGAATTGGATTAGTTTTTAATGTCTTTGCATATAGAAAGATTAGTGTGAAGTAACCAAGTAATAAACAATAGAGGATGATGTGAAAACAGAATGTAAGTAAGTTATAAAATAAGTTGAAATCAGTGGATAATGATAGTTGGGATGTTCTTCATCAAATAAGTCACCTTTAAGAGTTTTTTGTTATATGTGATGCAGGTGAACTGAATGCTGTTGCATTAGAATTGTGCCTTTCAGTCACTGTCTTCAGAGTTTTATTACAAGCTCTTATGTCTGAGATGCTAAATAAGTTCACTCCTGTATTTTTAGTACCCACAGTGTCACCATATGAACTATGCTATCCTAGGTCTAGGTTTTAGCATGGATTTAACAAAGTTTCTTTTATTAAAACACTTACCCATATTAGTTCTTGAGTTCTAGTTATAAACCATGTCTGTATTTATAACTCTACTTATTCTAAGAGATCAACCTCAAAATAAGTGTTGAAAGAAGTATAAAACAAGAACTAAAGTGCACACATCACATATGAACACAATAACTTCCTTAAAAGATCTTCATAAGATTAAAACATCCCAACCAAAAGAGTTTAGTTCATGCTAGACATCACAAGGCATATATAAACTGAATAAGTCATGTTCATATAATTGAAATCACAAAAGGAAAACAACAAGGTAGAAGTTACATGATTGGAGTTCCCTTGCATGAATTTGCCAAGCAATGCGGGTGCATCAACATCACTGCATTCAGCTAGCACTACCTAATTGTGTGGAATTAAAGAAAGAAGTTGTCAATTCCTTTCTTGCCTTCTTACAAGAGAAAAAACGAAATCTAAAACTATCTAACTTAGAAAGTGGTATATCTTCCGAAGAATGAGGTAGGGTTGCCTTTATCATTCCAGCCCATAAAGTAATTCAAATCCATTACTCAACCAAGAAGGGAGGTCCACTAATGGATGAACATGTGTCCCTAGGTGAGTGACTCTTCAAAGCTATCTTTTTATGGTAGGCGCCGAAATTTGCAAGTTGCATGTGCCTTTATGACTAAGCATGATGTCATCAATTGAGTGCCGTTGCTTTTTGATGGTCTAAAAATTCTTCAAGCATTGTAGTCTATTTCCAGTGCAGGTACATCTAATGCAAGTGCATTGTTGCTTTCTGGTGCAGGGGCATCACATGCAGGTGCACTAAACAAATACATCAAAATACCAAAATATATGCAAAATGCTTAAACATAAACATAACCCTTTTTCAAACTTTGAATGTTGTTATTTTATTTATTTAGCCATAATTACTATTTATTCTAACTTTGAACTAAGCAATTATTTAGGTTTAGATGCGTAAATAACGACTTTGATTTAGGATCCTAAGCCAAAGCTTAGTAACAAATACTAAATGGATAGATTAGTAATTTCCCCACTCACACACTATTTATTTTAATATATGTAAATATATATATATATATATAAATTAAAATAAATAGCACCACCACTATCGCCGGCTGGTCGCCGGAGAGCCACCCTGACCGCCGCCACCGGCCGCCGGATCACCGCCGCGGGAACCACTGTCGGGGGAACCACCGTCGTCGCCGGAGCTCCGTTGGCGGCCACCGCCTGCAACCACCACATATATATTTATAAATATATATAAATATATATCTGGTGGTTGCAGGCGGTGGCCAGCGGCAGAGCTCCGGCGACCGACGGTGGTCGGTGGCGACGGTCACGGTGGCTCTCCGGCGACCGGCCAACGGCGGTGGTGGTGCTATTTATTTTAATATATATTTATATATCCAACAACACACTTATTTTAAAAAAAAATGCAACACCCTTATTTTTAAAATGACAACAACACCCTTATTCATTGTCAACCATTAGATCAAATTAGATTAATAAAAAATGGATCCAATGGCTAAAATTAATTTAGTAAAAAAACTAAGCAAATTGCTTAGTAACATAAACCAAAGCCGTAAATAACTCTATATAAAATAGAGTTATCATTGGGTATAGAATTTCATTGCCTATTCCTGTGACAATAGCTTCTGCAGAAAGAAGTTTTTCAAAGTTGAAGTTGTTGAAGTCTTATTTGCGGTCTACCATGTTACAAGAAAGACTTAACGGATTAGCAATGAAAGTAGTTGAAAATAATATTTTGGGGACAATTCAATATGAAGACTTGGTTGATGAATTTGCTTCAAAAAGTGCGAGAGGGACGGCTCTTTTTAAGTAACTTGAAGGTTGGTATTATTTTGAGGTTGTATCGATATGTTATTTACAATTTACATAAAGTAGTTTAAAGTTTTTGGTGATTTAGTTGTTTTTTTAATTAGGGGCCCAATTTTTATGATTTGCACAAGGCCCCCAAATTATTTGAGACGACCCTGCTCTTTCTCCTTTTGCTTTGAATTTCCGGGCTTATCTGTAAAATACCACAAATATAAATAGTGAGATAATAATCTCAGTGAGCTCTTTCATGACCCCTCACCATTAAACTCTCGGTGTTTAAATTATCTTTCACTTGTAGCCCAGTTTAGCAGCTACAATATTTTCGTGTAACCCAGTTCAGCAGCTACACATTTATCTTGTCTTAGCACAACACTGGACAATCACTGCACGGTTCTCCCGATGAACCCACCCGCTAATAGCTATTAATGAGTAAACTTGCAACGAGCCTAGGTCTTGGGCTCAGGACTTCCCTCCCTTAGTATGCTATTACTCAGGAAATTCATCCCCACGATATATTATGAATTTACTTAAGCTTTAGTTTTCTCACACGATGACCTAATGTTCAATTCAATATATAAACCGTAAAACCAAACTTTATCAATTTCAAATACTCCTATTATATAAGTAGGACCATCACACCGCAAGAAATTGAGCATATCACAGTCCAATTCACCTATATGATTAGCTATTTTAATAAGCTTTCTAACGCACTTGAGAACACCTCAATCGGGTTCCCAAATCGAAAGTTATCGCTAAATTAGTTCAATGTACTTTTGCTGAAAATTTGCACATGGTCGCGACGCGACCTTGTCTCATCGGTCGCGAAATGGTTCAGTAGCTTTACAGATGCGTGTGATTGGTCGCGAGGAGACAGCTCGGGTCGCGAGGCGACAGCTCGGGTCGCGACGCGACTAGTGCTGTGCAAGTGAAGATTATGCAGATTTTGCGAAAATTGACCCTTTTTCCTCTTTGTTTTGAATCCTATGCTCATTCCACTTAACTCCTAATTCAACAACAATCACTAACAGCACTGTGGTACATCCAAATAATCAATTTCCAGCAATCAATTATTCAATTATAACCAAGTCATGAACATTCAACACCAAACAATTACTTAAAACAATTTCAGCATAATGTCTTTCCAATGAACATTCTAGCTTGAGTAAATTCTTCAAAAATACATGCATTACTGATTTCTCACAACACAAAACATACATTCACTAGAGTATCAATCAAACACGAAATTCGAATGAAGAACTCACTTGTTGATAGAAGAGGTTAGCACAAACACAAAGTAGAACACTCAAATTCACCAACAATGCTTCTAAAGCTCCCTAGCTATTAGAATAATAATTGGAAGATCCTGTATTACGGTTAACCGTGGTATTAAATGATAACCACACATTAGTTAGTTAACCATACATCAGTTAGTTTAATTTTCTGTTAAGTTTGGTAGAGCCTTAACGGCTTGTAACTACCATGACTGAAGCACTTTGTATATAACACAATTTCTCAAATCAATTGAATCACAAGTACAGTTTCACATTCCATCTGAATTCTTTTATGGTATCGGAGCAGAGAAATCTGCTCTGGGTGCCAATCGTCCTCTTCATCAATTCCCTACCTGCAAAACCCTAAATCCCCTTAACAATGGCGGGTATCGAAATAGAAATCGATGATCCAAATCGATCTTAACACACAAAGAAAACTCAAGATCCAGCTCTAACCCTAACTAGTCCCTATTATCTTCATCCGGTAGAGAATCCCGGTGCCGTTCTCATAACTCCGGCGATGAACGGAAACAATTACGACACTTGGAGTAAGAAGATGAAAAGAGCTCTCCTGACGAAGAACAAAATCAAATTCATCGATGGGAAAATCACTGCACCAGATGAGAATGACAATCTCTATGAAGCGTGGGAACGATGCAATGGAACCGTGGTCGCGTGGATTGTTGGTTCTCTCACACCGGAGATAGTGCAGAGCATTGAGAACGTTGAGAATGCCTTCGATCTGTGGAATGAACTGAAGAACCGATTCTCTAAAGGAGAAGCCTCCAGAATGTCTGATTTGATGCAGGAAATTCACTCAATTAAGCAAGGAGAAAGGAGTATCAGTGCTTACTACACTGATTTGAAGGTAATTTGGGAGGATCTTGAAACCCTAAGACCCATCAATGTGTGTGCCTGTGGGATAGTGGATGTTAACATCAAGAAACAACGTGAACAAGAATATGTGATTTGCTTCTTGAAAGGTCTAAACGATCAATACAACACGGTGAAGACTAAAATCATGATGATGGAGCCTCTACCGGACATCAACAACGTATTCTCTCTCACCTTACAACAAGAGAGGCAACTCAATGGTAATATCTTGACAGAGAACCCTAAATTGACATTAATGGTGAATACAACGAATAATCAAAGTTTTCAAGGAAGAGGAGGTTCCAATTCACGTGGAAGGGGGTGTGGAAGGATCCCAGGAAGAGGCAACAACAACAATTAAGCGAAAACTTGCACATATTGTGGTAAGCAAGGACACACAGTGGAATCATGCTATTTTAAGCATGGATTTCCACCAGGGTTCAGATTCCGTGACAAAGAAGGATTGGCGAGCAACACAACAACTGAGGGAAACAACACACAAAATGAAAATGCAGCTCCTCAAACCAATGAATCTTCTGTGAGTATTACCCCTGAGGTTTATCAGAAATTGATGGCACTTCTCAACAACAATGGAGATGGAGCAGGCTCTCAGGTACACCACATCATTGCCTCCAATATAGCACAAGACTCATCAGGTAATGTATACTACACCATTTGGATAATTGATACAGGAGCAACTGATCACATATGCAATAATCTGTCACTATTTTATTCATATCATGAAATAAATCCTGTTAGAATTAGGATGCCCAATGGAACACACACCTTTGCTAAGTATGTAGGCACTATCATGTTTAACTCTGACTTAACTTTGCACAATGTTTTGTATGTCCCTGAATTTGTTATTGATGATGATGACTGTATTATACAGGAAAAGCCCTCATTGAGGACGATTGGGCACGCTAGGGCGTTCCATTCACTCTATGTTCTTGATCAGGGATCAAAATGTCTGTCTGCTTTCAAGATAGATAGTTCTGGTTTCATTTCTGATTGTAAAGAAAATTTAGTTGATCAATTGTTTTGCAATCACACTATCTGAAAATTTTGCCCTGTGGCATCATAGACTAGGGCATCCATCTGATATTGTTACCAAACAGATTTGTAGTCATTCATCATATGTACATGACATTTCAAATAAAATCTGTGACTCTTGCCATTTAGCTAAACAACACAAGTTGCCCTTTCCTATTAGCAATACTAAAACTAAATGTGCTTTTGATTTGATACACATGGACATATGGGGGCCCTTTTCAACTCCATCTGTCCATGGCCATTTATATTTCTTAACTGTTGTTGATGACTATACAATACATACTTGGTTGTTTCTTATGAAAAGGAAAGCCGAAACTAGAGGTTTAATCAAAAATTTTGTCACCATGGTGCATGTGCAATTTAATGTTTCTATGAAAAGTGTTCGTAGTGACAATGGACAGGAATTTTTAATGGAGGAATACTACCAAGAGAAAGGTATTGTACACCAGAGAACCTGTGTTGAGACACCCCAACAGAATGCCATTGCAGAGAGGAAGCACAGGCATATCCTGAATGTTGCTCGTGCCTTGATGTTCTAATCTCATTTACCAAAGACCTTCTGGTGCTATGCAGTTACTCATGCCACACATCTGATCAGCAGGCTGCCATCTATTGTATTGAAGAACAAGTCCCCTTATGAGAAGCTGTATAATCAAATTCCTGACTTGAGACATCTCAGGGTCTTTGGATGCCTCAGTTTTGCATCCACTCTACAACAAGGCAGGAACAAATTTGATCATAGAGCAAGAAAGTGTATCTTTCTTGGATACAAGCCAGGCACCAAGGGATATATTCAAATGGAATTGAAGACAAGGGAGATTTTCATTTCAAGGAATGTTATATTCTATGAAGACAACTTCCCTTACATTAGTAATCAACAACAAACACCCAGTAACACCATTACTCCAAATACATATGATCTTTGCACTTTTGACCCTGAAAATGCCCACACAGAAACCAATCCCACAGATACACCACCTGATACACCAGACAACTCTGCTGCTATACAACCAGATGCTGTGCCAGACACCCCACCTGATAACACAGATACTGGTGCACCAGAAAACACAACCACAGTGACCTCACAAAGACCAGTCAGAACCATTAAACCTCCTGCACTTTATAATGACTTCATTTGCAACTCTGCCAGCACCAACCCAAAGATTTTGTATCCCATACATTCTGTTATTGGGTATGAGAAACTTAAACAACACTACACAACTTTTGCACTCTCAATATCATCCTCCTATGAGCCTACTACTTATAACCAAGCATCCAAGTTTGAATGCTGGAGAAAGGCAATGCAATCAGAGTTGGATGCCCTTGAACACAATCAAACTTGGGAATTGAGTTCTCTACCTCCTGGCAAAAATACCATAGGATGCAAATGGGTCTACAGGATCAAATACAAGGCAGATGGATCCATAGAGAGGTACAAGGCACGATTGGTGGCAAAAGGGTACACACAAACCGAGGGCATTGATTATCTAGATACATTCTCTCCTGTTGCCAAGATGACAACAATGAGACTGTTGCTAGCCATTGCTTCCAGCCAATGTTGGCATCTCCAACAACTAGATGTAAACAACGCTTTCCTTCATGGAGATTTAGATGAAGAAGTGTACATGGATGTTCCTCAAGGTTACAATTCATCTTCTCCAAACAAAGTCTGCAGATTATTAAAGTCCCTATACGGCTTGAAGCAAGCAAGCAGGCAATGGTTTGCCAAATTGTCCACTTCTCTTTTTTCACTTGGATATGCTCAGTCACAATCTGATCATTCCCTTTTCATCAAATGCCACAAGACATCATACACTGTTCTTCTTATATATGTTGATGATCTAATACTAGCTGGAAACAATATTGATGAAATCAACTCTGTCAAGGGTCACTTGGATGCCACTTTCAAGATCAAGGACTTAGGACCTCTAAGATATTTTCTTGGCATTGAGATTGCCAGGTCTTTTGATGGAATTTCCATCTGTCAACGCAAGTATGCATTGGATCTACTCAATGAAGCTGGATTATTAGGATCAAAACCTGCTAGCACACCTATCAGCAAGTCTGCCACTCTTGATTTTGTAGAGGAATCCCCTGCCACTGAGCCTAGTGCATACAGACGTTTGGTTGGAAAACTGCTCTATCTAAACACCACAAGACCTGATTTAAGTTTTGCCACACAACAACTCAGTCAGTACATGGCTAATACTAAAGAAAGGCACCTCCAAGCTGCACATCGTGTGCTCAGATATATCAAAAATTCACCTGCTCAAGGACACTTCTTTCCTGCCACATCCAGCTTGCAATTGAAGGGTTTTAGTGACTCGGATTGGGCCACTTGTGTGGCAACCAGAAGGTCAGTAACTAGCTTCTGCATATTCCTTGGGGAATCCCTCATTTCCTGGAAGTCAAAGAAGCAAACTACGGTATCTAGATCCTCTACTGAAGCTGAACACAGGGCCCTTGCATCAACAGTCTGTGACATTCAGTGGCTCACCTACATTCTGCAAGATGTTTCTCTGCCTTTCATCACACCAGCCCTCTTGTATTGTGACAGCCAATCAGCTAGACACATTGCTGCCAACTCTAGCTTTCATGAACGAACAAAACACATTGACATTGATTGTCATGTGGTTCGTGAAAGACTTCAAGCAAAACTATTTCACTTACTACCTGTTGCTTCTACTTCTCAGCTGGCTGATATACTAACAAAGGCATTGGATCCTCAACCATTCAATACATTATTGTCGAAGCTTGGAGTGCACAATATACACCCTCCAGCTTGAGGGGGGGTATTAGAATAATAATTGGAATATCCTGTATTACTGTTAACCGTGGTATTAAATGATAACCACACATTAGTTAGTTAACCATACATCAGTTAGTTTAATTTTCTGTTAAGTTTGGTAGAGCCTTAACGGCTTGTAACTACCATGACTGAAGCACTTTGTATATAACACAATTTCTCAAATCAATTGAATCACAAGTTCAGTTTCACATTTCATCTGAATTCTTTTACCAGCATCCCAAAATAGCTACCAAGAACTTCCCAAAGACCTTAAGCTAGCTCCCAAAACACGATTTGCTTCTCAAAACTTCAAGTACTAAGCTTCAAACACACATGCAACCAATTTTTCCAAAGCTTGAAGAAGTGGACTTAAATCTTTCTTTGCACAGAATTTTTCAAGCAACACTATCAAAGCAATAGCTTTATGAAGGGCATAAAATGTGTTCTGGACTGGGCCAAAACCCCACCACTTGGGCTTGGCCCAATCCGCGCTTACTGCTAAAAGAAAATGTGGGCTCCACGTCAATAACCGTCTGCATCCAACGGTCGAAATTCATGCGACTGGATCCAACGGCATGGGGACGGCGCCATCATCTATAAATACTTGAGCAACCCTCCGTTTCCAGGTACACGCACTCATTTCTCTCCCCAAATACCTCTTCTCTTCCCTTGCTGATTTAGGCATCGGAGTGCTTGCAAGTACCCCACCCGAGGCACGGGAGAAGATTACCTCGGCCAATCCGAGGTCAACATCCGTCCATCCGAAGTCAACCTTCAATCCTCGCGGAGCACTCCAACTCGGATCATTAACCCGTACTCCGGTACCGAACAAAATGTATCCCCAAAACAGCCATTCCATCTGTCATCTTCACGCTATAAATTTCTTCTCACATCCCTTAACTTCCTAACACTCTCATTCTCTTCAAAAGTTCAACATGCAAGATGATGAGATCCTAATTGCCTTAAGCATGTGGAAAGAAACGTATAAAGATATCAGTATTTCATTTACTACAAGACTTAATGGCTTATGCCAATTTTGAATCCAAGTAGCTATCTTGCATTATCATTGGCTCGAGAATTCCTCTCAACTCATGCAACTAAGGTCTACACGTAGAAAAGTTGAAGGAAAATCTCGTGAAGAGTATATTAGTACAATATCATAAAGAATAAATTAGTGCAATTTATTTCCATTTTTAGTACTTTATTTTAGGATTATATCCAAGACTTTAGTTTCATTTAATTGTCTTCTTTATTTTAGGATTAGAATCAATGGCTTTAATGCCAATTAGTTATTTCCATTAAAATTAGGATTTGATATTTATTAGTGTATTTTAATTTCTAGGGTTTTATTAAGTCAATTGGGCCTGAGGTTCTTTTGGGCCAATAGGGCCTGAGGTTCTCTATATATTGTAGTGCATTTTATGAAATAAACAAGTTGAATTTTGAGTAAAAATTTAGAGACGTGTCTCTATGGTTCTCTGAGCCGTTCTTGGAGCTTATCGGCTTGCCGTGGCGCTCATCCCGACTTATCAACCGGAACCTCCATAGCCGGTTGTGGCGTCTCCTTGACTTATCGATCGGTCTTCCATCCCCGCTCGTGGTGTCTCATTCACTCCCACCTACATGACTACCGAAATAGTCACCGACGACTCCGAGGTTGCCATCACAAGACCATATTTGGAGCTAAGTGGACTTTGATCATTGTGTTTGGGGGTTTTAGAGATGAGTGGATTCTGATTTGTGAAGATATTGAGAGTAGAAGAGGAAGAAGAAAATGGCAAGTGAGGTGGGGAAGAAATAATGGCAAATGAAGATGGAAAACACTCCCCCTTTTCTCCTTTTCTCCCTCTCTCGGCCATCCCTCTTTGTCTCTACCTTCTTGTTTTCTTTCTTTCTTTTGTAACTAGTGAATTTAAGTGTGCGTGTGTGTTAGTGGTCGCTGAAGCTAAAGAGGAAAGAGTGGGGTTTTAATGAAAATAGAAATTTAAAATTGAGTTTTGTCAAAAAAAAATTTAAAATTGAAATGGAATTTCCAATAATACCCCTCTTCTCTAATCTTCACTTAAATGTATAATTAATCAATCACACAAACACACAAACAATTCATTTATTCTAGCAAATTTGAATCATCAATTATTGACCCAAACAACAATTAACTAAAATAATTGAAACAATTATTTTGGGATGTTACAATACACTCCAACTTGAAAATTTTTGTCCTCAAAAATTGTTCAAGTTACCCAAGGGCTACTTTCCTTTCAAGCATTCAAGCAATTCTGGTGTTGAAAGAAAGTCAGAGGCCCTCTGGGAAGTACTGTCGCTACCACCGGAGCAATGGACATGACACCAACAGCTGTCGTGCCTTGAAAGATGACATTGAAGAGTTAATCAGTCAAGGAAAACTCTCACAAAATTTCAAGAAAGATACGAGCCATGAGGCTCTCGCAAAAGACCCCGGTCTCCACGAGGAGGATCCAGGTCGCCCCGTAAAGGTAAAGTTGTGGTGAATGACGTCGACAAGGCCTCCAAAGAGGACGACAGGGAAGATACTCAAAAATCCCAAGGAAGACCCGTTGCCATGGTCATCCTTGGTGGAGATTAGCTGGAAGGCGATGAGTCTAACAAGTCCATGAAAAGAAGATGGAAAGAAATTATGAATGTTGCCTCAACTTCAGTGCCTAAGGAAGGGATAGACAGACCACCCGTAGCATTTGGGGACCAAGACTTACTCGATGGACGTCTGAACAAATACATTCCTCCTCTCCTGATTAGGGCTGTGATTGCAAACGTCAAAGTTAGAAGGATCCTTGTGGATTAAGGAAGTTCAGCAGATATCATATTCTTAGACTCGGTGAAAGTTTTGAACATTTATACGGAAGACCTCACCCCATACCGAGGCACTGACTTGACTCGATTGATTGGCTCAACAACTCAACTGTTGTGGTACATTGAATTGATGGTCACCTATTGAGATCCCGATGTTGAACAATCACTGTGCAGGACCATGAAGACACCTTTCCTTGTCCTCGCATGCAAGTCTATCTACTAGTGCATAGTCGGGAGGCCGGCACTAGGCAGGCTCAGAGTAGTAGCGTCTACAGTGCATTTGAAGATGAAGTTTTATGCGTTGGACGACCAGGTTTTCACTCTCCAAGCTAATTTAGAGTCGGCTCGTAAGTGTCATTTCATGAGCATGAATTTGCAGAAGGAGTCTGAGGCAACTGCAAACCTAGGCCAAAAGGCAGAGATTGAAGTAAATCTTGCTGACTTAGACTCCCGGTACGACCCTGACAATGGGGAAGAAGAAGGTCATGTCAACCTGGCCAGTGGATTCAAGAAACACATCAAGAGGCCTAAGCCCGATGGCGAGTTTGCTGCCATCCAACTAGGTAGTGACCCCGCCAAAACTATCAAGATTGGCACTGACCTCCCCGAGGAGATCAAGGAGAAGCTCACCATGTGCCCGAAGTAGCATGCTGATCTCTTTTCCTGGTCCGCGGCAGACATGACCGGGATACCACCCGAGGTGGCATGCCTTTACCTGGCCATTGATCCGAAGGCAAAGTGGGTGGCGTGGAAAAGAAGAACCTAGAAAGGAGACAAGGCTGAAGCGGCAACTGAGTCTGTAGATGACCTCAAAGAGGAAAATTTTGTAAAAGAAATCAAATATACCACATGGCTTTCTAATGTAGTCCTAGTGAAAAAATCTAATGAAAAATGGCGAATGTGCGTTGACTTTGTCCATTAGGCGTTGGTAGGTCGCCCAACATTCTTTAGTCCAAACAACAAGTGATGCTATATTAATTCGTAGTAATGAAGGCAATTTTAGGAGCGTCAAAAGAGTGCATCCTTATCTAATTTTAGCCCAAGTAAGCGTTCATAAAGCTCAGGACTCAGTATCTTGAAGGACCTTCCACCAATTTATGGCAAGAAACCTCCATGTCAATTTCTAACATGACTTTTGTTAATAGTGAGTTTTTTGTCAATTCATAAAAAACTAAATTAGTTAACTAACATGTTTGCTTAGTAATTATTAGATATTTGTTAATAATGACTTTTTTGTCAATTCACAAAATTATTCTAGTTCTTCGGTCAAAAAATAGCTCAAATCTATTATATTTTTTATCCCTTTATTTTTTCTCGGACTCTTTTACATATTTCTCCCTTCATCGTTAGAACCAAACACAGCATAAGTGTGATCAATATATTTTAGTTTGTAGGTGCTTGCATTAATTGCTAAAATTTTGATTATTCCCAATATATTTGCAAGTATGAATGGATTCAGAATAGTCACATTATGATGTCATGGATCATTTATTCAGTTTCTAAACATTGACTAAAACAACTGCCTCAGAATTTGTAATCACATTTCAAACACATTGGTCCCAGAATTTTCCTACTCAGCAAAAATTGGATGATTTTCACAGGTTTCTTCAATCCCTTTCTGATGATTTTCACAGAATGACATAAAATCATTAAATTCCTTCATAAGATCGACAGATTCTCCCAGTAATTGACCCACCTGAAAGAATAAAAAATATTAGCAACAATATAGAGTACGCTTCAACAGATTAAATTTCACTGTGTAAAATGAATGAAGGTTAATCTGATCCTAAACTGAAATGCTCCATCATTTGACATTTCTTGAGGTTCTCACCATGGAAGATAGTTGGAAAGCTGTACATAAAACTTTTCAATCAGTTATCCTTTTGTAGTATTAGTTTGTTGATTAATGGAAATTTCAGTTAAATCAATTGTGATTGGTTTCTCTATGTGCAGGATATTTCATAATAAATTTTTCTTCATTATCATATTCTACCATAAATTGTTTTATTAAAGGCTAATGTTCAATACAAGAAAAACTAAATTGAAGAATATTGATTGATAGGATGTGACTAGAATTCCAGAAATGAAGGTTCTAAAAATTTGGATGTTACCATACCAATATCTTCAGTTCTTCTCGGGTGATTATTTCTCTGCTGTAGATATGCAGGCATTTCAAAAGTTCCTGGTAATCCTCAGGATTACTTAATTCCTCCATTTTATAAAGGAAAGCAAGCTCTTGAATACACATACCTGAGATAACAAAACTTCAAGTTATAAAATGAATCATAAAGGAAATAAAGAGTTAAAACTACCATCCAACAAATAATGCAACACCAAAAGAAATTGGAAAAGGATTTCTTCTTCTTAAGAGTAAAATATGGAAACACTTTGTAGTTTATATGGCCTAACAGGGTCACATAGTATTTTAATAACCGAACCAACCAAGCGGTTTAACCGGTTAACTCATGAACCGACACCATCTACGATGCGGTCATTTCAGCGGTTCGACAACGGTTTCATCTAGGTTAGAGCGATCTAAAGCAGTTGAACTATGACCTAGATGTTTCACCGGTTCGATGTCAGTCCGATTTTGAAAACATTTTCAACCTGTTACAATTATGAGTGGCAAAAAGTGAGGATGAATTTTTTGCATTAGATAACAACTTTTCAAGTAAGTTTGTTGATTCAAAATCAAAAGTATTGACATACTTTTGAAAGGAGTGCCAAAATTTTCATCTGCATCATGCAATGGTTCAGCAGCAAGGTCTTCAACTTTTTGGTCCTTTTCTTCCTCATTGCACCTTCTCTGCTCCTTATCATCCCTGAGGTCGCGATCACCATGCGAAGCATTTAACACATTATCAGTCAATTTCACAAAACTCAAAAGACCATGTAGCAGAAGATTAAGGTAATGTTTGATCAATTTTTTAAAAACAGCAATCTGTTTTTAAGAAGTATAATCTCATCTCAATTGCACTCGGATTTTATATATCACATTACATTACAAACAATAACGCAGCTGATATTGTAAATTAAAGCCTACATATTTTATAAAGAATGCGAATACTCTAAAGAATTTAACTTTTAGGTTTCAGATACACAAAATAACCTAGAATTTAATCCTCTTTCTGATTAATAAAGATTAATCAATTTTCCAAAAAGGACGAGATCAATCCATGAAACAAGAAATTGTAAACAAATGTTAGAAAATAAGATAAGAACGAACTTACGGTTTGTGTGGCGAATTCACGTTGGATCTCTTCATCTCTATCAAGAACAATAAATAATTAGAAAAACAGAAAATTAAACAAACACAAACGCATCTGAAATCATGCATTCAAAGAAACAGCATGAAGTAAAGTTTTTCAGTAGATAGATTTAAAACACATAAAAAGAAAACAAGAAATTGAACCTTCGAGAGTAATACAAAACAATCACTATCTGAGACTAACGAAACCTTTTGCAGTGAAGTTCCTTGCTTTGAAGATTAAAGAAGAAATAATCTCTTCTATTTTATTTTATAGGAAGAAAGAAAGAATCGATAGTATTCAAAGCGTGAACGTGAGAGAATTAATTTCGCGAATGTGGGAGAATGGACAATATCTTTTCTTGGGCTTAAAAGCCCACTTCATGTTTATGTGTTTTTTAGTGCTAAAATATTTCTTCAATTTCTGTTTTGACAAAACAAAATTAGCGCTAAAATATTTCGGGTGCTTTCAGGGTGAGGGAGCAAATCAAAATATTCACCGGTGAATCATTAAATATGACCGTAGGATGAAACATAAAAGTTCATCAACAGTTGAAATTTAATACTAGTTGATTCAATTTTAACTACTCATAGCATTTTACACAATATATTCGACTGTCAATTTTAGTGATTCACCGGTGAGGGATTTGTTTTGCTCCCTCACCCTAGAAGCACCAAATATTTCTTCAAAATTTTAGCCACTATAGTGTTAAAGGGTATGATGCCCAACATCTAATCACTCAATGACATCTCATTTTTCTATTTAAATATTGAACTCATTTTTCCTAGAAGGTATCATACTACCAAACTCTCAATGGGTATGATAAAATTTTCCTTAGGTTTTCATTTTAGTCCCTACAAAATTTTTATTTATTTTTAACCACTATATATATATATATATATATATATATATATATATATATATATATATATTAAAGGCTTAAATATGATTCAAACCCCTGCAAATATAGCGTGTTTTGGTTTAAGCCCCTGCAAAAAAAAAATAGTAAAAAATCCTTGCAAAATGCAGTGTTTTGATTTAGGCCCTTCTGCTAAACCAATGTTACAAAAACGCTGAGTTGACTAACAGAAATCTGAGTTGTCCTTTATTTATTTTTAATGCTGACTTGTAATGCCAAGTCATTACTTTTTATTTTAATTAATTTTTATTCTTCATCTCTCTCAAACTTCTCCATCTTCAACCTCCAACCTTCAACCTCCATCCCCATCTTCAATCTTCTCCGTTTGGGATTTTGTTTTTTTGGAACCCTAAGTTGAAATTTTTGGTGGGTTCCATGATGATGGTGAAACATCAATGATGGAGAAGAAGGAGGATTAGAAGAGAGATTTTGCATTTTAGGGACTTGGTTTAGGAACACTCATTTGAACAAGAAGAGACTGGATATGGTGGTGGCGGTGGTGGTGGTGTGGGTGAGAGAGTGAGAGAGAGAGAGAGAGAGAGAGAGAAGAGAGTGGTTGTGGTGGTGGTGGTGTGGGTGAGAGAGAGAGAGGGAAGAAAGTGCTTGAGGTGTGGGTGTGAGAGAGAGAGAGAAGAGAGTGGTTGTGGTGGTGGTGGTTGTGGTGTAGGTGTGAGAGAGAGAAGAGAGTGGTTGTGGTGTCCGTGAGAGAGAGAAGAGAGTGGTTGTGGTGGTGGTGTGGTGGTGGTGGTGTGGGTGAGAGAGAAGGGAGTGGTTGTGGTGTGGGAGAGAGAGAGAGAGAGAAGAGAGTGGTTGTGGTGTGGGTGGGAGAGAGAGAGAGAAGAGAGTGTGGTTGTGGTAATAGTGGTGTGGTGTCGGTGAGAGAGAGAGAAGAGATTTGTTGTTGTGGTGGTGGTGTGGGTGAGAGAGAGAAGAAAGTGGTTGTGGTGGTTGCGGTGTGGGTGAGACAGAAGAGAGTGGTGGTGGTCGTGTGGGTGAGAGGGGGAGAGAAGAGAGAGGAAAGAGAATAATAGAAAATAATGAATAATAAAAAATAAGGAGTTGACATGCCAAAATAAGCATTTTTATTTAAAATAAATAAAAATGAATATTAAATGACACATAAGTGTTTCGTCAGCCAAGTCAGCAATTTTTGTAACAAACCACTATTAGAACGGTCTAAATCAAAAAGTTGTGTTCCGGACCGGGCCGAACTTATGGCATTTGGGCCCGACCCTTTCCTGCCTTTCGTCGCGACCGAATCCGTAACGGACCAGACCCCCTCATCCGATCCAACGGTGCAGACACGGCGACCTGCTCTATAAATATGGGACTCGCTCACCATTTTCAGGTACGCTTTCCATTCCCGTCTCTATTACCTCTTCACTTCCCTTGCTGACTTAGGCATCAGAGTCTTGCAGGTACACCACCCGAGGCGCGGGAGAAGCTCACCCCGGTCAATCCGAGGTCCAGACTCAACAGCCCGAAATCATCCTTCCGTCATCACGGTGCACACCTATCCGAGGTAACTACTTGTACTCCGGTACCGAACATTGGCGACCACAGTGGGAGAACAATCTCTCTGATCTGACTTCATACTCAACTACCCATGGCTCCGCGAGGACGACCACCCACTCGATCTCAATCCCGACTCCAGAACGCGAATTCCGGGGCCTGTCCTCAGGATACCCCCGAGGGAGACGTGTAGACTATCCCGGTAGAAGCCCCGATGATTCCCAGTTTGGGCCGGCTTCCGCCACCCCTCCCTGTAACACCCCGGAAATAATTTAATTAAAATAGTTGATTGAATTATTAAAATAATTTGGAGGCGGGATATAGATAAATTAAAAGGTTAATATTTTATATGCGTAGGAGGTGAAACGAGTAAAGGAGGTGGTGACGTAGAGAGCCCAGTGTTTACTGAGCCCTCAACTTAAACCCTGGGGGTTTAAGCCAAACCCTCATTCGCAGCAAGCAAAAGAAAAACGAAAGTGAGAGTGAGAGAGAGAGCACGCGGCGCAAAGAGGGAGAGAAGAGGAGGGTTTCGCGAAGAATTTCAAAAGGAGATCGTTCGTGTTGCTGTGGTTTTGTTCGTGTCTCGTTCGTCGTGTTCCGGAGCTTACGTTATTCGAGGTAAGGGTGGGCTTAACCTTGATAATGGGTTGATGATAATTATGTGTGGGTAGTCTAGGGTTTTGTTGAATTGTTCGTGTTGTTGCATATCGTGTTTTCGTTGAGATTGGTGCTTTGATGATTATTGCACGTTATTGTGATTTGTTTCGTTATTTGTTGTTGCGTGATTGTTGTATCACGATGATGGTGTTGTTATTGTTCGTGTTTTTGTTGTTGCTCTGATATGGTGTAATTGTATTGTGTTGCTGTAGTTACCTGATGCTAGCATATTTTTATCATCTGCTTAATACCTCTGTTAGACTCACCCCTTCTGCTTGGAATGTTGCTCTCATGCGGCAACGCTGCAGGTGATCGCTAGTGCTCGTGGAGGAATTGCTAGGTTTTGCTTCCTCTCTCGTTTGGGTCTGTGTCAGCTCTGATATGTAGCACCGGGGAGTCGTTAGTTATCGTTTTGAACTATTATTTTAGTTCTTGGAAATTGTTTTAATTAATTTTGGAGATGTCTCTAATTGTTAATTCTAGAGATGTTTAAACTGGTTAATATTTCCGCTGCTTGGTGATTTCTTTTATATAAATTATTTTGGAGATTTTTTTTTTGGAATAAATGGTGTTTTTTTTTAAAATGGTGAAAAATGTAGCGCCCTTCGAGGTGACTCTGATAATTGTCTATTTAGTTGTAATAGTAAAAGGGGGGTGTTACACTCCCGGTTCCACAGATCAACGCCATCCCGGCGCAGCTCCAAGCCGTGAGTCAACTCCTCGACGTACTGGAACAACGCAGTTAGGGCTTGATGCAACAAGAAATGGCCGCCATTGTCAAGGCCACCGCAGCTCAACTCGAGCACAGAGATCGACCTCCCCTGTCTCCACCGAGGACCGTGGTATCTCGAAGGCGCCGCACGTCACCTCCACGGGATGGCACTCCTAGCATCACCTCCCCACCAGTCCGGAGGAAGAAGCGACGTGGTAAACCTCTGGCTCAGCCTTCCCCGCCGGGGTCAGAGTCCCCGGGCGACTCAGATGATCCGTCCTCTGACTACTCCTCGTCTAGGGACCCTTCTCCCCGCAAGAAAGCCGCCGGTAAGGGCAAGCCCAAGAAAGACAAGGGATCCCGGGCCAGTCCGTTCATTCCCGAGATCGCAGAATGCCAGATCCCGAAGTCTCTCGAGAAACCTCCAAGGCTGAACGTGTACGACGGAAAGGGATACCTGGACGAGCACGTAGACACCTTCGACCTAATGTTGGATTATCGCGATGCCTCGGATTATGTCCGATGCAAGCTGTTCCCCCTTTCAATAAGCAAATGCGCCCTCAAATGGTACCGCGACCTGCCTCCGGGGTCAATATCGAGCTGGAAGCAGTTCACAAAGCTGTTCTCATCCCGCTTCACCACCTCCAGGGTAAAGCCCAAATCCGAAGATGTCCTACAGGGAATCCGACAGGGGGAAAGGAATCTCTAAGAGACTACATTGAACGGTATAACCAAATAGCTGATGAGGTGCATCAACTCTCCGATGACATCAGGGTCCTGTTCATGAGGCACGGACTCCGGAAAGGGAGCCTCTTCCAGATCAGCGTCGGGCTACGAAAGCCAAAGACCCTGGACGAATTCCTAAGGCGAGCACAACACTATATCGATTACGAGGAGGCCAACGCCGCGGACACTTCTAATCCAGCCCCGGCGTCGGGCAAAGGGAAAAACAAAAAGGATTCCGGGGCCGGCACCAAAAAAGTGGCGCAGAAGACACGCGGAATATTCCGAGCTCAACGCAACAAAGGAAAAAATCCTAGCCGAATGCGCAAGCACCGAATTTCGCGATGTGAAGTGGCCGGCTCCAATCCCCCAGCGGGGAAACACCAACAAAAAAGCTTATTGCAGGTACCACCGGAGTAGCGGCCACGACACGAAAGCCTGTAGAGTGTTGAAAGACGACATAGAGGACTTAATCCAACGAGGAAAGCTGAAGCAGTACCTAAGGACGGACGACAAGAAGAGGGAATGGTCTCCAAAACACTCACATCGAAAGTCCAAGGCCGCAGTAAATGAAGTAACGAAGTCCCCTGCTGACAGTAGCGATTCTGCGGAAGAAACGCCGAGGTCTCAGAGACCACGCCCCGTGGTCATGGTCATCATGGGGGGCTACTCCGAGGAGATCCGAAGAACAAAGCGCTCCATCAAGCAGCATTGGGAGGAAGTCCTCAGCATCGGCTCGGCCACGAGTTTGCCAGCGATCGAAAAAGACAGACCCCCTCTGTCATTCGCCGAATCAGATCTCCTCCGAGGTAAACCCAACGAAGAGATCCATTTAGTCATTTCTGCCGTGTTGGCCGGGGTCGATGTAAAAAGAATCCTAGTCGACCAAGGGAGTTCGGTGGACATTCTCTTCAAAGAACTGCTCCCCAAGCTTAAAATCTCCAAAAAGGACCTTTCCAACTACGAAGGATCCGATTTGGTGGGATTCAATGGCGCCAGGACCCGACCCCTAGGCTACCTCAAGCTAAGAGTAACCTACGGAGAAGACGAGCTCTCCAAAACTATCAAGACTAGGTTCCTAGTGTTACCTTGCTCATCCTCATATCACTGCATCGTCGGACGACCGACATTGGGAAAGCTCAGAGCTGTAGCCTCCACGGTTCATCTCAAAAAGAGGTTCCTTTCAGAAAAAGAAGAAGTGGTCACCATCCCCGTGGACCTTGATGGGGAAAAAAATGCCAATACTTGTGTCTGAAGTCGGACCGCCGAGCTGAGAAGGAAGCACTCGCTTTGGCCGGCTCTAACGCCACGAAGGAACAGTAAAGGGGCCGCACCCCAAAGAGGAAATTAAAAAGAGGCTAAAACATCAAGATTGTATCCAACTTTGATTCTTGTCTTCAATAAAAAGATTGTAGGAACACTCACTGTCTATTTTTATTCTAACTCGCAGGTCCTGACCCCGGCGAAGCCCCTCCCGCGCCCGGATTCGTATCCAATGGACCAAACCCCCTCATCCGATCCAACGGTGCGGACACGGAGACCTGCTCTATAAATATGGAACTCGCTCACCATTTCCAGGTACGCTTTCCATTCCCATCTCTATTACCTCTTCACTTCCCTTACTGACTTAGGCATCAGAGGGCTTGCAGGTACCCCACCCGAGGCGCGGGAGAAGCTCACCCCGGTCAATCTGAGGTCCAGACTTAGCAGCCCGAAATCATCTTTCCGTCCTCACGTGGCACACCTATCCGAGGTAACTACTTGTACTCCGGTACCGAACAAGTTGTTTTTTGCAAGGAGCTTTTAAAAAAAAAATTGCAGGGTGATAAACCAAAACCCGCTATATTTCCAGGGACCTCAAACATATTTAAGCCTATTATAAATGGGTGTTTTTCGTTCCTACTTTTTTTAGAAAAATGGATGATTTTGGTCCTTCTATAAAGATTAAAAGTACCGATTTTTTTAAAAGATGGGACTAAACGCGGTCACAATTTTTATAGGGACTAAACTTAAATGGTCTGAAATTTAATAACAATAAAAAATATTTTAAATTTGTTTTCATTTTGAATTAAGTAAAAAAAATTATTGATTTTAGTAAATTACATAGTATGTGACTTGTAGGCTTTCGTAAAAAATGGTGAAATAGGCTTTTAAACAGGTTTTTAGGCTTTGTCAGACTTTCAAAAATGTCAGGCCTCAAAAGTCGACCTATTACAGGTATTAGACTAGGCTCAGTTTGAAGGCTTTCAATGCAGGCTAGACTCAAGCCATGCAAAACCAGCCCGGCCTAGCCTATTCCCTCACTTAACTAAAATTGATGAAAAACACTTGGGGGACCATAAGTTGGTAAGTATTTTAAAGACTAAAACTAAAAAGCACAAATATTATAAGGACTAAAAATATATTTAACCCTAAATATTAATAAATTGTCTTCATATGTGGTGGTGGTGTTGCTTTGCTTTCCGGTGCAATGAGCACGTGTACAATTTTTAAGTACTACAATATGGTAAAGGAAATGAATATAATTATACAAACCACTTTGTGTATAGAAATATTCAATTTTAACTTTTCATACATATACCAAGACAATTTTGTAGTATTAAAATAAGCAATATAATTAAAAAATAGTAATAAATGTATCTCGATATTTATAAAAGGTCTTAAATTAAGGGACAAATGTCACGACCCAAAATCCCCAACCGTGACTGACGTACAGACTTAAACTTAGTCTGGCAAGCCTAAGAAAAACAGCTCTGTTTCTGTTTTTTAAAAGGGTGTGTGTGTGTGTTGTGTTCCTTTTTTTAAAAAAAAAGTGTTTTGTTTCTCTTTTTTTTACTAAATGAAACGATGTGTTTCAACAGACAAAAGTGTAACACCCTAGTATTTCCAAACAATAGAAATACCAAAACTTACATTTTAGTTTACATCAGAGTACAAAATTTCCTGCTTAGATATACATCTTTGCAAGAATAGCGGAAACGATTACATAACTTAAATTAAATTCAAGTCATATTATTGATTACAGAGACAACACAGGAACTATAAACAAAGATAAATGAACTAGTCTTCAATCTTCTCCGTGAGCATGTCACATAAGCATGCCTTTTAGCTTTCCGCGTTCCCTGTTTCTCTGTAAAAACAACAACAATGATAAGGTGAGATAACATATCTCAGTGAGTTTTACCGTGACCCCTAACATCGCGCACGGTTCAATTATAAAACCTTTTAATTGGTAATTCAATTTATGAATTACAACCATAAATAATAGGAATAAAATCGGCTGCAATAACTGCCAACTACCGATAAATTCACAACGTCAAAAAATATGTGAATAATACCGGCTGCAATAACTGCCAACTACCGATAAATATTCCTTTTTAATCGTAGTTTAATTTATAAACTACGTGTCTTTCTTAACCTAGCACGACACCGACCCCAGCTTTGTTAATCCCGGTGAACCGTACTTTTAACATAACACCGACCCCAGCTTTGGTAATTCCGGTGAAATAAAGTTCTTAACTTTAGCATAACACCGACCCCAGCTTTGGTAATCCCGATGACCCCCCTTCCCATTAGTACTTTCCCTAATGGTTAAGGACCTAGGTTAAGGGCTCATGACCTTCCCCGCCTAATATGCTAACCTCATCTTAGAAGCACCAAATATTTCTTCAAAATTTTAGCCAATATAAAATATTTATTATTGGTAAAGACTCCCTTACCTTTTGAGTGTTAAGGGTATGATAATACCCAACATCCAATCACTCAATAACACCTCATTTTTTCTACTTAAATATTGAACTCATTTTGCCTTAAAGGTATCATACCTACCAAACTCTCAATGGGTATGATAGAATTTTCCTTATTTTTCTTTTAGTCCCTACAAAATTTTTATTTGTTTTTAACCACTATATATATATATATATTATAAATGGGTGTTTTTCGTTCTACTTTTTATAAAAATGGATGATTTTGGTCCTTCTATAAGGAATAAAAGTACCGGTTTTTATAAAAGATGGGACTAAACGTGGTCAACAATTTTATAGGGACTAAACTTGAATGGTCTGAAACTTAATAACGATTAAAAAAAATTTGTTTTCATTTGAATTTAGTAAAAAAAACTTATAGTTGTTTTCAGTAAATTACATAGTATGTGACTTTAGGCTTTTGTAAAAAAATTGGTGAAAGAGGCTTTTAAACAGGCTTTCAGACTTTATCAGACTTTAAAAAATGTCAGGCCTCAAAAGTTGGCCTATTACAAATCACACACTAGGCTCAGGTCTAAGGTTTTCAAAGCAGGGCAGACTCAAGCCATGCAAAGCCAGCCTGGCCTAGCCTATTCTCACACTTAACTAAAATTGATGAAAAAACACTTGGAGGGACCATAAGTTGGTCAGTTTTTTAAGGTCTAAAATCAAAATGCCCAAATATTATAAGGACAAAAAATATATTTAACCCTAAATATTAAATTGTCTTCATATGTGGTGGTGGTTTTTTCCAAAATAAAAAATGTGGTGGTGGTGGTGTTTTGTTTTCGGGTGCAATGAACACATGTACAATTTTTAATCAACTACAATATGGTCAAGGAAATGAATATACTTATACAAACCACTCTGTGTATAGAAATATTCATTCTTAGCTTTTCATATACAAGACAATTTAGTAGTATTAATAAGCAATATATTTGAAAAATAGTAATAAATGTATCTAGATATTTATAAGAGGTCTTAAATTTAGGGACAGACAAAAGTGTCAAATTGAGGGTACCATGACTTACGCCAGTGGCCAGGGGTGGACCTTCATATAGGTCAGGGTGTGTAGCTACACACCCTTAAATTTAAAAGTTTGCATCAATACCCCTATAAAAAATATATTTTGACACTTCTAGTTTAGTTTTTGCACATCCTGCTACTATTTTTCTCTTTTCGTGCCAAGCTACTCTTTTTTATTGCAACTATAGGAGCAATTGGTAGTATAACTTTATGGTAGATTTTGTTATCCAAAAATAATATATGTATTTAGATAATTAGGTATATTTTAAATTTAGTTACCCCAATAATATGTTATTTAGCTACATCAAACCACATTCTAAAAAAAAACATTCTAAGAGCTACTCCAACTAACTTTATTTGTCTACTGAGATAAAAGAACAATAGCAAGTCCATTAGTCTCATTTGGCAAAAAAAAAGTCAATTATTATCACCCAAAAAAATATGGTGATTTTAGTCTTTTTATTTTACTTTGGCAATTGTGGTCCCCATTTTTCTTAATTTCTCATTTTTTCCTCAAAATCATATATTATTTGCACTTTTGGTCCTCAAAAATCTTGAATTTTCAAAAAGATTAAGGGAATAAATTTGAACAATCCATGACTTTTAGCAACCAGAAGTGCAATGAAAAAATCACAAAAACTAATAGTACGGAATTAGAAGTGAAAAATATGTTTAATTGGTATACACCATTGTTGCAAAAACTTTTTAAGGTTGGTGAGATAAAGTCAAACATTTTTATGATGTATTGTTTCGTGATTAACTGACATTGTAAGAAATTTTCTTCACGATGATATATATTAATGTTCCAGACTGGGCCAAAAGCCCAGTCCATCTAAGGACTGGCTGAGAACGGCCCAAAGCACATGGTAAATGATGAAGGACCAATCTCGCTTGAACAAGGGTCAAGATCGACCCGTACAATATCTAACGGCCAACGATGGCCTTCTGACACTATATATAAAGGTCTTACCTCAGCTAACAGGTACACTTTCTTACCCATACTGTAACTCTGCTCACACTCTTACTCCACTGACTTGGGCGTCGGAGTGTCATTGCAGGTACACCCCGGGCAGAGCTCTGCTTATGATCAACTACTCAACAGATTGACCAGACACCTCAACCGACCTGTCATACCTTAATTTTGTCCGCCTAGGTCAAAACCCTAATTCTCAACAAAAATAAATAAATTGAGAAGTGTGACATTATTTTGAAAAGTGTGAAGAGCATTGTGCATGCATTCTAGGGTTTTTTTTTTAGGTTGGAAATGCATTTTTGGACAAAAAAATGTTTTTAGGGCCAAGGGTATTTTGGTCATTTTTCAAAAAAAAGAGGATAATTTTTCATCAAAAATCATTGTGCAATTTTTGCGCATACATGCACGCAATTGCTTAAAAATTCAAATTCAAAAAAGGCATCAAAAAGGAATATTCTACAAAAATTTCAAGATGAGGTTTTTATGATATTTTTGGTCATGGTGATCTCATAAAATGGCATATTCCTAAGGTTCCTTGTATGTGGCCTAAATTGGGTGTATTTTTGTACAATTATCCTAAGAAGAATAATCAAAAATGAAGGGATAATAGAATGGTCATATAATAGTACAATAGTACAAGATGACAACTTGCAAAACTTGGGCACCACTCTCCCAATGTGGTCGAATACCCCCCTTCATTTCCCTCTCATTTTGAATTTTTTTTGCCCCTCATCAAAGTGTGTTTCAATCCTCACCCTTGATTCAAAATTAAAATGCAATCCTAGAATGAGATGAGGTACACAATGACCTAAATGCCCCTAAACCTAATTGCACATTATATATACCCTCATATCCTCACCTCTCACAAGGTTTTGGCTCACAATTCACACTCAAAAACCTAGCCTCTCCTCTTCTCCCTTCTTGGCCGAATACACCTCCTCATTCCCTCACCTCATTTCTTCACTTTTTCACTTCAAATCAACATTGTAGTCCTAAATCCTTCATCATCCTTGCATTCTCTTCAAAGATCCATCTTCAAATCTCAAGAATCAAGCTCAAGATTGAAGATTAGAGGGTTGATTCAAGTGGTTTAGTGTTCATTCACCTTATTTCTTTTGCTATTCTAGCTTGGAGTTGAGGTATACTCTCAATCTTAACATCATCAAAATTTTAGCATAAAAAATGTAGATCATCAATCTATTTTTGCATATCAAGCATTTCTTTGCATTTTAGTGCTCTATTTTATGTTGAAATGTTGATATAATTGTTGTTGTTGAATGAGAGATGTGTTTCAAGCATTTTGACAAACACTTTGGGAGGTTTGGATGCTTGAAATGCATCTCTCTCTTTTGGAATAAATTGTGTGTTTGTGCTATTTTCATTTTGTGCTTGCATTTTCATGAATAAAATTGTGATTTGGGATTATGTTTCATTTCGCATATTGTAGAAAAATTAGAATTTGTGTGATCTTAGTGCATTCCTTTGCTTAATCATGTGAATCCTTGCCAAAAAGTTTGATCTATGTCATTTGCTTGCATGATTTTGTTGCTTTCAAAGAATAAAATGAGGTTTTAGCTCTATGTTGGTGTCGCATTTCATGAGATAATTAGGGTTTGTGCTTGTTTTTGTTGCTTGCTTTGAAAATCATGTTTGTGTTGATGATTTGGTAAGAGGATTTAACACTTATGCACTTGTACATATCCCAAGTGTTAAAGATTACCTAAAGGGATTCAACACCTTAATTGTATATGCTTACGCTTGCATTGTTGATTGTTTTGCTTGCAACTTGTTAAAGTTTACACTTTGGTTCTTGATTTGGAAATTGATTTGAATTCTCTACTTCTTTTTCTTTTGGATGCCACGCCATCCTAACAAACTTTTGTGATCAATATCACCCTCCAATTCTCTTCCTCTCTTCTTCAAGTCATTTCTTTTTCCAAATTATTTTCCAAATTAAAACTTTTCTTCAAATTGTTTTTCTATAGCAATCAATTTTTTTTCTAAGATCAACAATAAACCTTTTTGAAAACTCATAAGGAGGCAAGTCGGACGTACGGCCGGTGTTGTCTAGCGTCCTAAGATCGGAGCTGTACAGTTCAAACATCTTGGGATACTTATGAGAATCAAAACAAGTAATTAACAACTTGAACCCTTTTTTTTAAAAAAAAGAGTACGGAATCGAGTCGGATGTACATCCGGTATTGGTTAGCGTCTTAGGGTTAGCGAGCTGTACAGTTCGGGCGAGCCTAAGATACTTGCCAAATAAAAGCAACCAACCTCACAACAAATCTTTTTCTTCCTTAATCAAAAAAACATTTTCAATAAGTAGGGGGCACGTCGTCTGTACAGGCGGGGTTGTCTTTGTTCTAGGTCTAGTGGACTGTACAGTCTAGGACCGAAAACCCCTACAATAAAAAACACCAACACAAAGTTTCTCGACTAAAGAGAACTACGTAAGCTTTGAATTCTCCATCGCACCGGGAGATACGTAGGAGCGGGTCACATCCCGTCAAGCACACTTTTAAAAAAATAATAAAAAGATTCTTCTTTTCCCCCATTTTCAAAAACACTTTTCTCAAATAAAAAAGAAGTAGAACGAATTGTTTCAAATCAACTCTGTCAAAACCGCACATCAAGTTAAAGGTTCCCTTTCGGTAGAAAGGAGGTGTGGGATGCTAATACCTTCCCCACACCTAACTGACCCCCGAACCTACATCTCTAGTTCTCAAAGGACCACCCGCCTTAAAAAGGACCCTTTTTCAATGTTTTGGTCCCTAAATAAAAAATGTTGATGGCGGCTTCACAAATTTTCACGTTGTACGATGAAAGGTCCAGTCCGGATTTTTTTTTCGGGGTGCAACATCTCTTACTCCACTGACTTGGGCGTCGGAGTGTCATTGCAGGTACACCCCGGGCAGAGCTCTGCTTATGATCAACTACTCAACAGATTGACCAGACACCTCAACCGACCCACCTTCCCGAACAAGAGGAACGATTCAATTAATTGTTAAATTAAATCGTTTGACCATCCTAGACCAGGGTCCTAGATACATCACTGCCATTGGCCATGTCAATATATCAATGTCGCTTTTTTAAAGTGTGTGCATTTACATCAATTCAAAAATCTGTTGGAAGCAGTGGCAGAACTTGTCTAAAATCAGATTGATGATTGACTTGGTAGAGGTATTGGGTCACTATGTCAATAGTTCAGCATACTTCTCTTCTTAAGGTATCAGCACTGTTGAGGATTTTTTTTGCAACAGATTAAATCTATTAATGAACGGATATGATCATTGGGATCAATGGAATAATGACTTTTTAGTATATTCTAGAAGAGACTTTTTAAGGATATTCTCTTATTAGTTTGTTAGCTAGTAATGTTATTGCGTGGGTGATGTATCCACCTTATGGTGTGTATCCAGTAGCTTTTATAAGCATTGTATTGACCTCATAATTGGTATCAAATTAGATATATTCAAAGTATAATTCCTCTCTTTATCCATTCTTTAGGAGGTATCCCAGTCCTCGAATTTTGAGAACATAAGAATGGTGCTCTCATTGTGCTGAACCCCTCCCTACCATGAGTTCTTCACTCCCCCGGTTTCTCGGTTCTATGGTACAAATGTCCATGATTGGATCTTCATGATCTCCCACTTTTTCATTCACCAACAAACACTGGAAGAACAGTGCCTCGCCGTTGCCTCGTCCCACCTCGATGGCGCAACACTCACATGGTATCAATGGATGGATAGGAATCCCCAGATCACTTCTTGGGTGCAATTTCTCTGTAAATTAGAGATTTGTATTAAGTGTAACCATGCTACTAAATATAGTTACTCATTAGTTTACCACAGTAAATAGTTAGTTACCCTTTTGTATATAGCTGTTAGCTAATTACTTCTCACGGTTACCAGTTAGTTAGGATCTAACTATTATATATAAGGCATCTTGTAACTGTAACACCCCGGAAATAATTTAATTAAAATAGTTGATTGAATTATTAAAATAATTTGGAGGCGGGATATAGATAAATTAAAAGGTTAATATTTTATATGCGTAGGAGGTGAAACGAGTAAAGGAGGTGGTGACGTAGAGAGCCCAGTGGTTACTGAGCCCTCAACTTAAACCCTGGGGGTTTAAGCCAAACCCTCATTCGCAGCAAGCAAAAGAAAAACGAAAGTGAGAGTGAGAGAGAGAGCACGCGGCGCAAAGAGGGAGAGAAGAGGAGGGTTTCGCGAAGAATTTCAAAAGGAGATCGTTCGTGTTGCTGTGGTTTTGTTCGTGTCTCGTTCGTCGTGTTCCGGAGCTTACGTTATTCGAGGTAAGGGTGGGCTTAACCTTGATAATGGGTTGATGATAATTATGTGTGGGTAGTCTAGGGTTTTGTTGAATTGTTCGTGTTGTTGCATATCGTGTTTTCGTTGAGATTGGTGCTTTGATGATTATTGCACGTTATTGTGATTTGTTTCGTTATTTGTTGTTGCGTGATTGTTGTATCACGATGATGGTGTTGTTATTGTTCGTGTTTTTGTTGTTGCTGTGCGTGGTTGATTGTTGTTGTCGCGTTGTCGAATTGTCGTTTTTGTTGTGGTGGTTGCGGTGTCGTTGCCGTTAGGGTTTGGTGTTTGGCAATTTAGCGATTCTGGACACAGGTTCGGTTTTTCTAAAACTGGCGCTGTTTGGTAGATCCAAAAATTATGAGGTTGATTGTTTTTGAAAACAGACTTAACGCCGGTCGTTTTGGCACTGGTTTCGTTAAATTCGGAGTTGTATAGCTCGAGTTATAGGCGATACAAGTTAGGTTAAAATTCTGGAAACGATTTGGGTATAGATTCGGTATTTCGGTGACTGGGAACGTTGTATTGACCGAAAAATTATGTGGTTTATTTTTCTGGAAAATAGACTTAATGCTTGTTAATTTGGCACTGGTTTGGTTGCGTTTAGAGTTGTGTAGCTCGAGATATGAATTCCACAAGTTAGAGTAAGATTCTGGAAACAATCTGGACACAGGGTCAGTGTTTTGGTTACCACGTTTTCAAAAGAACTCCTTTTCGAACGAATCCAATTTCTTTGAAAACTAGACAAAATTTTCCCCAGTTTATGCACAAGTTTCATGCAATTTGATTGAGTTTTGGTCACTTTGGAATTGCTTGAATTTGAAGGACAGAAACTGTCCTCGTTTGCAACTAGCCTGTGTGCTTTTCGAAAACTGTACCTATTGGACACTCTCCTTCAAAAACTGTACTTAGGGATGATAACCAGACCCATAGGGCTTTCCAACAAGTATTTATTTGTTGAAATCCGATGTCGTTTGCTATTTTAATTAATTCGCTGAAGTAGGTGCGATGTGCCTAGGCGCTGTGCGCCAGTCTTGTGCGTGGTGTGCGTGCGTTATGTTCGCGTTGTGGAGCCGTCTGGTGTTAATATTTCAGGTGCGGTGCTGGTATGCTCAGGAGAGTTTAGTGGTAGCTGTGATGCTACAACTTGGTGCTATTTTTGGTGAAATCATTTGTTTTGATTCTGGTGATATAGTATTTATTTTAAATACTTGTTATGGTGAGTTGGTGCATAATCATGGTGTCGCATTGTCATATGCATGTTTTGGTGATATAGGCTCTGCCTCTGGTGTTTATTGGTGATATGCCCGTCGTGGCTCATTTTGGTGATCGGTACCGCATGCATATGCCCACTGGAGGGGTTGCATATCATCCCGTTGTCTATGAATGTTATAATTTTGGTGGTTCACTGTCAAATGGATTTTTCCTTTGGTATCTGGTGCTGTGATATGGTGTAATTGTATTGTGTTGCTGTAGTTACCTGATGCTAGCATATTTTTATCATCTGCTTATTACCTCTGTTAGACTCACCCCTTCTGCTTGGAATGTTGCTCTCATGCGGCAACGCTGCAGGTGATCGCTAGTGCTCGTGGAGGAATTGCTAGGTTTTGCTTTCTCTCTCGTTTGGGTCTGTGTCAGCTCTGATATGTAGCACTGGGGAGTCGTTAGTTATCGTTTTGAACTATTATTTTAGTTATTGGAAATTGTTTTAATTAATTTTGGAGATGTCTTTAATTGTCAATTCTGGAGATGTTTAAACTGGTTAATATTTCCGCTGCTTGGTGATTTCTTTTATATAAATTATTTTGGAGATTTTTTTTTGGAATAAATGGTGTTTTTTTTTTAAAATGGTGAAAAATGTAGCGCCCTTCGAGGTGACTCTGATAATTGTCTATTTAATTGTAATAGTAAAAGGGGGGTGTTACATTAGTGGTATCAGAGCAGTTCGGTCTGTCCGGCCAAGTTGTCGAGTCATCGAGTCGAGTAACACTTGAGTAATTGTTACTCGTTTCTGATTATAGTTTCTGTTGCAGTGTTAGGTTGAGATGGCAGGACGGAACGATGCTGCACTCGCTGCTGCTTTGCAGGCTGTGGCTCAAGCTGTAGAGAATAACCCAGGTGCTGCTGGTGATGCTGGGTCGCGCAGTTTGGCTACGTTTCAGAGGGAGAATCCTCCTACCTTTAAGGGCAAGTATAACCCTGATGGTGCTTTGGCGTGGCTGAAAGAGATGGAGAGAATCTTTCGTGTTATGGATTGCTCTGAGGCGCAGAAAGTCAGGTATGGTACTCATATGCTGGCAGAGGAGGCTGATGACTGGTGGTTGGAGGTGAGGCAGAGGTTGGCGACTGTGAATGAAGAGGTCACTTGGGCTGTGTTCAGCACTCAGTGTCCTAAATCGAAGAAAGAAAGGTCCGTTGGGAAGGTGTTCGCTCTGGCGGGGTCAGATGCAGTGAATGAGATCAGAGGTACATGCTATATTAATAATTCTCCTCTTATTGCTATTATTGATACTGGTGCTACCCATTGTTTTATTGCTACTGCATGTGTTGAGAAATTAGATCTTGTTTTATCTTCTATGTTGAGGGAGATGGTTATCGATACTCCGGCTAAGGGTTCGGTGACTACCTCGGTTGTTTGTGCTAAATGCCCTTTATCGATATTCGGTAATGATTTTCTCGTTGACTTGATTTGTTTGCCGCTGAGCGGAATGGATGTTATTCTAGGTATGGACTGGTTAGTTGATAACCATGTTCATATCAACTGTCATGAAAGGTCTGTGAGTTTCTTTTCTCCTGAAGAGGAAGAGTCTGGTTTGTTGTCTGCTGGTCAGTTGCATAGGGTAATGAGGGAAGACGTCCAGTTGTTTTCATTAATGGCGTCGTTGTCTGCTGAGAGCCAAGCGAAGGTTGATGAGTTGCAGGTGGTGCGAGAGTTTTTTGAGGTTTTTCCCGACGAGATTCCGGATGTACCACCAGAGAGAGAGGTTGAGTTTGCTATTGATCTGGTACCTGATACTAAACCTGTGTCTATGGCACCGTATAGAATGTCTGCATCTGAATTGTCAGAACTGAAGAAGCAACTCGAGGATCTGCTTGAAAAGAAATTTGTGAGGCCAAGTGTGTCGCCGTGGGGAGCTCCAGTGTTGTTGGTGAAAAATAAAGATGGTAGTATGAGGTTGTGCGTAGACTATCGGCAGCTGAATAAGGTGACTATTAAGAACAAGTATCCGCTTCCGAGGATTGATGACTTAATGGATCAGTTGGTGGGTGCTCAGGTGTTCAGTAAAATAGATTTGAGATCGGGTTATCATCAGATCAAGGTGAAAGACGAAGACATTCAGAAGACAGCTTTCAGAACCCGTTATGGGGATTATGAGTATTCCGTGATGCCTTTCGGTGTGACTAATGCGCCGGGAGTGTTCATGGAGTACATGAATCGTATCTTTCGTGAGTATCTGGATCAGTTTGTGGTGGTATTCATTGACGACATCCTAATTTATTCTAAGTCAGAAGAGGAGCATGCAGAACATCTGAGATTGGTATTGGAAATTCTGAGGGACAGGAAATTATATGCGAAGCTGTCTAAGTGTGAGTTTTGGTTGAAAGAGGTTAGCTTTCTGGGTCATGTTATTTCGGGGAATGGAATTGCCGTGGATCCGTCTAAGGTTGATGCCGTGTTACAATGGGAGTCTCCGAAGTCAGTTACTGAGATTAGAAGTTTTCTGGGTCTGGCAGGTTACTATAGGAGGTTTATAGAAGGATTTTCGAAGTTGGCACTTCCGTTGACTCAGTTGACTTGCAAGGGTAAAGCTTTCATCTGGGATGACTGTTGTGAAGAGAGCTTCAAAGAATTGAAGAAGAGGTTGACGACGTCTCCTGTTCTGACGTTGCCTAATCCGGAAGAGTCGTTTGTGGTGTATTGTGATGCTTCCAAGATGGGGTTGGGAGGTGTGCTTATGCAGAATGGTAAGGTAGTTGCCTATGCGTCGAGACAGTTGAGGACTCATGAGAAGAACTACCCTACCCATGATTTAGAACTTGCTGCAGTTGTTTTCGCGTTGAAAATTTGGAGACATTATCTCTATGGTTCGAGGTTTGACGTGTTCAGTGATCATAAGGGTTTGCAGTATCTGTTTGATCAGAAAGAGTTGAATATGAGACAGCGCAGATGGTTGGAGTTGCTGAAAGACTATGACTTTAGCTTGAACTATCATCCGGGAAAGGCTAATGTGGTAGCTGACGCTTTAAGTCGAAAGGCGTTGCATATGTCAGCAATGATGGTTAGAGAACTCGAATTAATTGAGCAGTTCAGGGATATGAGTTTGGTTTGTGAAGTGACGCCTAAGAGTGTCAGATTGGGGATGTTGAAGATTGATAATGAATTCATGGCTAGCATTCGAGAAGCTCAGAAGTTAGATGTTAAATTAGTTGACCTGATGGTTGGGATTGATCAATCCGAGAATAAAGACTTTGAGTTGGATGCGCAGAATGTATTGAAGTACCGTGGAAGAATCTGCATTCCTGATGATGAGGAGATGAAAAGAGCAATTTTAGAAGAAGGTCATAGGAGTAAGTTGAGTATCCATCCGGGAGCTACAAAGATGTATCAGGATCTGAAGAAGATGTTTTGGTGGCCTGGTATGAAGCGTGATGTGGCGCAGTTTGTGTATTCCTGCTTGACTTGTCAGAAATCGAAGGTTGAGCATCAGAAGCCTGCTGGGTTGATGCAACCGTTGGAGATTCCGGAATGGAAGTGGGATAGTATTTCTATGGATTTCGTGATAGGGTTACCTAATACTGTGAGGGGGCACGATTCGATTTGGGTGATTGTGGATAGATTGACGAAGTCTGCTCATTTTATTCCTATCAATATCACGTATCCGGTGTCGAGATTGGCAGAGATTTATATTCAGGTGATTGTGAAGTTGCATGGTGTTCCTTTGTGCATTGTGTCTGACAGAGATCCTAGGTTCACTTCTGATTTCTGGAAGAGTTTGCAAGAAGCGTTGGGTTCTAAATTGAGGTTGAGTTCAGCTTATCATCCTCAAACTGATGGGCAGACAGAGAGGACCATTCAGTCGTTGGAAGACTTGTTGAGATCTTGTGTTCTTGAGCAGGGAGGTGCGTGGGATACTCACCTTCCGTTGATCGAGTTTACTTACAACAATAGTTACCATTCTAGCATCGGGATGGCACCGTTCGAGGCATTGTATGGTCGGAGATGTAGGACTCCGTTGTGTTGGCATGAATCTGGGGAGAGTATTGTTCTTGGACCCGAGGTTGTTCGAGAGACTACTGAAAAGGTGAAATTGATCCGTGAGAAAATGAAAGCGTCGCAGAGTAGACAGAAGAGCTATCATGATAAGAGAAGGAAGGATTTAGAATTCCAAGCTGGTGATCATGTGTTTTTGAGAGTCACGCCTATGGCTGGTGTTGGGCGTGCATTGAAGACAAAGAAGTTGACTCCTCGTTTCATTGGACCGTATCAGATCACTGAGAGAATTGGTAATGTTGCTTATAGGGTGGCCTTGCCGCCTAATCTTTCGAATTTGCACGATGTATTTCATGTGTCGCAACTTCGGAAGTATATTTCGGATCCGTCCCATGTGATTCCGATGGATGATGTGCATGTGCGGGATAATCTCACTGTGGAGACAATGCCTGTGCGAATTGAAGATCGTGAAGTGAAGACTTTACGTGGCAAAGAGATAAACCTGGTGAAAGTGGTCTGGTTAGGAGCTGCTGGTGAAAGCATGACATGGGAGTTGGAGAGCAAGATGCGAGAGTCCTATCCGGAGCTGTTTGAATCAGGTATGTTTTCGAGGACGAAAGATTCTAAGTGGGGGAGGGTTGTAACACCCCGGAAATAATTTAATTAAAATAGTTGATTGAATTATTAAAATAATTTGGAGGCGGGATATAGATAAATTAAAAGGTTAATATTTTATATGCGTAGGAGGTGAAACGAGTAAAGGAGGTGGTGACGTAGAGAGCCCAGTGGTTACTGAGCCCTCAACTTAAACCCTGGGGGTTTAAGCCAAACCCTCATTCGCAGCAAGCAAAAGAAAAACGAAAGTGAGAGTGAGAGAGAGAGCACGCGGCGCAAAGAGGGAGAGAAGAGGAGGGTTTCGCGAAGAATTTCAAAAGGAGATCGTTCGTGTTGCTGTGGTTTTGTTCGTGTCTCGTTCGTCGTGTTCCGGAGCTTACGTTATTCGAGGTAAGGGTGGGCTTAACCTTGATAATGGGTTGATGATAATTATGTGTGGGTAGTCTAGGGTTTTGTTGAATTGTTCGTGTTGTTGCATATCGTGTTTTCGTTGAGATTGGTGCTTTGATGATTATTGCACGTTATTGTGATTTGTTTCGTTATTTGTTGTTGCGTGATTGTTGTATCACGATGATGGTGTTGTTATTGTTCGTGTTTTTGTTGTTGCTGTGCGTGGTTGATTGTTGTTGTCGCGTTGTCGAATTGTCGTTTTTGTTGTGGTGGTTGCGGTGTCGTTGCCGTTAGGGTTTGGTGTTTGGCAATTTAGCGATTCTGGACACAGGTTCGGTTTTTCTAAAACTGGCGCTGTTTGGTAGATCCAAAAATTATGAGGTTGATTGTTTTTGAAAATAGACTTAACGCCGGTCGTTTTGGCACTGGTTTCGTTAAATTCGGAGTTGTATAGCTCGAGTTATAGGCGATACAAGTTAGGTTAAAATTCTGGAAACGATTTGGGTATAGATTCGGTATTTCGGTGACTGGGAACGTTGTATTGACCGAAAAATTATGTGGTTTATTTTTCTGGAAAATAGACTTAATTCTTGTTAATTTGGCACTGGTTTGGTTGCGTTTAGAGTTGTGTAGCTCGAGATATGAATTCCACAAGTTAGAGTAAGATTCTGGAAACAATCTGGACACAGGGTCAGTGTTTTGGTTACCACGTTTTCAAAAGAACTCCTTTTCGAACGAATCCAATTTCTTTGAAAACTAGACAAAATTTTCCCCAGTTTATGCACAAGTTTCATGCAATTTGATTGAGTTTTGGTCACTTTGGAATTGCTTGAATTTGAAGGACAGAAACTGTCCTCGTTTGCAACTAGCCTGTGTGCTTTTCGAAAACTGTACCTATTGGACACTCTCCTTCAAAAACTGTACTTAGGGATGATAACCAGACCCATAGGGCTTTCCAACAAGTATTTATTTGTTGAAATCCGATGTCGTTTGCTATTTTAATTAATTCGCTGAAGTAGGTGCGATGTGCCTAGGCGCTGTGCGCCAGTCTTGTGCGTGGTGTGCGTGCGTTATGTTCGCGTTGTGGAGCCGTCTGGTGTTAATATTTCAGGTGCGGTGCTGGTATGCTCAGGAGAGTTTAGTGGTAGCTGTGATGCTACAACTTGGTGCTATTTTTGGTGAAATCATTTGTTTTGATTCTGGTGATATAGTATTTATTTTAAATACTTGTTATGGTGAGTTGGTGCATAATCATGGTGTCGCATTGTCATATGCATGTTTTGGTGATATAGGCTCTGCCTCTGGTGTTTATTGGTGATATGCCCGTCGTGGCTCATTTTGGTGATCGGTACCGCATGCATATGCCCACTGGAGGGGTTGCATATCATCCCGTTGTCTATGAATGTTATAATTTTGGTGGTTCACTGTCAAATGGATTTTTCCTTTGGTATCTGGTGCTGTGATATGGTGTAATTGTATTGTGTTGCTGTAGTTACCTGATGCTAGCATATTTTTATCATCTGCTTATTACCTCTGTTAGACTCACCCCTTCTGCTTGGAATGTTGCTCTCATGCGGCAACGCTGCAGGTGATCGCTAGTGCTCGTGGAGGAATTGCTAGGTTTTGCTTCCTCTCTCGTTTGGGTCTGTGTCAGCTCTGATATGTAGCACCGGGGAGTCGTTAGTTATCGTTTTGAACTATTATTTTAGTTATTGGAAATTGTTTTAATTAATTTTGGAGATGTCTTTAATTGTTAATTCTGGAGATGTTTAAACTGGTTAATATTTCCGCTGCTTGGTGATTTCTTTTATATAAATTATTTTGGAGATTTTTTTTTGGAATAAATGGTGTTTTTTTTTAAAATGGTGAAAAATGTAGCGCCCTTCGAGGTGACTCTGATAATTGTCTATTTAATTGTAATAGTAAAAGGGGGGTGTTATAGTAACTGTACAAAATGATTTATTCATTCATTCAATTCATTTCTGTATTCTATTCAAGATGCAGTTTATTTCGTGTTCGTGTTTGGATGCTAAGATGGTATCAGAGCTCATTTCTTGAGCTCTGGTTCGTCATTTTTTTCCTTTCCGCTTCATCCTTTCACCTTGATTTGTCTTCTTTGTCAATTCTTCGTTTCTGTTGGAAGAATTTGATTTCGATTGAAGAAATTGTTTTTGATTGTGCGTATTAGTCGAATCGAAAACCTATTTTTCCTTTGATTCCTCTTTCAGGGAACTCTCAATTCTCAGATTTGTGACCAAATTTCTTCAAATCCAGTCACGATGATGAACCAGAGCACAACATACTCCGATTATGCCACGAACAACAGTAATCCCTACTATCTTCATCCTAGCGAGACTCCGGCGATCACTCTAGTTACACCGGTGTTGGAAGGAACCAAGAACTTTCAGCCATGGATCTGTTCCATGCGCATGAGTCTAATCTCGAAGAACAAGATATCCTTTGTTGATGGAATATTCAAGATTCCAGAAAGATCTGATTCACTATACAACCACTGGACTCGATGCAATTCCATGGTTCTCTCATGGATCGAACGCTTCGTCTCGGCTAACGTTCAGAAATCCATTGCTTACTTCGACAAAGCATACGACGCTTGGAAGGATCTACATGATCGATTCGATCAAGGCGACATGTTTCGTATCGTTGATCTTCAAGGGGACATATGCCGCGTTTCGCAAGGGAATCGTGATATTTCAGAATACTACACAGAGTTGAAGGCTCTGTGGGATGAATTGGAGAACTTCAGGCCATTGCCTACCTGTAAGTGTGCTACTCCTTGCACTTGTGATCAAGACTACACAATTCGATTTATGAAAGGACTGAATGAACAATTTTCACATGTGAAATCCCAAGTTATGATGATGGAACCATTTCCTGTTATTGCAAAAGCTTTTTCCATTGTTATTCAGCAAGAACACCATTTTAATACACCTGTTGCTGCTGATATTGATGTTGCCACAAGTAAGAACACTGTCACTACTAGTCAGGTTAATGCTGTTAACAGCAACAATAACAACACTCAATACCGTGGTAGAGGAGGATATAATAACAATCACTTTCGTGGAAGAGGAGGAGGAACTAATAGAAATCAAGGTGGAAATAGGCTTTGCACTCATTGTAGAAAAACAAATCACATAATGGAATCTTGCTATTTCCTCCATGGCTTCCCTCCTAGTTACCAAACCAACAATAACAACAACAAACCAAGCAGCAACACCAATGCCTCCTCTAATTCAGCAACCAATGCTACTCAAGAGACAGACAAAGGCACAAGTGTGGAGAATAGAAATGCAAGCATCTCTCTGTGAGCAGAACAATACAATAGTCTCATGGAATTGCTTCAAGCCTCAAAGGCACAAGCCAGCTCATCAATGCACTCTGCCAATTCAGCCATTGCCTTCAACAGCCAGAACACAGATGCAGACTCTGGTAATGTCTTTGTCTATGAAAAAATTCTGATACTTGGATAGTTGTCACAGGTGCTACTGACCATATTACATATAACCTTGCACTATTATCAAACTGTTTTTCAATTAAACCAATTAATATAGTTTACCAAACAACACCACAGTTACTGCTAACATAGCTGGTAGTATACATTTTCCCAATGGTTTGACTTTGCATAATGTTCTTTATGTTCCACACTTTCATGCTAATCTAATTTCAGGGCCCCAACTTGCCAAAACTAGCAAATGCATAGGTTTCTTTGATATTGATGCCCTATTGATTTTGCAGGTGGATACAAAGAGGATAATTGGTACATCTAGACTCATATGTGGACTCTACAGGATACAGCTTCCAAGAGCTAAGTGTAGTTTTGTCTCTAATGATTGCACCACTGTTTGTAACACTGATCGTAAGCCCATAGCCATACACAATAAGCCAAATAACATCACACCTACACACATAGAATCACCACCACGCCACATTACTCTTTTACCTTCCTTTACTACATGTACTGAACATGACATGAATAGTAAAGATTACAATTTCATTTGCAATTCTGAGTCTGTGGACACTGAATCAAAGTTATGGCATTTATGATTAGGTCATCTTTCCTTTAATAGGCATCAATGCATATCACAACAATTTCCATTTATCAAATTTATAAATTCCAAGCATCCATGTGATACTTGCCACTATGCCAAGGAAAAACAACTCCCATTCCCTCATAGCCAAACCAAAACTACAAAACCATTTGACCTACTCCATGCAGACATATGGGGTCCATACTCTCAAATGTCCATCTTAGGTCACAAATACTTCCTCACTCTAGTAGATGATTTAAGTCGCTTTACTTGGGTTATTCCTATGAAAACCAAAGGTGAAACCCGTAACCACATCACGAACTTCATTTCATACATTGAAACACAATTTGACACCAAACTTAAATGCCTTAGAAGTGACAATGGAGTTGAATTCTTAATGAATGATTTCTTTGCATCCAAAGGAATACTCCACCAACGTTCATGTATTGAAACACCCCAACAAAATGGGATTGTGGAACGTAAACACCAACACATCTTAAATGTAGCTAGAGCCCTATCTTTCCAAGCTCAGTTACCCTTAAACCTATGTAACTTTGCCATCCAACATTCCATTCACATCATCAACAGAATCCCTACTCCCTTCTTACAAAACAATACACTTTATCAAATTCTCTTTAAACAACCACCATCCTTAATCCATCTCAGTTTTTGGTTGTCTTGCATATGCATCTACCATTCATTCTCGCAGGACCAAATTTGATCCTCTTGCAAGAAAAACAGCTTTCTTAGGTTACACTGAGGGGGGCAAAGGCTTCCTCCTCTATGACTTAAACTCACATCAACTCATTACCTCCATAAATGTAATCTTTTATGAGACCCATTTTCCATTCCACCCAAAAGAGCCTAACCAACCAGAATCTTCCCCCTCAGAAACTGTTCAGTCTCCCATTGTCTTTGAGCCTGTCCCTTCCCAAGCAAACTTTAACCTTCAAGACAACCCTCCTCCTTCTGTGCAGCCTTCTATCCCTGCACCTACACCACCTCCAAACCCTCAAAACACTCATGTTCCTCACCCCTTAGCCACCAGGCACTCACAAAGAGTCATCACTACACCTAGATACTTGGAAGATTATCATTGTAATCTCTCTAGCTGCACCACATCACCACATCATCCTCAGGTATATCTTCTGCAATTTCTTATCCTTTATCCTCTGTCTTATCATATCATAATTGTTCCCCTTCCTATAAAAACTTTTGTTCTGCTGTGATCACCAATTCTGGACCCTCAACATTCCACCAAGCCTCTAAACAAGAACATTGGCAGAAGGCAATGCAAGCTGAGCTTGCTGCCCTTGAATTAAACAATACTTGGTCTATTGTGGATCTTCCCCATCGTAAGACACCCATTGGTTGTAAATGGGTCTACAAAACTAAATATCATGCTGATGGCACCATTGAAAGATACAAGGCACGCCTTGTGGCCAAAGGCTACACCCAAATGGAGGGTGTAGGCTATTTTGATACCTTTAGTCCAGTGGCCAAGCTCACCACTGTTAGGGCCCTCTTGGCAATTGCTGCTGTCAAGGGTTGGTTTTTGGAACAATTGGATGTCAACAATGCATTCTTGCATGGTGACTTGAATGAAGAAGTTTACATGACTGTTCCACAAGGTTTTACAGTGCCAAATAACACTTTTTCTAGTCCTGTTTGTAGGTTACACAAGTTTCTTTATGGACTTAAATAAGCAAGCCGCCAGTGGAACCATAAGCTTACTGCCACATTGCTTGACATTGGTTTCACTCAATCTCAGGATGATTATTCTTTGTTCACACATCATTCTGGATCCATCACCACTATTTTACTTGTTTATGTGGATGATGTTGTTCTTGCAGAAAACTCCATGGATCACATTACATCTGTGAAGTCTTTCTTGGACAAGAAATTCAAAATCAAATATCTTGGCCCTTTAAGGTTCTTTCTAGGGCTGGAAATAGCTAGTTCAAAGGATGGTATTGTTCTCAATCAACGCAAAAATACCTTAGACTTACTTCAAGACAGTGGACACCTAGCCACCTAGTCTGCACCCACACCCAGTGGTCCCTCAAACAAACTCAGTATTGACAACTCAGCTCGATATTGTCATACCCTAATTTTGTCCACCTAGGTTTAAAACCCTAATTTTCCGCAAAAATAAATAAATTGAGAAGTGTGGTTTTATTTTGAAGAGTGAAGAGCATTGTGCATGCATTTTTGGGTTTTAAAAGTCATTCTAGGGCTTTTAAATTCATTGTTAGAGTGGAAATGCATTTGTTGTTAAAAAACAAGGTTTTTAGGGCAAAAGGGTATTTTGGTCATTGTCAAAAATAAGATAATTTCTCATCAAGAATCATTGTGCAATTTTAGAGAAATTTATTTGAGGCAAAACATTTATGGTCATGTATGTATGTATGCGCATGCATGCATACATTGTGCACAAAATTTCAAAAAAAGGATCAAAAGGGAATATTCTACAAAAAGTTCCAAGATGTGATTTTTATGACATTTTTGGTCATGGTGATCACATAAAATGGCATATTCCTAAGATTCCTAGTATGTGGCCTAAATTGGGTGTATTTTTGTACAATTATCCTAAGAAGAATAATCAAAAATGAAGGGATAATAGAATGGTCATATAATAGTACAATAGTACAAGATGACAACTAGCAAAACTTGGTGACCAAGGCCACACCCCCAATGTCGCCTACCCCCTCTCTATTCTCTCATTTTGTGTTTTCTCAATGTCCTCAATCCATGTGAGCCTCAATCCTAGCCTTTGATTCAAAATTAAAATCAAATCCTAGAGCACAACTAGTGCATAATAACCTAACTACCCTTAAACCTAATTGCTTTCTATATATACCCTATTAACCTCACCTCACAAAAAAAAAGCTTTTGGCCTCACCATTCACTCATAAACCCTAGCACACAACCCCCTCCTCACCTTCTCTCCATTTTATGCGCCACCCCCTCTCCCTTCTCTCTAACTCACTTCTTCATTTCTCATCTACCCACACACATTCAATCCATCTTCCAAGCCTAAACACTAATTTTCAACCATCAATCCTTCATAAAATCACACAAAAGTTCAAGATCAAGGGTCATTTTTTGGAGATTGAAGACCAAGCTTGAAGATAAGTTGATTTGGTTGATTGTTTCTTCATCTATTGTGTTTATTTGGAGCTCATCTTAAGGTATGTGATTCCTAGACCCCTTCTCTTGTAAATCCTTGCATAAAGTCATCATTTCTTGCATATTTGTGAAATTTCCACTTCCAAAAATGTAGACCCTCTCTTTTAACTTCATTTTTATGCTTGTACATATGTTAATCTCATGAATCTTTGTTTTGATGCTTTGATTTTGGGGTTATATGCATGATTTTGTTGTTTTAATTGAAATAAAATGTTATTTGCTTTGATGATAATTTTGCATGCTTCAAATAAATATGTGTTTTATGATTTTTGTTGGTTCTCATGGTTGAATCTTGTGAATAAATGCATCTATGTTTTGGTTATGTCACTCGCTTGCTTGATTTGGTTGACTTGTTAAAATAAATCGATGATTGGCCATTAAACTTGCAAATATTCGAACCTATGTTGTTAATTGTGAAATTTGTGATTTGAGAAAAATGAATTTGGGTTTTGGTTCATTTATGATCCACAAATGATCTTGGGTTATGTTAAGTTGGCAAGAGATAGGTTACTTCAACCTTGATGCCTATGCTTGTAAGCATTTAAAAATTCAATTCCCATTTGATGTGCTTGTGAAATGTGAGTAAAAAGGGGTCTATAAACAATTGAATTTGCGCACATGATTGGTCTCCAATGACCTTGATGCATCCTCAAGTTTAATCATGCTTTATTTGCTCTTTGAGTTTATTGTAAATTGTTGTTTGAAGCTTGTGAAGTTTCGGCAAAGGATAGGTTCATTTAACCTTGATGCACATGCATTTTGCATATTCATGCATTCTTACCTATTCCTGCATCCTTGCCTACTCATGCATTCTTGAATTGAAGCTTGGTACTCCATGCTTGATATACTTGTTTATGTGCTTGTGGTGCATTAAAATGATGAATTGGTGTTCACAATTTGCTTGTTTTGATTTCCACCAATTGTTACTCGTTAGTAACTCTCCGAAACTTCAAAACCATGTTGCATACAAAGAACAACTTGTTACTCGTTAGTAACGTTCCAACTTCAAAACTTTTTTTTTGCATTTACATAATCATTGATAAACAACTTCACTTCTTCTCAAAACAATTTCAAACTATTTTTCACAAATCAAACTTTGTTGAGGATAATGCGAAGCCTTTGCTTGCACGATTGTCAACAATGGGGTGCTAGTGGTGATCACTTGGAGTCTTTGCTCAATTGATTATCATGAACACTCATTTTTCAAAAGAACTCTCATTTCACAAATTAAAAACTTTGTTGAGGATAATGCGAAGCCTTTGCTTGCACGATTGTCAACAATGGGGTGCTAGTGGTGATCACTTGGAGTCTTTGCTCAATTGATTATCATGAACACTCTTTTTTCAAAAGAACTCTCATTTCACAAATTAAAAACCTTGTTGAGGATAATGCGAAGCCTTTGCTTGCACGATCGTCAATAATGGGATGCTAGTGGTGATCACTCGAAACCTTTGTTGTTTGATCACTGTGAACATTCAATTTTCGCAATTAAACAACTAAAAAATAAAAACCTTTTCTCGACAACCGAGAACTACGTAAGCTTTGAATTCTCCATCGCACTGGGAGATACGTAGGAGTGGGTCACATTCCCGTCAAGCACGACAAATGAAAACCATTTTCTTTTCAAAAAAACAAACCCTTTTCCAAAACAAGGCAATTCCTAAAAACAAAACAATTTTCGAAAACAAGAACTACGTCGCTTTGATTCCCTCCCCGGGATACGTAGGCACGGTGCCCTCCCGTCAAGCGCAAAAGATTAAATTTTCCTTAAGTTTTTCCATAAAGTAAGGAGAGATAAAGAGAGATAAAAACAAAGCATTTCTTAAATTAACCTTTTAAATCACACGTCAAATCGAGGTTCCCTTTCAGTAGAAAGGATGTGTGGGGTGCTCGTACCTTCCCCATGCATAACCGACCCCCGAACTCAAATCTCGTGGTTCCAAGGACCATTGTCTTTCAAGAAAGGTTTTTTTCAATGTTTTACCTCTAAAAAAATATTGGTGGCGACTCCAATTCATGTTGTGCGAAGAGAAATCCCTCCAAAGGATTTTTTGGGGTGCAACACATATGAAGATGAATTTCAATACCTCAGGCTTATTGGTCGCGTTTTGTATCTCACTACCACATGACCAGACATTGCCTACTCTGTCCAACAATTAAGTTAGTTTGTGGCTAAACCTCTTGTATCTCATTTCGCAGCAGCTACCAGGATCCTTCGTTATCTCAAAACTTCTCCTGCACAAGGACTTTACTTCTCTACTGCTACCATTTTACAATTGACTGGCTTCGCAGATTCAGACTGGGCTTGCTGTCAGACACCCGAAAGTCTATTACTGGGTATTGTGTCTTCCTTGGTTCATCTCTTATTTCTTGGAGGTCCAAGAAACAAAATACTATATCTACATCTTCTTCTGAGGCTGAATATCGTGCCCTGGCCAGCCTTACATGTGAGATACAGTGGCTGCACTATCTCTTGAAAGATCTTCATATTTCTCTCACAGCACCTACTGCAGTCTATTGTGATAATAAGTCTGCAATTTACCTTGCTCACACCCCCACCTTTCATGAACGCACCAAACATATTGAGATAGATTGCCATGTTGTTCGTGAGAAGATTCAACAAGGATTGCTACATCTGCTTGCTGTACCTTCAGCTTCACAACTTGCTGATGTATTCACCAAGCCACTTCATGCCCCTGCATTCAACAGTTTCGTCACCAAGTTGGGCCTCTGCAACTTGCACAGTCCAACTTGAGGGGGGATATTAAGTGTAACCATGTTGCTAACTATAGTTACTCATTAGTTTACCACAGTAAATAGTTAGTTACCTTTTTGTATATAGCTGTTAGCTAATTAGTTCTCACGGTTACCAGTTAGTTAGGATCTAACTATTGTATATAAGGCATCTTGTAACTGTACAAAATGATTTATTCATTCATTCAATTCATTTCTGCATTCTATTCAAGATGCAGTTTATTTCGTGTATGTGTTTGGATGCTAAGAATTTGTTTTCCTTCCGTCCATGGTGCTGCTTATTCGCTTCCTTCAGCATCGATTCTTACTTCAGATTTGAAATTTACTTCGCAGTCTGTCACCGATTCTGCTTTGGATTCCTTTACGGAAAAGATCGCTGAACTAGAAATCACCGAATCAAATTTAGGAGATGCATCATCAGAACAACGACGACCAACTACCACAACATCAAAGAAGATAGTCATGTTTTAAGATCTATTCACCGCGACTACACTATCATCGTCACTCACGATCACTTGTCGTCATTGCTGAAGATGACACCGTCAATTTACCTCTCCTAGATGCTCCAACTCAGTCGCTCATACACAACTATCCAACGTGGCTGAGATTGTCAATAGAAGTTTGTTGGTTAGAAATTCTAATATAATTGTGTTTGTTCTCACTGGGGAGGCACCATTTGGATGTGAACTTGGTGTGGGTTGGGTAACCAACACAGTAGGACAAAAGGTAAGGGTCAATGACTTGCTGAACTTGTAGAATATGGTGTTGATTAGAATCAATTGGCCACCTATTTGGAAAGAATTTAGCCACTCCATGGATACATTGTTCATTGCTGTCCTGTCAAGCTTTTGCAGTAGGAATGAATATCAACAGTGTATTCTCCTACATGAACTTGCTTCATTATCTTGTTCATGTTGCAGCAGGTTGGTTTCTTTTTGCAAACTTTGAAACTCCAAGAATAGATGGGTCACTATCAGGAGAAGGCAGGGAGAGTCCAACAAATTTCCCAAGTTTAGTTTTCAATCAAAGCTTGAATCAAAGTGTGTTAGTATTATGAGTGTGACCACTACTAGATTGACCAAGGTATTAAAGTCCTCAAAGTGGGAAGGGATCCTTACGTCAACATGTGTTAGTCCCTTCTTTAATGCCACAATGTTTGTTACCGTGGTTCCTTTTGGTGGCAGCCCACTTGAATTAGGGAAGATTATTTCTACTCATGTGTTGGTTGGACTTAATTTCCAGGCTGCTTTAGCTCTTGGCTGTGAAGATTTTACAAACATTCATGTCAGGGAAAAGAGAAATATGTGTGGCTTTACAATGATGAGGTTAAATTTTATTGTCCTTGTTTGCTGCTTAATCTACAGTGTTACCTGGAGTGCCTATTATCAGCTTTCTATTGTCAAGGGAGCATGGAACCTCACTTCTACTCTTATCATGGGCAGTCCACGAGAGCAACAAATCAGCCATTTGTTAACTAATATTGGAAGCTGCCTCATACCACTAGTGGAATATAAGAATTTGATCCCAAGTCTTGAGTTCTTTTTTATTACCATTCCAAACATGATTCCACAATGGCTTGAGTTCTTGCTTATTGATATGTCAAATGTTTATGTAAACAATGTTGCGATATGCCCTTCGTGGATTCTCTCTCAGGTGTAGGTTGTTAAGAAAATTGGCTACTCACACGAATTTACGCATCTTGAAATAGTCTCACATTGCCTAGTTTTGTTAAGGACATATAACTAATCAAACACACTTTAAGTTGTATTTGATTTTCTTTCTTTCTCTTATACTCTTGTCTTAGAGTGTTGTGAGAGGGTAGTTAAATATTTTCTTTGGAGAGTGTGGGTGTATTGGGGTCATTGGGTGTGTGAGAGAAGTCTATCTATTGTAATAATTTTCACATAGTGTTATTCTCTAGTTGCCATTAGGCGACGGTCCGTGGTTTTTCTCAAGTTTAGAGTTTTCCACGTTAAATTTCTTGTGTTCCGATTTTGCTTGTTTTATTTTCTCTATGTTGTTTTTCCCAACAGCCGCGACCATCTCACTCATGGGTTTGGATCAAATTCAAGGTAAGGAAGTTGCTGAATGCAGTGGTAGCCGCTGAACTTCGAGACTTGCAGAATTCTAATGATGTGAGTGTAAGGCAACGGTGGGATCCGGTTGGATATTTTCATATGTCTTAATTTTCTTCATTCATGAAGAAAATTTCTATAACCTTGAGGATAAGGTTTATTTTGATGGGGTAGGTAATGATATGATCAATGGGATCAATGGAATAATGACTCTTTTAGTTTATTCTAGAAGGGGCTTTTTAGGGATATTATCTTATTAGTTTGTTAGGTAGCAATGTTATTGTGTGGGTGATGTATCCACCTTATAGTGTGTATCCACTAGCTTATATAAGCATTGTATTGACCTCATAATTAGTATAAAATCAAATATATTTAAAGTCTAGTTCCTCTCTTTATCTATTCTTTAGGAGGTATCTCAGTCCTCGAATTCTAAGAACACTTTGCACAAGGTGTTCCTTTTATTATTTTAATTATAATAATAACTCATTCAATTCAATTTATAAAACATACGAAGAATCCGAATTGTTAAAGGTGCCCATGTCTTCTCTTTCTTTTCCTTGTTATCGTCTTCATCTATGTCTCTTCTCTTCTTTTCTTCCACGACCCATCTACTTTCTGCATCTTTGGAGAAGGAAAGCTTCTCCAAAATATACTAAACCAAATTCTATCTTTTTGATGGATGTTGTCTTTTCTCCCCGCTCTTGAAAAGCTCTGCCACTAGTTGGAAGGGGAATGACTCAAGACTTGTAAATGGCGGCAGTGAGCATGTACTATAGTTGTACACGTTCTTTCACGGATGGTAGTTCTGCTTTAATAGCTTAAGCGCGACACAAGTAATAAGAAAATGCAACATGAGTTCTCTCTAATTGTTTTTCCCAAATCGATGAACTGCCAGTTCCCAGTTTCCAGTTCGACTAGCCGAACTGGTCAATCTTGTTTCCGGCTAGTTTCCAAGATGAGTATGCTTAATATCTACCAATCATCAACTTTGTATCACTGGATTTTATTAATTTGAATTCAAACATGTGTGCGAAAATAGCTAGCGCATCAAGTTAGGGATGGCAATGGACCAAGTGAAGGGAAGGTTTTGCCTCCACGTCATTGGTCCCATCTCTAGCGGGATCAGATTTTGCCATTTCCATCTCCGTTAAAAATGAGATCGGATTTCCCTGCCAGTCCCCAATCCCGCCACTATTTATAAAAAAAAAAAATCAAAATTTATATTTATGGTAATGAATATAGTAAAATCATAATTATTATACAACGATTAAATAAAGTTTTCGTTAAGGTATGATAAATTAAAGTTAAAAGCACTAAAATAGATTTTTCAATTGAAAAGAGATCAAAATTAAAAATAAACAAAACAGGATTTCCTAGCTCGTCAAACTCGGGTTATATTAGTGTCGATTGGGTTCCTATGGGGCCGGTTTCGTTGTCATCCCTACATCTAAATAGAACTAGACGTTAATAAATCTTGAAGTTTGTTTTGTTATAGCTGGTAGTTCAGCAATGAATGAATGTAAAAAGAAGGTGTAAAGTTATTTTATAAATACTAAACACCTTTATGGTAGTCATTTGAGAAGTTTTATCAATTCAGTCATCATTCTCTAGTTTCTGTGTTCTTTCAAATTCTCGTGTTTACTTTTAAACATTCTCACAATCTAACATATACTAACTACTATACATAAAAAATTAGTGATTGAAATTTAAAGAGGAAAAATATAAAATCCACCTTTAATATCACAAAATTAATGTCAAGGAATTAATAAGAAATTTAAATTTAATTGTCTCTAATGTTTTCTCAAGTAGTAACTTATGTAAGTCCTTGAGACCTTGACATATATAGGAATGACATTTGTTATGTTAAGGATGCTCTTGAAGTACCGAGGGGAAGAACTGAATTAACTCATCTAGGAGATCTTTATGACCCTCGAGAAGTGAAGCAACCTGAAAAAGTTTAACATACGATTAGAATAATCACCTAAATCATAATTGAAAAATGACTAACTTAATACTCATATAAAATCCAATACAAGTGTATACCACATTCATCTAACTCTAAGTACACAATTAACATGGATAGCAAAGTAGTAGTAGATGATAGTATTGCAAATACCCATCAGCCTAACAATGAGTTTGACATGTTACTTACTTTTACAGTGCAAACAAATTTTGTCTATACCTAATTTTAGGGTGGTTTTTATTACGAGGTAGCAAGCCAGTCGTGCTGCTCATAGCTTAGTAAGAGCATCAATGTCTTATGTAGTCACAAGTCCTTTAACTATATTCCAAATTGTATGATACAACATTTTACAAATGAAATGACTCGAGTTTCTTTTTGGTCAAAAAAGTACACAATAACATAGTCATAAATAGCACATACCTGCTGGTATGTCTCGGCAATAGAACTTTTCCCCTGTCCCAACATGTTAATGTTGTCTAGAAACGATTTGTAAACACAATCATCAGCTTGAAACCGAGCCTACAGGAAGAAACTGAATGATGGAGAAATTCTTGTATAGGTATCAGTGGCGGATCCAGAAATTTGTAGTGGTGGGGGCAAAAAAATAATCTAATATATCTCCTTAGAAGAAAAATATTATAAATATTTAAAGAATACATATTCTCACGATAAAAAAGAGTAGATACCTAAATAGATACAAAAATTAATACTTATTTAGCCCGTAAGAAATGAAAAGTATCAATTTAGTCATCAAATATCTGTAAAATTAATCATTTTAAAAGAATTCAGGGACATTTTAGTCCTTCTTAGAGACTAGTTTAACTGATATTTAATTTTTTAATGATTAAACTAATATTTTCTGTTTTTTAGAGAGTAATAAAATTAGTACCAATTTTTCTCACTTATATTTTTTATAATTTTCTACAAGCATTTTAAAAAGCAATAGTTTATGGGGGCAAACCCTATTTTTTTATGGGGGCAAAAGATATTTTTATTAATGATCATTAGTAAAATATTTTTAAGGTGTGGGGGTAATTGCCCTCACACCTCTCCCTCTACATCCGCCACTGATAGGTATGAACGTAACATTTAATACTTACAAACAAACAACTAAATTATGAAATATATTATTTAAATAAATTAAATTATTATCTACAATTAATACAAATTAAATAGATGATCGTTTGATTTTTGATTAATAGTTTATAATCTTTTCATAGACATTAGTCAATCTTTTTTAATTTGACCAATAAGGAATAGACGTTAATTATTGTGACCGGTGTCTTGAAATCAGCCTGCAGCCGTGATTATCACTGCAACAATCACTATTTTTTATCTGTAATCGCAATGCGAACATTAAAGCCACATCGATTGTACGATTCTTAGCAATACCAACGATTGATTGTGATGCAATCACAACCGTGATTTAAAATCTAGCTATCCAGACTAAGATCCACATCACTAGACTTGATCCATACTAAGGTCCACTGTCCGCTCCCTCACAAAGCCAAACCAGGCTCTTAGACTTGGTTGGGGAGGTCGACGGTGTATCGGGAGAATTATCGAGCTAACGACAAGAGCAATCTAGAGACCCCGACACCACATATCCACTTGAAACTTTGAGTATATAAGTCACTTCTCGTATATATTTTTAATTTAACTCATTCCTATAGTTCATTTGGGACTAACAGTCATGTAGTAAAACTAAAAGATATACAAACACGACATATCCCAATAACTTTAACAAAGTTGAATTACCTTAATCTTACTCACAAACTTTGTAGCATCTTCATATCCAGCTGTCCTCCCAACAGGAGGTAGTTCATTCCCCAATGGAACTATTTGAGATTCAGTAGGCATTTTCTGAGGAGGTTGTTCATTAAGAGGCTGTTCATTCTCTAATGAAGTTGCTATTTGATAATCATTAGGCATTCTCTTAGGAGGTTGTTCATCTTCTAGTGAAACTGTGATTTGATGACTACTTGGTAAGAAGGTGTTAAATCCCAAAAGTAGATCCTTGTGTTCTTTAAACAACTCCTTCACTTTTGCTATAGCATCCTCAACATCAATTCTGCAAATGATCAAAACAAATACAAAATTAATATATTTTCTCCCAATAAAAATTATAGGAAGTTAATTGAGAAAAAATAATTACTATAGTACACTGGTACAACATGATCAAACCTTTTGTCTCTGTAATCCTTCATTAATTCCAAAAAAGAATTATATGTTTCTTTCTTGTCATCGAAGACATCTTTTACTGCCTTAAGATATGCTAAGGCATGGTTTTCAATTTGCTTGCTACTGCCTCCACTCGTCATTTTGAGGTTGTAACTTTGAGCTTCATTCCACAAAATATCATAAAATATGTACAGCATTATAGTAGTTATTAATAATGTAATCAATATTTTATTAAAGAACTAATCAAGCACAATTGAAGATAAGAAATATCTTGCTGTATCTTAACATAAACTATTCGAATACCAAAGAGAAATAAGGATAAAAAAGGACAAGACTCATATAATGTTGGCTTTTTTGGTTGAAGAGATATAAGGAAGAGGTAGTAGACATAGAGAGAAATAGGAAAAAGATAATGAGTTTCTTTTGTTTAAAAGACAAGATAAGTAGGAAACACAGAAAAGAGAAAAGAGAAAAGAGAAAAGAAGGAGAAAAATTCATTGATTGACAATATTATCATTTTATCCTTATTATTTTAATATTTTATTTTGAGGTAAGGGAAATGTTGTCTTTTGATTAATGATGCTATATCTCTTTTCTCACTTTCTCTTCAACCAAACAAAAGAGAGATGATAACTTTCTACCTTGTCTATCATTTTTCTCTCATACCAAACAACCTATTTAATTACTCTATTTTTCACTAATTTCTCCCTTCTCTCACTCTCTCTCACCTCTTTCTTCCTTCCTATTTTTCTCTTGAACCAAACATAACATAAATGATCCAAATTCTCTGCAATCGTAGTATGTTGCAGCGGATTGCTTGAGTCTCGTTAGATCTAAAGGACCCACAAATCTAGTGTAACTCACTGCATCAAACAATGGGAGTAGAAGATATTTCACTTTCGAGATCTAACGACTATGCAACAATTGTATCATATAAAGACCGCATGATGAACATATTCGGCCATAATAAAAGATTGTAACAAGGTTTTCAGACCATCAACTATAAAATTTAAAAGCTCACAAACCTGGATATGGATCCCCTGCTGCCTCTACACGATGCAGCAGGCAGCAGAGGATCCAAATCCCGCAAACTTAACTATAAATGCAATGATTTCATAAAGTTCAGAAATTAAACTGGAATGAGACCAGCTTAAAACAAAGTAGCAAAATGATTATTGAAGAAAAAAAAGGACTTACAATATTTTCAACCCAAATTGCAAACATGTACAAGATTTTGATTACTACTATGACTACTACAATATATTAGGATTATTGTGGAATTTAAAGAAGAAAGAGGAACTCATTTAATGTAATATATTTGATTTTAATTATAAAAGAAAGTTTGACTATTCTAATTAAAAGAGAAAAAGTAAAAAGTAGAAAATAATTCTTATATAAATAAAATTTAATTTTTTTGACCGACTACAAATAAAAATTTATAATTATGAAAAAAATACAGTATTCTCATGTAGTATTTGTTAGATGATTTTATAAACTTTTATAAATAAAACCTTTTACAAATTCATTAGCATTTTAAATAAATAATAATTTTTTTCAAGAATCTACATTGATAGTTATCATTCAATTTACTTGTGTCTTTTATCATTTTGATTCAATAAATAGATTCATACATTAAATGTAAAATAGAATTCATATACAATTGTCATCCTTTAATAAGAAAGTTAGAATGTCATCCTTTGTTAAACCTGGATTTAAATTTCTCTATCTTCATTAATTTAAAGCAAAAGCATTTTTTCCAGTAAATTTATATACGTTAAATTATACGGTAAATTAACATACTTTTTTTCACTTTTTCAAATATTTTTTCACTTTTTGACTCTCTCTCTCTCTTTCAAATCTCTCACCAACCATTTTTTCAATATTTTAATACAATTGTATTTTTTAGTCTTTACATAAAATATTACATGGTTCTGCATAGTATTATCCGCTTAAAATGTCAATTAACACACTTTTTTTTTCACTTTTTCAAATATTTCTCTCTCTCTCTCTCTCTCTCTCTCACACACACACACACACACAAACATACTTTTTGAAACCTTTCTCACTTTTTCACTCTCTCTGTCTCACCCTTCTTTCTTTCTTTCTTTCTTTCTTTCTTTCTTTCTTCTTAATAAAATTTGACAAACTTTAATATTAAGTTTTTCTCTAAAAATAAGTTTTTTTCCCTTCTTTAGAAAATTTGACATTTTAATACAATTTTGCTGTTCAAAAAAATTAGTACAATTTTATTTTTTAATCTCTACGGGAAATAATAGATGTTTCAGACATAATATTATTGTCTTTAATTGTAAATTGACACACTCTTTTCCCACTTTTTCAAACATCTCTCTGAAACTTTTATCACTTTTCCCTTTTTTAACTCCCTTTCTCACCCACATATCGTTGTTTCAATCTTTTTCCTTGATAAATTTTGACAAAATTTTAATATTAAGTTTTTCCTCTATCAATAAGCTTTTTTTTTCATTTTTGGAAAAATTTGAAATTTTAATACATTTTTATTGTTCAAAAAAATGTAATAGATTTTTTTTATTAATCTCTACGGAAAATATTACATGTTACTGGCATAATATTATCGTCTTAAAATGTAAATTGACACACTCTCTCTCTCTCTCTCTCTCTCTCCCATCCTCTTTTTCAAGCTTCCTTCTTTATTTTCTTTATCTTTTCTCTCCTTTTTTTTGGTTACAATAGATAAAAAAAAAAAAAACAGGCTAAGGCCTAACAAAGGAAATCCCTAAAGCATCTGCCATGAGGTGCTGAAGCATTCCCACCGGAGGAGTATCCAAATTGATAAACATGGAACTACATTGAGCCCCCAACTTAGCCAAGAAATCTGCACAAAAGTTTGCCTCCCGAAAGGAGTGCTCAATATGAACATCCCAGTCTTGATCAAGCAACTTACGAAGCAATACAATGTCATTACCATGAACATGATAAAAGTGATCTGCATCGGACACCAACTTTAGAGTATTCAGAGAGTCAGAATAGCACCTGACCTTTCTATATCCCAACTCCCAACACAGAGAGATACCTCTAAGCAAAGCAACAAGTTCAGCATGCATTATAGTAGAAGCACCCAATGAGCCATAAAACCCTCGAATAAAGTGGCCATTTTCATCTCGAATGAGACCACCAAATCCTGCAGAATCAGGGTTATGAAATACACTACCATCCACATTTAAAGCAACCCAACCATTTGGAGGAGGACACCATGAAATATGTTTGACAAGTGATGCCTTGATCGAATCTTCCTGAGCATGACCAAATGCTCTGTTGATATCTGCATGCAACCCATAAATCTGTGCAACCACAAAACTATAATTCCACATCTCCCCTTCAAAGACAAATAAATTTCTTGCACTCCAACATTTCCATAACACCACAGCACATAAAATACCATGTCTCTTGATTGCATCATGAAGCCACACAAAGGGATTAAAGTCAGATCCAGGAAGGCTAATGTCATTAAAACAAGCTCTCCAGACCTCCCTATTAAATGCACACCCAAACAAGCAATGATGCAAAGTTTCATCATGTAATTTACACCTCACACAAATAGCATCACGCACCACCCTCCTCCTTGCTAGCGTTTCTCGAGTTGGAAGAGCACCATGGGAAAACTGCCAAAGAAAGAATTGCACATTTGCTGGGAGTTTTAATTTCCACAACCAGTTCCAATTATCCACAACCAGCTGATGATTGGGCCTTTCATTAAGCATATTATAAGCACTCTTTGTTGCATAAACCCCTGTAACATTATGAGACCATGTCCACTTATCAGGAACATCTACAACTAAACTAGGTGTAAGACTCTGAATATGATGCTTTAGTTCATCAGGTAATATAGTATAAAGACGATTCAAATGCCAAACCCCGTCCACATACACATCATTAATCCTTAAAGCTTTATCGTGAATATCAACAAATGGTAATTGTGAGGCCAATGGAGAGTGAGAGAGCCATCCTTGATACCAAAAGCTAGTAGCACCATCTCCAAACTTAAACTTGAAACTATCTTGAAGCTGATTCTTAGCTTTAACTAAAGAATTCCAAATGCTAGAACCATTAATAATCGATGTGTTAAAGAAAGACCTACTGGGAAAATATTTGTCCTTTAACAAAGTCACCCACAATTTGTCTGTAGAGGCATTTATATCCCAAATAAGCTTTCCCAATAAAGAGGTGTTGTTATGCCGAGAAATTCTAACCCCCAAGCCACCATCTCTTTTTCTCTTTGTGATTGTTTCCCACCCAATCATATGCATTCCTCTATTACTATGACCCTTCCAAATGAATGGTAAGACCAAGATTGCATTTGAATTTTGACCTGTTAACTGAAGATGCTATGAAGCTTATGGAAAATGGTGAACACAATTAAGTTATTCTTGTTCAACTTTGTAGATATTAGCCATGGTTAAAAGTTAAAACATGTATTCATTATGACAGCCTGATGAGATCTTTTATGTTGGGCAGCTTAGTGTGCTTCTAGACTAGAGTTGTGCTTTTCTACATGCTGCTTAATATCAAATTCTTTATGTTCGTCTGTTTTTTCTTGGAGATGTTTATCATGAAAACAAGAAGGTTTTTGAGCGTGAAGCAGGTCAGCGTTATACTGCACATAATGCCTTTATTGTATTTCTATTTTGTCCCATTGTTCAGATCTTTAATTTTATGTTTTTTGCGACACGATTTTTTATTTTTGAAATTTGTTGAATTCCCAAAGGCATAGCTGTCCAATAAAGTCATCCACACATATAACTGGCCTCTAAGTGAGCTGTTGGCGGTGGCCGCACCACTATACCATTATACCATTCCATGACCCCACCAGATGTTTCAAAACAATTTCCGATAGATAACATTCAGCAGCCAAACAGAACTTCACAGTCGGTATAATTGGGGGTTAGGGACTTTTTTCAATTTTTAATGTTTGTTATACGGGATTTTCTTTCTTGAAAAATAAGCTCTCTTTTATCTATATGAAAATGATTCTAATGTAAAATCATATCCTTCAAGCTAGTTTTTCAGATGTTTTCTATAATAGTAATCCATTTGAATAAGGCAAGGTAATCCACTTATTTTTTGTCACTGTTTTTATTTTAATTTTATAAGTTAATGGGATTCACTATGTCATTTTACTTTCAAGTTTTCTAATGTATGTGTTATCAGTTTTTTTGTATTTGTGTTTCGTTTAGTTTCCATTTTTTGTTTCTTTCATGTTGGTATACTATTTCATTGATCGGGTTTTTATGGTAGACTTCTTAAACAGCATGCTTTTGCCTCGCTTTGGAAACTTCTCTTGTAAAAGGTATTTATTTCTGTTATCTACTTGTTTTCCCATGGAATAGATTATTGTCATGTAGTTTCCTGATGTGAGCTTCTTATTCTGAAGATAGTGAACCCATCAGTAGCGGAATATTACTTGAACAGGCTTCTAAGTGGCTGTTGGATAGGTTGCATTTGTGAGATATAGTTTTATAGGCTTATGCAATTGAAAAGTTATGAAGGGCTAAGTCTCCATTTATCCCTAGAAGAATTCTAATTTCACCGGGACAAAAGTAGAGCTATGCAAGTGTGTGTATAATGCAATAAGAACACCACAAGATTGCTTATTTGCTATCATAATAAATACAATCAAGAGTTTGTCCACCTAGGCTTCCAACAAGGACCAATCAGAAAAAGCCACACACATCTACAAATAAATACGTGGCATCCACCTCAGTTTATATTTAAAATTAATTTCGAAATATATTTCAAATTTCAAAAATGAAGAATCAAGGGATCGAACCCCCTTCCTCACACACACACCTTCCAACACCAACCATTTGAGCAACCACATTTTGTTGTAACTAAAGTGTATTATAGAATATATACCCTTTTTTCCTTTTTTTTCTAGCAAAACCTATTTCACATCTAATATTTTGTATCACTTTCCATAGATTTTAGATTCTATATATTTATTAACTAGAATGTTACTAAATATGAGTAATTTTATTGATTTTCAAATTTGTTTTTAATTCAAAATTATATTAAATTTAAAAATATTGACTTATAATATCTTACATTTTCTAATTCTCATTTTAATTTAATACCAAATTTATTGATATCGGATCATGCGGGTCAATTAGTGACCCCTCGGTTCGACTATTGACCCAATGATCCAGTGACCTGCTCGGGTCGATCACCGGGTCAGTTTTATAAGTGATCAAAGGTGGAAGTTTGATGAAGATCATGAGAAAGATCTTAGAGTGACCAAATGATCTATGTTATGTATACTTATGGATGGATGTATTGTTTCATCCTTCCCTCACACTCTCACACTCGACTAAACGAGTGCTTTCTACATGTACGTGGGATTCTCGACGGGAACTGCCCCCAGTGGAGCGTAAATGGGGAATTTTTCCATGTGGATACGGTGACGAGAGAGATAATTCCCCACTGTCAACTCTAGGATGAGGATGGGGACGGGGACCATTCCGCTGTCTGAGTACATTATATGTGTTTTTTAATTAAAAATAATAAAAAATAAAAATGTGCTAATTGTTATCTTTTATTCTTAATTTTGTTTTTTGAATATCAGTAAATAAAAGGAGGACTAAATTTTATATTAAAATATTAAACTATGATTTTTTATTTTAACCATAATATTTATTTAGTATACAATCCAATCTAATAAACGTGTCCTACTAAAATTTGTCATGGTAGGTTTATTTTCTAAGGTGTCCAAAGTAGTCAATTTTATTGATATAATATACGTAAACATTCAAATGGCTCTTTTTTAATCCCCAAACAACAATTTCAAAATTTAAGTTAAAAGGAAATGTATACCCGTGCTGGCACGGGTGATACATACTAGTAACTACTAAAATTAGAGTTCCATAATTGCTAGTTTAGCTTTAGATTGGATAGGTTGGCTTCAGCTTGTTACTCTATCACAACAAGAGGTCAAGGACATCGAAACCAATCACACTTCACACATGGGTTGAAAAACCAAAAATATCATATCATAATCATAAGTAAATACAATCAAAAGTTTATCCACATAGGCTTACAACTAGGATCAATCAGAAAAAGCCACACACATCTCCAAATAAATACGTGGCATCCACCTCAGCTTTTATTGAAAATTAATTTCGAAATATATCTCAAAAATGAAAAATCAAGGGATCGAACGCCCTTCCTCAGACCCACAATTTCCAACACTAACCATTTGAGCAACCACATTTTGTTGTAACTGAAACGTATTATACAATATATACCCTTTTTTTCCTTTTATTTCTAGCAAAACCTATTACCTACTAATTATATTTATTTATATGTATTTTAATGCTTATATATTACATTTATATATATCATATTTATTTAACATCTAATATTTTGTATCACTTTGCATAGATTTTAGATTCTATATATTTATTAACTAGAATGTTATTAAATATGAATAATTTTATTCATTTTCAAATTTATTTTTTAATTCAAAATTATATATAAGTAAAAAATATTGACTTATAATATCTTACATTTTCTAATTCTCATATTAATTTAACGCCAAATTTAATGATATCGGGTCATGCGGGTCAATTAGTGACCCCCTCGGTTCGACCATTGACCCAATGACCCAGTGACCTGCTCGGGTCGATCACCGGGTTGGTTTTAATAACATTGATTGCAGCTGACTGTTCCAAAAAAATAAAAACAGCAAGTAATGAATACAATGCTAATTTTGTGGATCCAATAAAGAATACAATGCTAATTTTGAAAATCCTTTCGGCCGGAACCACTATCGAGAGAAGATGGAGACTATCAGAAGCACAATAGCAACAAGGTAGCCGGGTTGTTACAACATAGGTGCTGAACCTGTTTTGGATTCTTTCCGTAAGTATTCTTATAATTGCATATTGGTTTTCCCCATTCTTTTCAACTTTAAATTTTTTATTTCATTTACCAATATTCTGTTTTTTTTATTGCACTTTCATTTTAGTACATGTTGGGGTTGCAAAATATAAAACTAGAATTCAATTTTATTTTTCATTTGCACATGGCATTCAATTTACTTTAAGTAGTAATTTTGGGTTCGTGTAAGTAATTACTAAGCAATGATGGATATGATATGGATAGAGTGAATACAATTATTCAAATCCAAATATTAAAATTATCATAAATAGTAGTGCAATTAGGATATTGTGAAGCTGTCTGTCATATATAAATTTATCTCAGGTTATTGTGAAGCTGTCTGTTATATATTTGATATTGAATTTGCAACTTTTATTCTGTTTAATCACGATGCAGTGAGCCTGATTGAAAAGTCTTGCTCATAGCTTCTTGAATTCTCGGAGGAGCTTTTAGTGTTTTAAATAGGGATACTACTGAATATCCAACAATATCTAATACTTATTTATTGAATATAAATCCTATGGGTTTTCCTAGGAACATATCTGACCTCATTGGTAGGTTCTCTTCAAAGTTCATATGAGGGACTCATCGAGAATATATTTGAGAAAACATTTCATGTTTGAGGGATTATGATTGATTAGGACTTGCTTAAAAAGTTCAAAGATAAATCAAATGTTGTTAAGGTGAAGCGTAAATCTTAATTTTCAATAGCGTTCATAGTTTTAAGCTAAGACTTTCCAACAAACCATAACCCATAACATTACTTACACTGTTAGAGACAATGTCTCGATCGTCAATGTATAAGGATTTCGTGGATACAATTTCACAGCTTTCACCAAGAGAGAAACCCTAAGATAAAATAAAATTTGAACTAATGGTTCTTTTTTTGCACAGTTACTATATCCCACTAAATTTGAGACTTCTCTCAAACCCTATCGCGTGATGTGAAAAGCGGTGCTGCTCTGTATTCCTTTTATTTGCTCTCAATCTTTTTTTTTACCATCACTCTCAATCTTATTCCTAATACTGAGTAATAATAATTAGATTGCAATATATCGTTCCATATTTAGTTTTTTTACAAAATTAGATTAGTCGCCGGCAAAGTCGTTGAATACTAACAATACGATAAAAAAACCTAATCTAATGCATCATTATGCTTTTATTGATTATTAAGTAAAATATTTACCATTCTCCAACTACTATTGTATATCGCACGTATGATAAAAAATTTTAATCTAATGCATCATTATGTTTTTATTAATTATTAAGTAAAATATTTACCATTCTCCAACTATTAATTATTTTTGTCAAAAAAAACTATTAATTATTCAGTCATAGATGTTACAATAGAATGAATATATAAGGTTTAATAAAATAAAAATATTTATAATGTTCATATTAAAATAAAATATCATAAATTATTATCAATTAAAAAAAAATTATACCTCATTAATTATGGAGCTTTATAGGCAATAAGATATGGGGAACAAGACCCTTTTAAAAAAGAAAATATGGGGAATAAGCAATACTAATATTGATACTCTAATTTCGTTTTGTATATTGCTTTCAAACTTATAACTTCAAATATTTTAGGTTTAATTACATTTTTGGTCCCCCTATATTAGTTCATTCACGATTTTGGTCCCCTAGCCAAAATTGGTCAAACTAATGGTTGAAGTGGTACTAAGATAAATGACGTGACATCCCATGTTTGAGTGCCACATGAAATTTTTAATTAAAACATAATATTTTAATATAACAATTTATTTTTTAAATAAGTAATAATAAACATCCCAATATCTGGTAATAAAATATTTTTTAATCTACTTTTTTCCAACTTACTGGCTCTCTTTCTCTGCGATGAAGGTTCGGAGATAGCAAAGTTTGATGTTACTCAAGGTGGAAGTTTGATGAAGATCATGAGGAAGATCTTAGAGTGACCAAATGATATTTGTTATGTATACTTATGGATTGATGTATTGTTTCATCATTCCCTTACAGTCTCACATTCGACTAAACGAGTGATTTCTACCTGTACGTGGGAATCTCGACGGGGACTTTTTCCATGTGGAGACGGGGACGAGAGAGATAATTCCCCCGCTGTCAACTCTGGGATGAGGTTGAGGATGGGGACGGGGATCATTCTGCTGTCTGAGTACATTATATGTGTTTTTTAATTAAAAATATTAATAAAAAATAAAAATGTGCTAACTATCTTTTATTCTTAATTTTTTTTTTGAATATCAATAAATAAAAGGATGACTCAATTTTATATTAAAATATTAAACTATGATTTTTTAGTATACAATTTAATCTAATAAACGTGTCCTACTAAAATTTGTCATGGTGGATTTATTTTCTAAGGTCTCCAAAGTAGTCAATTTTTTGACATAATATACGTAAACATTCAACTGGCTCTTTTTTAATCCCCAAACAACAATTTCAAAATTTAAGTTAAAAGGAAATGTATACCCGTGCTGGTACGGGTGATACATACTAGTATATAATAAAGAGCACAGATTAATGCAATACAATATAAAGAGTATGAATTCTGAAAATAAGACTTGAGGTAGTGACTATTAATTTAACTGGCATCTGCACAAAAGATTTACCACTTTATCTATGTTATATGCCTTACTGAAACAATTCAGCAAGTTTCTAGGGATATGCTCTCTCTCAAACTAAAGGCATTCATACCGCATTGCTGTTTTTCAGGTTTGGCGCTTTTCTTTTAAAAGCTATATTTCTCTTTGGTGCGTGTTTTTGATAATTTCTTCTTTTCCAATTCATATGTGCATGGATTTGTATGATTGATGAAGATATACATTATGTATGTTGCTGACTAACTCTTGATGCTTGATTCAGGTACAAATTCAAGATTCTACTTCCTTGTCTGAATATGGTAAGTATTGTATCATGCGGGACAATTAGTTTTGGATGTTTAATATGAAGCAACCTCTCTTCCTTGACCCCTCATTGTGAATTTTGCTATATTTTAGATTAAGAACAAACAAAAGAAACTCACTACTGTACAATTCTGATAATTTGGAAAGTAGAGTAAATTTGGGTTTTGGCTATGATTATATATAAGAACTAATATTCTTACGACAAAGTAGAATGAAGTTGCTGCTTTTGTGTGTTTTTTTAACAATTAATGTTCAATCTGAAGTTGCTATTTGCATATTTCTCACCGTTAAGTGTCAGGTTGCTGCCTCAATAACTATTTCACCGTGGCTATCTACGTAAATGTCCTCAAGCTAAGTGAAGACCAAATAAGCCATCTGCCTTCATCCTTCTGAATTAGATGATAATTTAAATGTTTATATTATTATATGCTTGAGTTCCCAATAAAATTGAATCTCCATAATGTTTACATCAATTTTCCTATTCTCTTATATAAATTTTGCTATAGTGTATCTTTTTGTTTAAAAACCTTGTGTATTATTAAGAACTTTATTCAGGAATACTTTCCTTGCATTGTATGTGCTTGTGAGTCTGAACATTCAAGTTTGCGCTTTATTTTGTTCTTTCTGTTCTTAAAATTAGAATTTAAGCATTTTTAAAGGTCAGAGACTGGTTGGCAAAGAGCTGTTGATTTTAGTTACCCCGTGCTTTAATTTATTTGGTGACTATTTTGAGTATGATTTATGATTTTTTTTTTACATAAAAGAAAGAAAATTATGGCGGTTCTAACCGCCATAGTTTTCTATATTTTTTAGTATTAATGGGGAAAATTATAGCGGTTTTAACTCACATTATTTACATATCAGAACCGCCGTTTTATACCATGTATATTGTGGCTGTGTGTATGGCGGTCTTTGGGGAACCGCCATTTTAAATTTGTGGCACACGAAATTACGGCGTTTTTGGGAACCGCCATTAATGTAAAAAATGGCGGTTAAAACCCCCATAATATACAAAAATAACCGCCATTATTTACATGTTTTTTTGTAGTGGGAGGGAAGGATGAAACAATACATCCATCTATAAGTATACATAACAAAGATCTTTTGGTCACTCTAAGATCTTCCTCATGATCTTCATCAAACTTCCACCTTGAGTAACACTAAGCTTTGCTATCTTCGAACCTTCATCGCAGAGAAAGAGAGTCAGTAAGTTGGAAAAATGTAGATTACAAAATACTCTATTACTATATATTGGGATGTTTATTATTACTTATTTAAAAAACAAATTGTTATATTAAAATATTATATTTTAATTAAAAATTTCATGTGGCACTCAAACATGGGATGCCACGTCATTTAACTTAGTACCACTTCAACCATTAGTTTGACCAATTTCGGCTGGGGGCCAAAATCGTGAATTAACTATTATAGGGGGACCAAAAATGTAATTAAACCTAAAATATTTAATGTTATAATTATAAGTTTGAAAGCAAGATACAAAAAGAAAATAGAATATCAATATTATTATTGCTTATTCCCCATATCTTCTTTTTTAAAAAGGACTTATTCCCCATATCTTATTTGCCTATAAAGCTCCATAATTAATGAGGTATAAAAAATTTCTAGAATTGACAATAATTTATGATATTTTATTTTAATATGAACATTATATATTTTTTTATTAAACCTTATATATTCATTCTATTGTAACATCTATGACTGAATAATTAATAGTTTTTTTGACAAAAATAATTAATAGTTGGAGAATGGTAAATATTTTACTTAATAATTAATAAAAACATAATGATGCATTAGATTAGAATTTTTTATCATACGTGCGATATACAATATTAGTTGGAGAATGATAAATATTTTACTTAATAATCAATAAAAGCATAATAATGCATTAGATTAGGTTTTTTTATCATATTGTTAGTATCCAACGACTTTGCCAACGACTAATCTAATTTTGTAAAAAAAACTAAATATGGAACGTTCTATTGCAATCTAATAAGTATTACTCACTATTAAGAATAAGATTGAGAGTGATAATAAAAAAAAAACATTGAGAGCAAACAAAAGGAATACAGAGCAGCACCGCTTTTCACATCACGCGGTAGGGTTTGAGAGAAGTCCCAAATTTAGTGGGATATAATGATTGTGCGAAGAAAGAACCATTAGTTCAAATTTTATTTTATCTTAGGGTTTCTCTCTTGGTGAAAGCTGTGAAATTGTATCCACGAAATCCTCTTGCATTGATGATCGAGACATTGTCTCTGAGTGTAATGCAGTGCTCTGTTTCTTCTGATTTTCTTCTTTCGTTGCTTTGCGTTTTGAGTTGATCAAGATGAAAGAAGATATGAAGGACAAACTTTTGTAGTTCATCGAAAAAAGATTGAAATTTTGTGATAGAAAATGAGAGAAAAAGAAGGAAGAGGAATGTGCGACTCAGAGATGAAGAGAGATTGTCGAAAGAGAGATTGGATCCACAAAATTAGCATTGTATTCATTACTGGATCCATAAAATTAGCATTGTATTCATTACTTGTTTTTGTTTTTTTTTTAAAACTGTCAGCTCCAATCAATGTTATTAAAACCGACCCGGTGATCGACCCGAGCAAGTCACTGGGTCATTGGGTCAATGGTCGAACAGAGGGGTCACTAATTGACCCGCATGACCCGATATCAATAAATTTGGTATTAAATTAATATGAGAATTGGAAAAATGTAAGATATTATAAGTCAATATTTTTAAATTTAATATAATTTTGAATTTAAAACAAATTTGAAAATCAATAAAATTACTCATATTTAATAACATTCTAGTTAATAAATATATAGAATCTAAAATCTATGGAAAGTGATACAAAATATTAGATGTCAAATAAATATGATATATAAATGTAATATATAAGTATTAAAATACATATAAATAAATATAATTAGTAGGTAATAGCTTTTGCTAGAAATAAAAGAAAAAAGGGTATGTATTCTATAATACGCTTCAATTACAACAAAACGTGATAGCTCAAATGGTTAGTGTTGGAAGGTGCGGGAGTGAGGAAGGGGGTTCGATTCCTGATTTTTGAGATATATTTCGAAATTAATTTTCAATAAAAATTTTGGGACATAATTAGAAGAGTAAAACATCAAAAGATGTGAATGCAGAAAGAAATCCCTTTAAGTATAATTGATAATATTAAATTTCAATTTTAGTTTTGCTTTCTTCATTAAAGTTAATACTCACTACTTTCCAGACATTCTTAAACTTTGTTACTTTTAGCTTTTTAATTTGTTAGTTAATTGGTCCTTTTATGATATCTGTCATATTTCAATTTAATCCTTTAAGTATATCATCTAGTTTCACGTTGGTCCTTTGTGTGGTGTCATTGAGTGAACACAAAAAAAGGGACCTATTAGTTAGATACTAATTTGAAACTTAAGGGGCCTATTTAAAACTAATTACAAACTTAGTGGACCAAATTGAACGAAAAAAATAACTACCATGTCACTTTTTGAATTTTTTTTGGCAAAAAAACTTAAAAAAATAAAAAATTCCACATCATTAAATATATTCCACGTTAGCAGGTGCCACATCATCAGATAATTGACACGCTATCAACCGTTAACTCGACGGAAAATTCCAATAGCTACTACTACTAGTGATATAAATCCTACCATTAAAGCTAGAGGTGGTGGTGGATGAGAAGTTAGGTATTAAGTTTGAGGGTTTTAGGTTTGAGGAAGAGAGGTTAGAGATTAAGAGTTGAAGAGTGATTGATTTGTGGTGGTGGTGGCTCGCCGGAGAAGATGAAGATGGTGTTTGGAGGAAGAAGATGAAGATGAAAGTTCTTGGGCATATGTCAATTTGGTCCTTTATTTTTTTTAGTTTCAATTTGGTCCCCCATTTGCTGCATTACTTAATGAATTTCATGTCAGCCTTAATACTTAAGACGCTACGTCAGCAGTTACTGCCAGTGCGATGTCCGTTAAGTTAATGGATGGAAAGTACCAAAAAAGGACCAAAATGACATTGAAATAGAAGATGAGGGACCAAAACGAGAAAAAAAAGATAAATGACCAAAATGAAACAAAGCCAAAGATAAAGGACTAAAAGTGCAATTTAGCATTTATTGTATTGTAAACTCATTATCTCTCTCTCTCTCTCTCGATACAAACGGTCACATTCTTTCTTATTTCCCTTCCTTCCGGTTACGCCCATTCATTCAAAATTTCCCCGCTAATTTTTCATCCATTCTCAAATCTCAAGCAAGTCCCAACCTTTGCTTCTCTTCTCTCAGCTTTTATCTCTTCTTCACGCATCCTCTCTGAGCTGGTATCATTTTCCTTCTAACGCTCGCTTTTCCTTTTGCAATTTTTTTTTGTAATAGTTTAATGTAGTCATTTTTGTAGTGCTATTGATTGCAATCAGTAACTTATTTTCATTCCTCTTTGTGTGTTAGAAACAGAAAACGCCAACTATTACTGGATTATCTCTCAACATTGTTTTAGGTTTTATTGATATACTTATACTTGTATTTTAATTGCATAACCTTGATTGCATTTTTAGGGTTTTTGTTTTTGAAATGTTTTGCATCTTTCTAGACCTGTGATTGTCTCCAAGCTATGTGAAGTTTTCTTCTATGATGAATTCTAGGTCTATTTTCTGAGATGTATTTGTTTCTTTCCTCTTCTCTTGCTTCCTTTCTCTTTTATTTGAGTTTTGCTTTGTTTTTTATGGGTTTCTTTGTTTTATTCATCAATTAAGTTTAGTGTGCAATATTTACTTGCGATGTTTTGCATTCAAATACATTCTAATGTCCTTATAATCGATCACCATGAATGTATATTCGATGATCACTGTCTGTTTAATCTCTTTCTAGAATTTTTGAAAATGCAGAACATTTATTTTATCATTTGTGAAAAACCCTTTTGAGATTGTTGGTACTTCAAGTTGTATTATCTCACTGTTACAGTGTTTTCTCTCTTTTGTGATTTCAGGCCTTGACTTCTGTCAAGTGATTAATAGTTTCTAATGGCCTCAAACAACTTTTTTCATGAAGAGTATGGTTTTGGTGCTAGACCCCCATTTTTCAATGGTAAAGAATATTTTATTTGGAAACAAAGGATGCAAATCTTCATTGAGGCTTATGATTGGGATGTATGGGATGCTATTGAAAATGGTCCCTTTGTGCCTACTCGCATTGTTGATGGCTTGAAAGAAGAAATAACAAAAAGCGAATGGACCGATGATGATAAAAAAATGGTTCATCCTAGTATGAGGGCTAACCACTACATAGCCTGTGCCTTAAGTGAACCTGTATTTTGTTTCGTCCTACATTGTGAAACTGCTAAAGAAAAGTGGGATGCTTTGCAAGTTATCTATGAGGGAACTGATCAAGTAAGAAAGGCAAGGATAAATACTCTAACTCGTGATTACGAGCTTTTTCATATGAAACCCGGCGAGAGCATACAAGATATGCAAAATCATTTTACTCACATTGTTAATCATCTTGCCTCATTGGGAAAAACATTCTCTAATGAAGATTTGTTTGACAAAGTTTTGAGAAGCTTGAGTAGGAATTGGAAGGCCACGGCGACAGCTATAGCAAAACCAGGAAATCTCTCAACCATGACTTTCACCATGACTTTGGCAACTTTGTTTGGCAAGCTTCAACAATATGAGCTTCAGTTTAATATGTTGGACGAGGTAAACAATGTTGGACTGGTGCTTTTACATTCTTATGAGAGGTTAGTTAAGTAATAGTTAAGTACCTAAAGTCATTTATTCGTGGTTGTAGGTAAGCTTCAAGACCAAGAACATCTAAGGAAACATTCTCAACATTGGTAAAATAGGTAAATCTTATTCTCTGTCTATTCATAATGGTTTATACATGAATGGATTGTAAATTTGTTTGCATAATTTAAAATAAAGATGATGGTCAAATTAAGTTTATTGGTTATAACATATATAATATGTTAATGACTAATCTAAGATGATATATCCTCAAATGATGTTTACTTCTTAGTGAGTAAAAAGTGAGAATACTTAGTTGTAGCATAGAATAGAATTTCTCACATTCACATGAATCATATCATCAAACTCATTTCAAAGGCTTAAAGTATCATGATTGGGCTGAGCAGGCTATCCATTGCATATACAAGAAGGGAGAATCCTCTTTCTTCTTCACTTTCATTGCATATACAGTGGATTAGAACATAGTTATATACTTATATGACTTTGGGTTGAGCAGGCTTTCCATAAATAGGCCTCATTGTAAAAAAAAGAGTTATCAGGCCTTGTTTATTCAGGTGCCATATTTTTAAATCTCGAGTAAGATCTGTTGATCATGGAAAACTTAAGTGATTTTCATCCTCAGTTAAAAATGGTTTTTACTTGATTTGCCTCAAAACCTTCAAATAAGTTTCCCAATGTTGCATGTAGCAGAGACTTGTGTGATTATGGTGTTTCCATTTGCAGGTATTTATCTAGCCTTGTGTAGATTAGATCTATAGTGACGGGGCCTTTTCTATGAGAACATAAATTAAGAGCTACATGATCAAGCAACATCACAAGAAAATATGATATATCGAGAATTAGGAAGAATAATTATAAAGAAAGTGTGCAAAAGATAAGATGAAATTACCATTAACTAATAAAAATACATTTCCTTCACTTGAGCTTGAAGGGAACTTTTATTGTTATCTCCCATGAGCTCTTTATTCTTGGTGGATGGTGACTAATATATGGGGTTCTCCTATAGACTCACACTATAAATTTTATTTGCATATCAGCCTGGTTGGACAATAAATCTTGAGTCTCAGATATTAGCAAAATTTTACAACCCGTGTGATCATTTCCAAAGGGTATCCCTATCTTACTCAAATTGATTTCACCCCTAACATCATCTAGGATGATGAGGATCTTGGTGACTGTCTTAATCCTATCGCACAGAAGGCGAGCTCTTCCTTCTAGACTTTTCTCAACGAGTTGCAAACCCATCATGTTCCCTAATTCTTGTTGAATTTTTTTCAGGTCAGAGTTATTTGCCACGCTTGCTCTCACAATTAAGTCAAACAGTTTATCTCTCCTAACCCTCCTTGTTATTTTCTCCACCACAATGTCCTTTTTCGCATTACTTGACCCGTATACACCAAGCTTGATAATGTTTGATCCTGTTAGAGCCACTGTAATTTGGTTCAAAGATAAAGCTATGGAATCAGAGACCACTGAACCGTTGGAGGCGAATGCTAAAGATCGTGGTCGTCTTTTTGGAAACTGTATCGGTTTGATCTCTTCCGGAGTTATGTCCCCCTCCATATGGATCTCTCGAATTTGCTGGAAAAAGCACAATATTATATATATAGCATATATATGATGGAACATTCATTGCATCAGAAACAAATCCATTTGTAAATTGAATCACAGTAATGAAATGGAGTTTTCTTACCTTAAGACTTAATATGAGCGGAAGAGTGTATTGTTTTGAACCTATTCCGTCGATTCCTCAATAATTAAGAGCTACAAGTAAAAGAAGCTAAGCTTAAGAGCAATGGATGAAGAAAAGACTTGAGTAAAGAACTGTATAGATAACACTAAGCTTTTCTTCTTCTTTCAAAACGACAAACAATGCTTGACTAGTCTTCATCTATAATTAATTGCTTACTGCTATGGTGTTGTATGTCTTTATCTATAAGGTTGACAAGTCTTCATCTACAATAGTCAGTTGAAAAGTCTCAATCTAGTTATTTGCTTACTCGTACGATATGTCATACAAACGTTGAAAAGTCTAAAATCTAGTTAATTGCCCAAAATACAATAATTTCATACGGTATATAATAATTTCATATAACATATATTATAATATGATGATTAGGAAAATATTTGTCAAAATAATGAGAGAAATATTGAAGTTCCTCCAAATTGGGAAGTTTTGATTTTATGAAGAAAGTTGATGGTACATTCATAATTCGTTTGCCTTTCCTCCAAACTCCCAAACAAAGCCTTTATGTTTTGTGAGGGGTTTTAGGAGGGGAAGGGAGGGTATATTTTTCAACTCTAAATTGAGAAAGCGCTAAAATGTCTCTAAAAATAAATCAAATATGATTAAAAATGTTATATTGATATCTATCAACTTGTTCTTTTAATTTTTTAAAACCTCAAATATATCATAATCATCATAAGTAATTACAATTAAGAGTTTGTCCAACTCAGCATCCAACTCAGGCCAATCAAATAAATCCACGCAGATCCTTGAAAAAATACGTGGCAGTCCAACCTTGAAATTTCGTCCAAGTGGCGATCTCGACGGCTATTGTCCATTTAGATTGCGGCTGGAATACCAAATGTAATGAGTTGTGGAATTTAATGTAAAAACTGCCGTGATTAATGCACCAACTATCACATTTATGGTAAAACAACGTAAGAAAGAATATTATTGGCTACATTTAATTATTTTAAAATTATTTTAAAATAAAACTGTATATGCAATTGTTCCCTTTCTACATTTAATTTTATCAAATAATTTAAAGTCAATTAATACTATTCAATTAGCAATCAAACACAATCAAGACTACCTTTGATTTTCTCTACTTTGAATTTCAAATTTAAACGTGAAAGTAAAACTATTGCTACTTTTGAATTGCAATTAAAATTCAAATTCAAATAATCAGGCAACGCATAAAAGTCAAATAATTCTAATCAATTAACAATCAAACACAATCAAAACCATCTTTGATTTTTGCTAATTTGAAATCTAAAATTCGAAATTCAAAGTGAAACTACCGCTAATTTCGAATTACAATTAAAAATCAAATACAAATTAGATTTCCCTCAATTAATTTCGAATTACAATTATATAAATATGTGGTGTAAATATTGAATTGCAAAATTCAAAATTGAAAGTGAAACTATGACTAATAGCTAATATATTCAAATTCGGAAAATCAAACTCGAAATAAATTTCCCTCCAACGCTGCAAAGATTGAAGTTGGAATTGATAAAATTAAATTCCACGGCAAAACAATTTTCATCACTTATCAGTTTTTCTTTTATTTCCGTGAATACAATAGAATTTTCTTTTGGTCTATATGAAGAGTTTCTTTTTCATAACAACAATGTTAACCTTTCATTCTCAGATCATTTCCCTCTTCGACATGTATTTATTTTCATTAGATCTCTACGAATTTATTTGATGTTTGCATTATTGTTTAACATATTACAACTTCATATTAACGTTTTTTACACTATTGTGTCGAATGTTTCAGAACTCTTCTTATGTTGTCCTAGCCCATATAGTTGGTGTCATTTCAAATACATGGTAAGTTTTTTATTCTTTGTATGTTGTCCTGATTCCAACAATCGACAGCTATTTGGGATATCATGTTGAATCTGAAAATTGTTTATTGTTTTCCCAATTTGGCTCATTTGGGATATCATGATGATTTGTTATTTATCAATCCTTTTGTCTATACTCATAATTTCTTGCTTAATTTCCTTTAATCTAATTTTATTACTCAGTTTTTTTCACTAATATATTTTACGGCTCAGTTTTTCTCTAATTTGATTTTGCTTGCTACTACGTAGGTATGCATTGAATGTAAATGTGGAGAGCTCAGAAGATTTTCTTGCTCATAAGGGATTGCTCAAGTTGGCAGAAAGCCCTGCTAATTGACCAGCATTTCAAGTTCGCTTAGTGCAGGTAAATCACAGAAATAGAGGCACTAATAATTTGTTTAAAGCATGCCTTTAAGAACTGCACAGTTGGTAGTTGTTTGCTGTTATTGCCATAAGTTTTGGAACTTTGGAATCAAAATATTTAAAATTGCCTAAAATAAGTTTAGAGAGGCGCTACATACAGATTAATATATCAGTATCATTTTCTTCCTATGCTTCATTTTCATTTTCTTCTATATTTGCTATTGTTTATTTCATTTTCCTTAATATCAATAGGTTTCAAAGCATGGTATTATAAATATGTGGATCATGGGTTGACAATAAGGATTTATATGAGGTTAATGCTCAGTCATGGACTCAGACATATGCCATGTTCTACAATTGTAATGTTTGAAATGCATTTGTGCACTATGTGAGGTTACTAAACAAAATTTTGCTATATATTATTCATTCGGTTTACATTTCCATTAACAAAGTGATGCCAAAATTTCGTCATAGTCACACAAAGCTAAATGTGCTATTTTCTAATATGTTTTTGCTATTGATCTTTGGGTTGGGGAAAAATTGGAAAATATTATCTGATTCTGATTGTGGTTATTTCCTTTTGTTGCACTTTCTATATCTATGCATTTTTAATTTAGCATGGAGGAGGAAAAAAAGCACTTGAAGTGCTTCTGAAACCTTCTGCCCCTATTCTTCAATCCATAATGCCCCTATTTTTGTAAGTTATTGTTTCAAGTTTCACATCAAACTCAAGTGTCCATGCTTAGTGCATGTAGTTTTGCATTTCCTTTAAGTTATAATAAAAGATAAATGAGTTATTTGTTAATTGATTCCATAAGATGGGAAGAGGAAATGGCCACTGAACTTCATCATTTGCTGCATGAGGTTACTCTTAAGTCGTAAACAAAATGTCTTGGATAAATGGTATTGGTCTCATGCCATGACAAACTTAGTGTTTTCTAGATTAGTAATCGGTATGTTCTTTTGTTGGAATTATTGCTCAGAATTTTCTGAGGTAGTTTGGATGCACTGTCTGCATGATGTTTTCGTCTACAAAAAGTAAAGGATACTTTTGGCTCATTATTTACATATACCATAAGTTCTAGCTTTCATGCAGAATGGTAAGCACATTTTTTAGCTATAAGTATTACATTGACATAAGTTGTCTGAAATCTTATGCTATATAAGATGTAGTGTCATTGATAGTGAATTGGTTTTGGTTTTCAAATTTCGTGATGACTTTTATTGCCCTTTAAACTATGTGATAACTCTAAATTGAAATGGAATATATTCTTATTTACTCTTCTTACTTGAGAAGTTTATTTGCTCAAGATGCTAGAACTTTATATTTGATGTCACATTTTGTCTAATATCTCCCAACAAAAATTTGAATTATTTCTATTTGGCTTTATGGAAAATGAGAATCTGTTGGTGGACTTCAGGTGTAGGAAGCCTTCATAATGATGGTATGTTATATATTATTGGAGGCATGTTATATAAAATGATATAATACTATAAGAACACTTAAATGTAACAAGAGACAAATCCGCTAAAAGGTCTTAAGTTTGGCACTATACAAATTAATCAAGAGGTAAAACTGATGTAGCCTTCTAATTCAACTTTAGAGATGAGTTTTGAGGGTTCAACTGCATCCTAACAGTAGGACATTCCATAAAGTCATGTCATTCCTTGCTTTTATATTGTTTATCAGCTTTCCTCTGTTTATTTTTTACTCTATATTATAAGATTATTTTTTTTCTTATTCATTTAGTATTCTATCTTCAAGTCATGTATCAATTAAATATCTCAATTTTGCGTTAAAGTTGGCGAAGTGGCATTTTTGTCTGAAAGAAAGAATAAGATATGCTTAATGGTCCTTAAGAATAAAATTATATAACAAACTTTTATTGGAAGTTCATCTATTAGTATCAGTATGTTTGCCGGTATTGTGATCCTCATACTTCTGTTTAAATTAGTTTCCATCGAGAGAGAAAAAGCATTGACCCTCATGTTTGTGAATATTATAAAATGGGTTATTTATGCTTCTACTTATGAGGGTTGAGGTATAATAAGAATGTTTCAATTTCCATATATCTTCGCATGCTTTGAGACTAAGTTATGACAAGGTACCTTGAAATATTGTGCTGAAATATTGGCAAACAGCTCACGACACAAGCAAATTAGCCATTTTTAAGTAAGAAAGATGGAAGAAGTTACATCCTTCTTTAGTCAATTCATGTCTTATGTAATAATATTGTGTTGATGCAGATTAGGGATGGCAATGGGTACCCTATGGGCAGGGTATTATAGTGCCCATCCCCGAGCCCACAAATGTATGGGCAGGGTACCGTAGTGCCCGTCCCCGTACCCTATGGGCACCAAGTGCCCATGGGCATGCCCATTATCTGCACTTTAACAACAAAAAGTAATAAATAACATTAAAAATATTATAGTTTAGTTTAAAAATTTATTATTTTTTGTATATACTAATTAAAATATTACACATGCTAGCATTTAGTTAATTAAAAACATTCAAAATATTAGTAGCTTGGATTTATTTTTTAAAATTGGATATACTTAGAATTGTAATAAGAGTGTATATATATATATATATATATATATATATATATATATATATATATATGGGTGTGGGTGTAACACCCCGGAAATAATTTAATTAAAATAGTTGATTGAATTATTAAAATAATTTGGAGGCGGGATATAGATAAATTAAAAGGTTAATATTTTATATGCGTAGGAGGTGAAACGAGTAAAGGAGGTGGTGACGTAGAGAGCCCAGTGTTTACTGAGCCCTCAACTTAAACCCTGGGGGTTTAAGCCAAACCCTCATTCGCAGCGAGCAAAAGAAAAACGAAAGTGAGAGTGAGAGAGAGAGCACGCGGCGCAAAGAGGGAGAGAAGAGGAGGGTTTCGCGAAGAATTTCAAAAGGGGATTGTTCGTGTTGCTGTGGTTTTGTTCGTGTCTCGTTCGTCGTGTTCCGGAGCTTACGTTATTCGAGGTAAGGGTGGGCTTAACCTTGATAATGGGTTGATGGTAATTATGTGTGGGTAGTCTAGGGTTTTGTTGAATTGTTCGTGTTGTTGCATATCGTGTTTTCGTTGAGATTGGTGCTTTGATGATTATTGCACGTTATTGTGATTTGTTTCGTTATTTGTTGTTGCGTGATTGTTGTATCACGATGATGGTGTTGTTATTGTTCGCGTTTTTGTTGTTGCTGTGCGTGGTTGATTGTTGTTGTCGCGTTGTCGAGGATCTGCTTGAAAAGAAATTTGTGAGGCCAAGTGTGTCGCCGTGGGGAGCTCCAGTGTTGTTGGTGAAAAAGAAAGATGGTAGTATGAGGTTGTGCGTAGACTATCGGCAGCTGAATAAGGTGACTATTAAGAACAAGTATCCGCTTCCGAGGATTGATGACTTAATGGATCAGTTGGTGGGTGCTCAGGTGTTCAGTAAAATAGATTTGAGGTCGGGTTATCATCAGATCAAGGTGAAAGACGAAGACATTCAGAAGACAGCTTTCAGAACCCGTTATGGGCATTATGAGTATTCCGTGATGCCTTTCGGTGTGACTAATGCGCCGGGAGTGTTCATGGAGTACATGAATCGTATCTTTCGTGAGTATCTGGATCGGTTTGTGGTGGTATTCATTGACGACATCCTAATTTATTCTAAGTCAGAAGAGGAGCATGCAGAACATCTGAGATTGGTATTGGAAATTCTGAGGGACAAGAAATTATATGCGAAGCTGTCTAAGTGTGAGTTTTGGTTGAAAGAGGTTAGCTTTCTGGGTCATGTTATTTCGGGGAATGGAATTGCCGTGGATCCGTCTAAGGTTGATGCCGTGTTACAATGGGAGTCTCCGAAGTCAGTTACTGAGATTAGAAGTTTTCTGGGTCTGGCAGGTTACTATAGGAGGTTTATAGAAGGATTTTCGAAGTTGGCACTTCCGTTGACTCAGTTGACTTGCAAGGGTAAAGCTTTCATCTGGGATGACTGTTGTGAAGAGAGCTTCAAAGAATTGAAGAAGAGGTTGACGACGTCTCCTGTTCTGACGTTGCCTAATCCGGAAGAGTCGTTTGTGGTGTATTGTGATGCTTCCAAGATGGGGTTGGGAGGTGTGCTTATGCAGAATGGTAAGGTAGTTGCCTACGCGTCGAGACAATTGAGGACTCATGAGAAGAACTACCCTACCCATGATTTAGAACTTGCTGCAGTTGTGTTCGCGTTGAAAATTTGGAGACATTATCTGTATGGTTCGAGGTTTGAGGTGTTCAGTGATCATAAGGGTTTGCAGTATCTGTTTGATCAGAAAGAGTTGAATATGAGACAGCGCAGATGGTTGGAGTTGCTGAAAGACTATGACTTTAGCTTGAACTATCATCCGGGAAAGGCTAATGTGGTAGCTGACGCTTTAAGTCGAAAGACGTTGCATATGTCAGCAATGATGGTTAGAGAACTCGAATTAATTGAGCAGTTCAGGGATATGAGTTTGGTTTGTGAAGTGACGCCTCAGAGTGTCAGATTGGGGATGTTGAAGATTGATAATGAATTCATGGCTAGCATTCGAGAAGCTCAGAAGTTAGATGTTAAATTAGTTGACCTGATGGTTGGGATTGATCAATCCGAGAATAAAGACTTTGAGTTGGATGCGCAGAATGTATTGAAGTACCGTGGAAGAATCTGCATTCCTGATGATGAGGAGATGAAAAGAGCAATTTTAGAAGAAGGTCATAGGAGTAAGTTGAGCATCCATCCGGGAGCTACAAAGATGTATCAGGATCTGAAGAAGATGTTTTGGTGGCCTGGTATGAAGCGTGATGTGGCGCAGTTTGTGTATTCCTGCTTGACTTGTCAGAAATCGAAGGTTGAGCATCAGAAGCCTGCTGGGTTGATGCAACCGTTGGAGATTCCGGAATGGAAGTGGGATAGTATTTCTATGGATTTCGTGATAGGGTTACCTAATACTGTGAGGGGGCACGATTCGATTTGGGTGATTGTGGATAGATTGACGAAGTCTGCTCATTTTATTCCTATCAATATCACGTATCCGGTGTCGAGATTGGCAGAGATTTATATTCAGGTGATTGTGAAGTTGCATGGTGTTCCTTTGTGCATTGTGTCTGACAGAGATCCTAGGTTCACTTCTGATTTCTGGAAGAGTTTGCAAGAAGCGTTGGGTTCTAAATTGAGGTTGAGTTCAGCTTATCATCCTCAAACTGATGGACAGACAGAGAGGACCATTCAGTCGTTGGAAGACTTGTTGAGATCTTGTGTTCTTGAGCAGGGAGGTGCGTGGGATACTCACCTTCCGTTGATCGAGTTTACTTACAACAATAGTTACCATTCTAGCATCGGGATGGCACCGTTCGAGGCATTGTATGGTCGGAGATGTAGGACTCCGTTGTGTTGGCATGAATCTGGGGAGAGTATTGTTCTTGGACCCGAGGTTGTTCGAGAGACTACTGAAAAGGTGAAATTGATCCGTGAGAAAATGAAAGCGTCACAGAGTAGACAGAAGAGCTATCATGATAAGAGAAGGAAGGATTTAGAATTCCAAGCTGGTGATCATGTGTTTTTGAGAGTCACGCCTATGGCTGGTGTTGGGCGTGCATTGAAGACAAAGAAGTTGACTCCTCGTTTCATTGGACCGTATCAGATCACTGAGAGAATTGGTAATGTTGCTTATAGGGTGGCCTTGCCGCCTAATCTTTCGAATTTGCACGATGTATTTCATGTGTCGCAACTTCAGAAGTATATTTCGGATCCGTCCCATGTGATTCCGATGGATGATGTGCATGTGCGGGATAATCTCACTGTGGAGACAATGCCTGTGCGAATTGAAGATCGTGAAGTGAAGACTTTACGTGGCAAAGAGATAAACCTGGTGAAAGTGGTCTGGTTAGGAGCTGCTGGTGAAAGCATGACATGGGAGTTGGAGAGCAAGATGCGAGAGTCCTATCCGGAGCTGTTTGAATCAGGTATGTTTTCGAGGACGAAAGATTCTAAGTGGGGGAGGGTTGTAACACCCCGGAAATAATTTAATTAAAATAGTTGATTGAATTATTAAAATAATTTGGAGGCGGGATATAGATAAATTAAAAGGTTAATATTTTATATGCGTAGGAGGTGAAACGAGTAAAGGAGGTGGTGACGTAGAGAGCCCAGTGTTTACTGAGCCCTCAACTTAAACCCTGGGGGTTTAAGCCAAACCCTCATTCGCAGCGAGCAAAAGAAAAACGAAAGTGAGAGTGAGAGAGAGAGCACGCGGCGCAAAGAGGGAGAGAAGAGGAGGGTTTCGCGAAGAATTTCAAAAGGGGATTGTTCGTGTTGCTGTGGTTTTGTTCGTGTCTCGTTCGTCGTGTTCCGGAGCTTACGTTATTCGAGGTAAGGGTGGGCTTAACCTTGATAATGGGTTGATGGTAATTATGTGTGGGTAGTCTAGGGTTTTGTTGAATTGTTCGTGTTGTTGCATATCGTGTTTTCGTTGAGATTGGTGCTTTGATGATTATTGCACGTTATTGTGATTTGTTTCGTTATTTGTTGTTGCGTGATTGTTGTATCACGATGATGGTGTTGTTATTGTTCGCGTTTTTGTTGTTGCTGTGCGTGGTTGATTGTTGTTGTCGCGTTGTCGAATTGTCGTTTTTGTTGTGGTGGTTGCGGTATCGTTGCCGTTAGGGTTTGGTGTTTGGCAATTTAGCGATTCTGGACACAGGTTCGGTTTTTCTAAAACTGGCGCTGTTTGGTTGATCCAAAAATTATGAGGTTGATTGTTTTTGAAAATAGACTTAACGCCGGTCGTTTTGGCACTGGGTTCGGTAAATTCGGAGTTGTATAGCTCGAGTTATAGGCGATACAAGTTAGGTTAAAATTCTGGAAACGGTTTGGGTATAGATTCGGTATTTCGGTGACTGGGAACGTTGTATTGACCGAAAAATTATGTGGTTTATTTTTCTGGAAAATAGACTTAATGCTTGTTAATTTGGCACTGGTTTGGTTGCGTTTAGAGTTGTGTAGCTCGAGATATGAATTCCACAAGTTAGAGTAAGATTCTGGAAACAATCTGGACACAGAGTCAGTGTTTTGGTTACCACGTTTTCAAAAGAACTCCTTTTCGAACGAATCCAATTTCTTTGAAAACTAGACAAAATTTGCCCCAGTTTATGCACAAGTTTCATGCAATTTGATTGAGTTTTGGTCACTTTGGAATTGCTTGAATTTGAAGGACAGAAACTGTCCTCTTTTGCAACTAGCCTGTGTGCTTTTCGAAAACTGTACCTATTGGACACTCTCCTTCAAAAACTGAACTTAGGGATGATAACCAGACCCATAGGGCTTTCCAACAAGTATTTATTTGTTGAAATCCGATGTCGTTTGCTATTTTAATTAATTCGCTGAAGTAGGTGCGATGTGCCTAGGCGCTGTGCGCCAGTCTTGTGCGTGGTGTGCGTGCGTTATGTCCGCGTTGTGGAGCCGTCTGGTGTTAATATTTCAGGTGCGGTGCTGGTATGCTCAGGAGAGTTTAGTGGTAGCTGTGATGCTACAACTTGGTGCTATTTTTGGTGAAATCATTTGTTTTGATTCTGGTGATATAGTATTTATTTTAAATACTTGTTATGGTGAGTTGGTGCATAATCATGGTGTCGCATTGTCATATGCATGTTTTTGTGATATAGGCTCTGCCTCTGGTGTTTATTGGTGATATGCCCGTCGTGGCTCATTTTGGTGATCGGTACCGCATGCATATGCCCACTGGAGGGGTTGCATATCATCCCATTGTCTATGAATGTTATAATTTTGGTGGTTCACTGTCAAATGGACTTTTCCTTTGGTATCTGGTGCTGCGATATGGTGTAATTGTATTGTGTTGCTGTAGTTACCTGATGCTAGCATATTTTTATCATCTGCTTATTACCTCTGTTAGACTCACCCCTTCTGCTTGGAATGTTGCTCTCATGCGGCAACGCTGCAGGTGATCGCTAGTGCTCGTGGAGGAATTGCTAGGTTTTGCTTCCTCTCTCGTTTGGGTCTGTGTCAGCTCTGATATGTAGCACCGGGGAGTCGTTAGTTATCGTTTTGAACTATTATTTTAGTTATTGGAAATTGTTTTAATTAATTTTGGAGATGTCTTTAATTGTTAATTCTGGAGATGTTTAAACTGGTTAATATTTCCGCTGCTTGGTGATTTCTTTTATATAAATTATTTTGGAGATTTTTTTTTGGAATAAATGGTGTTTTTTTTTTTAAAATGGTGAAAAATGTAGCGCCCTTCGAGGTGACTCTGATAATTGTCTATTTAGTTGTTATCGTTTGGAATAATTGTCTATTTGCAGGCTGTGGCTCAAGCTGTGGAGAATAACCCAGGTGCTGCTGGTGATGCTGGGTCGCGCAGTTTGGCTACGTTTCAGAGGGAGAATCCTCCTACCTTTAAGGGCAAGTATAACCCTGATGGTGCTTTGGCGTGGCTGAAAGAGATGGAGAGAATCTTTCGTGTTATGGATTGCTCTGAGGCGCAGAAAGTCAGGTATGGTACTCATATGCTGGCAGAGGAGGCTGATGACTGGTGGTTGGAGGTGAGGCAGAGGTTGGCGACTGTGAATGAAGAGGTCACTTGGGCTGTGTTCAGCAGAGAATTTCTGAGAAAGTATTATCCTGAAGATGTCCGTGGGAAGAAAGAGATTGAGTTTCTGGAGCTGAAGCAGGGTAATATGTCGGTGACTGAGTATGCTGCCAAGTTCATTGAATTGGCGAAGTTCTATCCACATTATGGTGAGGCTGGTGCTGAATTCTCCAAATGCATCAAGTTTGAAAATGGGTTGCGGGCTGATATCAAGAAGGCGATAGGGTATCAGAAAATTCGGGTGTTCTCGGAGTTGATTGACAGCTGCAGAATCTTCGAGGAAGACAGTAATGCTCATTCTAGAGTCATGAGGGATAGGCAGAAGAATTTCTCGAGTCGTGGGAAGCCGTATGAGGTTCCAGCTGGTAAGGGCAATCAGAGAACTGCTGTGGGTAAGAGACCTAGTGGGGGAGATGCTGCTGCTAGTGTGGTATGTTACAAGTGTGGTAAACCCGGTCATAAGCGTCCTGACTGTCCAGGTGATGTGAAGAAGTGCTACAAGTGTGGTAAAGAGGGTCATATGGCGTCTAGCTGTGATCGAAAGGATGTGTTATGCTACAACTGTGGTGAGGGTGGTCATATCAGCACTCAGTGTCCTAAACCGAAGAAAGAAAGGTCCGTTGGGAAGGTGTTCGCTCTGGCGGGGTCAGATGCAGTGAATGAGATCAGAGGTACATGCTATATTAATAATTCTCCTCTTATTGCTATTATTGATACTGGTGCTACCCATTGTTTTATTGCTACTGCATGTGTTGAGAAATTAGATCTTGTTTTATCTTCTATGTTGAGGGAGATGGTTATCGATACTCCGGCTAAGGGTTCGGTGACTACCTCGGTTGTTTGTGCTAAATGCCCTTTATCGATATTCGGTAATGATTTTCTCGTTGACTTGATTTGTTTGCCGCTGAGCGGAATGGATGTTATTCTAGGTATGGACTGGTTAGTTGATAACCATGTTCATATCAACTGTCATGAAAGGTCTGTGAGTTTCTTTTCTCCTGAAGAGGAAGAGTCTGGTTTGTTGTCTGCTGGTCAGTTGCATAGGGTAATGAGGGAAGACGTCCAGTTGTTTTCATTAATGGCGTCATTGTCTGCTGAGAGCCAAGCGAAGGTTGATGAGTTGCAGGTGGTGCGAGAGTTTTCTGAGGTTTTTCCCGACGAGATTCCGGATGTACCACCAGAGAGAGAGGTTGAGTTTGCTATTGATCTGGTACCTGATACTAAACCTGTGTCTATGGCACCGTATAGAATGTCTGCATCTGAATTGTCAGAACTGAAGAAGCAACTCGAGGATCTGCTTGAAAAGAAATTTGTGAGGCCAAGTGTGTCGCCGTGGGGAGCTCCAGTGTTGTTGGTGAAAAAGAAAGATGGTAGTATGAGGTTGTGCGTAGACTATCGGCAGCTGAATAAGGTGACTATTAAGAACAAGTATCCGCTTCCGAGGATTGATGACTTAATGGATCAGTTGGTGGGTGCTCAGGTGTTCAGTAAAATAGATTTGAGGTCGGGTTATCATCAGATCAAGGTGAAAGACGAAGACATTCAGAAGACAGCTTTCAGAACCCGTTATGAGCATTATGAGTATTCCGTGATGCCTTTCGGTGTGACTAATGCGCCGGGAGTGTTCATGGAGTACATGAATCGTATCTTTCGTGAGTATCTGGATCGGTTTGTGGTGGTATTCATTGACGACATCCTAATTTATTCTAAGTCAGAAGAGGAGCATGCAGAACATCTGAGATTGGTATTGGAAATTCTGAGGGACAAGAAATTATATGCGAAGCTGTCTAAGTGTGAGTTTTGGTTGAAAGAGGTTAGCTTTCTGGGTCATGTTATTTCGGGGAATGGAATTGCCGTGGATCCGTCTAAGGTTGATGCCGTGTTACAATGGGAGTCTCCGAAGTCAGTTACTGAGATTAGAAGTTTTCTGGGTCTGGCAGGTTACTATAGGAGGTTTATAGAAGGATTTTCGAAGTTGGCACTTCCGTTGACTCAGTTGACTTGCAAGGGTAAAGCTTTCATCTGGGATGACTGTTGTGAAGAGAGCTTCAAAGAATTGAAGAAGAGGTTGACGACGTCTCCTGTTCTGACGTTGCCTAATCCGGAAGAGTCGTTTGTGGTGTATTGTGATGCTTCCAAGATGGGGTTGGGAGGTGTGCTTATGCAGAATGGTAAGGTAGTTGCCTACGCGTCGAGACAATTGAGGACTCATGAGAAGAACTACCCTACCCATGATTTAGAACTTGCTGCAGTTGTGTTCGCGTTGAAAATTTGGAGACATTATCTGTATGGTTCGAGGTTTGAGGTGTTCAGTGATCATAAGGGTTTGCAGTATCTGTTTGATCAGAAAGAGTTGAATATGAGACAGCGCAGATGGTTGGAGTTGCTGAAAGACTATGACTTTAGCTTGAACTATCATCCGGGAAAGGCTAATGTGGTAGCTGACGCTTTAAGTCGAAAGACGTTGCATATGTCAGCAATGATGGTTAGAGAACTCGAATTAATTGAGCAGTTCAGGGATATGAGTTTGGTTTGTGAAGTGACGCCTCAGAGTGTCAGATTGGGGATGTTGAAGATTGATAATGAATTCATGGCTAGCATTCGAGAAGCTCAGAAGTTAGATGTTAAATTAGTTGACCTGATGGTTGGGATTGATCAATCCGAGAATAAAGACTTTGAGTTGGATGCGCAGAATGTATTGAAGTACCGTGGAAGAATCTGCATTCCTGATGATGAGGAGATGAAAAGAGCAATTTTAGAAGAAGGTCATAGGAGTAAGTTGAGCATCCATCCGGGAGCTACAAAGATGTATCAGGATCTGAAGAAGATGTTTTGGTGGCCTGGTATGAAGCGTGATGTGGCGCAGTTTGTGTATTCCTGCTTGACTTGTCAGAAATCGAAGGTTGAGCATCAGAAGCCTGCTGGGTTGATGCAACCGTTGGAGATTCCGGAATGGAAGTGGGATAGTATTTCTATGGATTTCGTGATAGGGTTACCTAATACTGTGAGGGGGCACGATTCGATTTGGGTGATTGTGGATAGATTGACGAAGTCTGCTCATTTTATTCCTATCAATATCACGTATCCGGTGTCGAGATTGGCAGAGATTTATATTCAGGTGATTGTGAAGTTGCATGGTGTTCCTTTGTGCATTGTGTCTGACAGAGATCCTAGGTTCACTTCTGATTTCTGGAAGAGTTTGCAAGAAGCGTTGGGTTCTAAATTGAGGTTGAGTTCAGCTTATCATCCTCAAACTGATGGACAGACAGAGAGGACCATTCAGTCGTTGGAAGACTTGTTGAGATCTTGTGTTCTTGAGCAGGGAGGTGCGTGGGATACTCACCTTCCGTTGATCGAGTTTACTTACAACAATAGTTACCATTCTAGCATCGGGATGGCACCGTTCGAGGCATTGTATGGTCGGAGATGTAGGACTCCGTTGTGTTGGCATGAATCTGGGGAGAGTATTGTTCTTGGACCCGAGGTTGTTCGAGAGACTACTGAAAAGGTGAAATTGATCCGTGAGAAAATGAAAGCGTCACAGAGTAGACAGAAGAGCTATCATGATAAGAGAAGGAAGGATTTAGAATTCCAAGCTGGTGATCATGTGTTTTTGAGAGTCACGCCTATGGCTGGTGTTGGGCGTGCATTGAAGACAAAGAAGTTGACTCCTCGTTTCATTGGACCGTATCAGATCACTGAGAGAATTGGTAATGTTGCTTATAGGGTGGCCTTGCCGCCTAATCTTTCGAATTTGCACGATGTATTTCATGTGTCGCAACTTCAGAAGTATATTTCGGATCCGTCCCATGTGATTCCGATGGATGATGTGCATGTGCGGGATAATCTCACTGTGGAGACAATGCCTGTGCGAATTGAAGATCGTGAAGTGAAGACTTTACGTGGCAAAGAGATAAACCTGGTGAAAGTGGTCTGGTTAGGAGCTGCTGGTGAAAGCATGACATGGGAGTTGGAGAGCAAGATGCGAGAGTCCTATCCGGAGCTGTTTGAATCAGGTATGTTTTCGAGGACGAAAGATTCTAAGTGGGGGAGGGTTGTAACACCCCGGAAATAATTTAATTAAAATAGTTGATTGAATTATTAAAATAATTTGGAGGCGGGATATAGATAAATTAAAAGGTTAATATTTTATATGCGTAGGAGGTGAAACGAGTAAAGGAGGTGGTGACGTAGAGAGCCCAGTGTTTACTGAGCCCTCAACTTAAACCCTGGGGGTTTAAGCCAAACCCTCATTCGCAGCGAGCAAAAGAAAAACGAAAGTGAGAGTGAGAGAGAGAGCACGCGGCGCAAAGAGGGAGAGAAGAGGAGGGTTTCGCGAAGAATTTCAAAAGGGGATTGTTCGTGTTGCTGTGGTTTTGTTCGTGTCTCGTTCGTCGTGTTCCGGAGCTTACGTTATTCGAGGTAAGGGTGGGCTTAACCTTGATAATGGGTTGATGGTAATTATGTGTGGGTAGTCTAGGGTTTTGTTGAATTGTTCGTGTTGTTGCATATCGTGTTTTCGTTGAGATTGGTGCTTTGATGATTATTGCACGTTATTGTGATTTGTTTCGTTATTTGTTGTTGCGTGATTGTTGTATCACGATGATGGTGTTGTTATTGTTCGCGTTTTTGTTGTTGCTGTGCGTGGTTGATTGTTGTTGTCGCGTTGTCGAATTGTCGTTTTTGTTGTGGTGGTTGCGGTATCGTTGCCGTTAGGGTTTGGTGTTTGGCAATTTAGCGATTCTGGACACAGGTTCGGTTTTTCTAAAACTGGCGCTGTTTGGTTGATCCAAAAATTATGAGGTTGATTGTTTTTGAAAATAGACTTAACGCCGGTCGTTTTGGCACTGGGTTCGGTAAATTCGGAGTTGTATAGCTCGAGTTATAGGCGATACAAGTTAGGTTAAAATTCTGGAAACGGTTTGGGTATAGATTCGGTATTTCGGTGACTGGGAACGTTGTATTGACCGAAAAATTATGTGGTTTATTTTTCTGGAAAATAGACTTAATGCTTGTTAATTTGGCACTGGTTTGGTTGCGTTTAGAGTTGTGTAGCTCGAGATATGAATTCCACAAGTTAGAGTAAGATTCTGGAAACAATCTGGACACAGAGTCAGTGTTTTGGTTACCACGTTTTCAAAAGAACTCCTTTTCGAACGAATCCAATTTCTTTGAAAACTAGACAAAATTTGCCCCAGTTTATGCACAAGTTTCATGCAATTTGATTGAGTTTTGGTCACTTTGGAATTGCTTGAATTTGAAGGACAGAAACTGTCCTCTTTTGCAACTAGCCTGTGTGCTTTTCGAAAACTGTACCTATTGGACACTCTCCTTCAAAAACTGAACTTAGGGATGATAACCAGACCCATAGGGCTTTCCAACAAGTATTTATTTGTTGAAATCCGATGTCGTTTGCTATTTTAATTAATTCGCTGAAGTAGGTGCGATGTGCCTAGGCGCTGTGCGCCAGTCTTGTGCGTGGTGTGCGTGCGTTATGTCCGCGTTGTGGAGCCGTCTGGTGTTAATATTTCAGGTACGGTGCTGGTATGCTCAGGAGAGTTTAGTGGTAGCTGTGATGCTACAACTTGGTGCTATTTTTGGTGAAATCATTTGTTTTGATTCTGGTGATATAGTATTTATTTTAAATACTTGTTATGGTGAGTTGGTGCATAATCATGGTGTCGCATTGTCATATGCATGTTTTGGTGATATAGGCTCTGCCTCTGGTGTTTATTGGTGATATGCCCGTCGTGGCTCATTTTGGTGATCGGTACCGCATGCATATGCCCACTGGAGGGGTTGCATATCATCCCATTGTCTATGAATGTTATAATTTTGGTGGTTCACTGTCAAATGGACTTTTCCTTTGGTATCTGGTGCTGCGATATGGTGTAATTGTATTGTGTTGCTGTAGATACGTACTAGTATAAAAATATAAATAAGTTTTTTTCAAGCCATCGCCTCCCCTCTCCTCTCAAACCCCCCTCCCAAACATACCCTTAGAGAATGGTAAAAAGATTTGGTTCCCTAAGATGTTAGTGTCCAAAATTAATAGGTTGTAGGTAAGCTTAAAGACCAAGAGCAAGTCCAACAAATTCACTAACCATTCACCAGGGAAGGAGGAAAACGTTGTCTGTGGAGACAACATCTAAGGAAACATTCTCTTTCTTTTTCGGTAACCATGTTATTAATGCGTAATTTCCATTGGTTTTGTGTCCGTGTGGTTCTGCCCTCCCAACAAAATTTTCGCCACACACAAGATTTGAACTCGAGACCTTAGAATGGAATCCGAGTCAGTTAATTACCACTCGTACCAACCCTTGTTACATTCTCTTTTTATTCATAATGTTTTATGCATGAATCGATTGAAAATTAATTTGCTTAGTGTCAATCAGTTATGCTACAAAGGATGTAGTCTTTTAAACTCAAAAATTGTTGCATAGTTTAAAGTAAAGAAGATGGACAAATTAACTTTATTGGTTATAGGATATATAATATCTTTGGGGATCCATATTAGAACCTTAACAGGGTATTTTACCTTCACTTAAAAATAGTTTTTACTTGATTGGCCTCAAAACTTTCAAATAAGTTTCCCAAAGTTTGTTCGATCTTAGAATTTTTGGCTGAGAATATGAAAATCAGTTTTATCATGTGGCCATAATTGATACAATGCTCCAACAAGAATAGCAATCATCACGGTGCTTCCATTTACTGGTATTTATAATTTATCTAGTCTTGTGTAGATTAAGATCTATAGTGAAGGGCCTTTTCTATGAGAACATTCATTTTTTTTTTCTAAATAGGAAAGAGGGAAAATTTTATTAATCAAAGTGGCACTAATGACCAATTTACAACTATATCTAGTTAATGGTTACTAATATCTGGGGCCTTTCGAGTCAAATTCACACCGTCAAGTTTATTTGCATATCGGTTTGGTTGGACAATACATTTTGAGTCTCAGATATTAGCAAAACTTTACAACCTGTGTGAGCATTTCCAAAGGGTATTCCTATCCCAGTTAAGTTGATTTCACCCCTTACATCATCTATGATGATGAGGATTTTCCTTTCCATCTTAATCTTATCGTATAAAAGGCGAGCTCTTCCTACTAGACTTGTCCCACGGAGTTGTAAACCCATCATGTTCCCTAATTCTTCTTGAATTCTTTTAAGGTCAGAGTTATTTGCCACACTCGCTCTCACAATTAAGTCAAACAGTTTATCTCTCTTAACCCTCCTTGTTATTTTCTCCACCACAATGTCCTTTTTCGCATTACTTGATCCGTATATTCCAAGCCTGATAATATTTGATCGAGCCAGAGCCACTGAAATACTGTTCAAAGATAAGGGTATGGTATCAGAGACATCCTGACCATTGGGCAGGCATGATGTAATGGATGCTTCTGCATCAGAATCCATAAGGTTCTGTGGAATTTGCTGAAAAAGGAACAACATATAACATCAGGGAAATGAAAAGTATATATGCATGACATGAAGAAACATTGCATCAGAAACAAGTCCATTTGTAAATCCAATCACAATAATGAAATAGAGTTTTGGTAATTAGCAGCTAATATGAAAGGAGGGTAATGCTTTTGAAGCAGCTATTTTGTTGATTCCTCAATAATTAAGAGCTTATATATATATATATATATATATATATATATATATAACTACACAAGTGCTTGCCTTTTTCTCCCTACAAGTAAAAGAAGCTAAGCTTCAGAGCAATGGATGAAGAAAAGACTTGAGTAAAGAACTGTATATATAACACTAAGTTTTGTTTTTTTCTTTTATAAAGAATCATGCATGATGCAAGCTAATGCCTTTTTAATTTATTATTAAGTTAGCTATATTGTGCTTCAACTGGCTAATGCCATTTTAATTTTAATAGTGAACAAAACTTACATACATACAAACCCATTACCTTCAAAAAAGCAAACGTTGACAAGTTATCATCTATAATTAATTAATTGCTTATTGGTACGGTGTATATACGTCATATCTATATCAATTTTTTTATTTGCAATGTTAGTGGGGGAGGGAGAATGTTAGTTTCCAGAGTTTTAATCCGGGGTATTCTTGAGTTTTCTTATGGAGTTGCAAATGCATCATGTTCCCTAATTCTTCTTGAATTCGTTTCGGGTTAGGGTATTTGTTACACTTGCTCTCACAATTAAGTCAAACAAAACTGAGGATAGCATTTTACAAAATGAAGCTTTGAAATTCTACAAGACCCTATTTTGTGCCCCTGCTAACCAGATTGTCCACCACCCTCCTAATGCTGCCCACCCCAACCTTAGTGATGAGGCTCTCATATCCTTAACTCTTCCTATCTCTAATGAGGAAGTTATCTAGGCTCTTAACCAAATGCATCCCTACAAGGCTATATTGTGCTTCAACGGGCTAATGCCATTTTAATAGTGAACAAGATATGTCTTATCTATATCATCTATAATTAATCGCTTACTGGTACGGTATATATATCTCATATCTATATCAATTTTATTTTTATATATATGCAATGTTAGTGGGGAGGGAGGAATGTTAGTTTCCAGAGTTTAAATTTGGGACTTCCTGCTTGCACTATTTCGATATCACTTAGTTCGCCAACTGAGTTGCCTATATCAACTACCGTTAGTTGCTTTGATTTGGATCGTTCACACAGAATACAGTAATTAATTAAGTCAACTGCGGAGATATTTATTTCGTCTCGTGTATAAGTGGGGAACCATAAAATAAAACAAGTGGAATTTACTAACCACAAAATCAATAGTCAACTACTGTAAAATAAAAAATCAATAGTCAACTATACTAGAAAAGAATATCCCTTAGACTCAACACTCATATAAATCCTTTTGCACTTTTAATTACCAGCCTAGAGGTATCAAATTTGTGTCTAAGGGATATAGATGTTAAAGGACTTATTGTGGAAAAAAGATGGGAATTTAATACATTCCCTTGATATTAGAATTGTAGGCTAAGCTTGTGAAAATGAGTATTATTATATGGCTATAATTAATACATTGCTCCAGTAGGAGTTGCCATCATCATGGTGTTTCCATTTAATATTATTTATCTAGTACTCTTGTGTAGATAAAGATCTATAATGATGGGGCCTTTTTCTCTGATAACATTAATTAAGAGCTGCATGCATAGCAGAGATTTGTGTGATCATGGAGTGTTTAGGTTTGTCTCGTCTATATAATCAAGCAAAAGACATTTCCTTCACTTGAGTTTGGGATCATTTGGAAGAAAATGGCAGGCGATAAATTAAGGATTAAAATCTAGAAGGGAACTTTTATTCTTATCTCCCTCGAGCTTTTTATTCTTGGCGACTAATCTCTGGCGACTCAAAATTAACATAGTTAAGATACATGTTATAATATCACAAATAAAAAGTCTAGAAATTTAAGGAAAACAATAATTGTAGAAAAGAACCGACAACTTAGTAATTAATTAACATAGTTGATTTTTTTACGAACAATAAAACATCAAAAACTCACTGCTTAGCATCACACGTTACACATTTTGTCACGAAATTATATTTTTTTTACCAAACCGACAACTTAGGAACAAACTTTGCGCATTCAAACAGTTAAATTTTTTTCGATATCCAAGATTGAACTAAAGTACCTTAAAACATACTGTCTAGCATCATACTTTACACAATTTATCACGAAATTAATTTTCATTTTTCACCAATCCAATTATCGAGGAACAAACTTCACATATTTAATTATATTTTTAGATCTATTTGTTTTTCTAAATTGTAATATACTCTTAGAAATAAAATTATGAAAAAAAAGGGGAAATGTGGGAGAGGGAAATTGGCGCTAAAATTGGTGAAAGGTCCCACATGAAGGATGACATCATACACCCTCAGGATGTAAATATAGAGATTTATAAGTTTTTAATCCCTAACAATTTGGTTTTTTCATTTCTGACATGTTAATATTTACTTAATTTGTTTTTCATCTAACAATTAACTCCAGTTAATTACCTGAACTCTGTTTACTTGAGTTAGTCTAGTTTCATCTCTACCTACAAAATCAAACCTAAAATACGATAAAACAGAAAAGCATATCGATTCTAATCCTTTCACTTCCATTCATTAATTTATATTTGATTCAAAGGAGCAGCTAGCTTTATATTTTTGAGCTTCTGTCTCTCACGCCCAAACAATGCCTGCATCAATAATCTCTCTATCTCTCTCTGTTAGTTTGGGTGATGTTTTTGTTAAACATGGAGGAAAAAGAGTCTGAAACAGAACATGGAAGATGGAAACTCTATCCATAATTGTGAATTTGGGGATGAACTCTAATATTTTTAATAATAAAGAAATAAAATAATGAATCAGATATAATTAGTGACGATGTAGGCACTATAATAGACAAGTATGCACCATAACGGGTCATATAAGTGTTTTTTGTCCCCAAAGGTAGCTCTGTTGGCGAGCTATGGGACATGAAGGAGTTACAAAACGGAGGTCTAGGATTCAAATCGCGGAAACTAACATTTTCCCACTCCCGCTAACATTTGCTTATAAAAAAAATTTAAGATTTTTTTAATGAAAACTATATAAAAAATTTAAAGTATGAGAACAAAAATTGAAATTATGTTAAGGAACCACAGGAACAGTTTAGTCAATTTTTTTGTCAACTTGGTACCATACACTTAGGCTCTACTTAGCACGTCTTATCAGCTACCCGTTAGCGGATCCGTTAATGGGTAGCGGATGAGACTAGCACATTTGACTAGTAGGTGACGAATACATGTGTTTGGTAAGCGTTAGGGTTTAGCGTTTATTAGGTAGCGTTTAGCGGATAGCGTATAACGTCTCACTTTTTTGTTGCATTTTTACCTTTATTATATTTTTAAAATGACTTCTCTTTCTTCGTTAAACATTTTTTCATCATTAAATAATTTAATATTAATTAAATATGAGATTTTTTGTCATTTTATATTTATCAGCTATTTTAACTGCTAGTTTTATCAAACACATAATTTGTTATCAGCTAGCTTATCCACTATCTGCTACCTCATCCGCTACTTTCTACCAAACAGAGTCTTACTACTGAATGGCTAATAATGTTTTTTTAAGTACCCCAAATCATGCTAATAACCCATGAGTATTTTAAGGATTATTGATGATGATGTTATATTAGTGTACTAGGATTGGGCTTTGGGTTAGATACGTTTTTTGTTCCTATAAATAAAGCAACTTTTGTTTTTTGCCCCTCTAAAAAATTTTGGCCAATTTTAGTTCCCTACATTATTTGTCGTTTGCACTTTTAGTCTCTGCTATAAGTTTTCACTAATGGCACCGACGTGACATTAGTTATGTGGCAAATTTTATTCATTGGCATGCCATTTCAAATTCCATATCATTAACCGGCTACCGCTTAAATGACATGCTGGTAAATCAAAAAACAAAATAAAAACCCCCCAAACAATCCAAAATCCAAGTCAAGAAGAACTCTAATCCTCTTCTTCCCACTCACCCTACATCTCCTTCCATCTCTCTCTTAAATTCACTCTATCATCATTATTTACAATTTTTTAATCATTTTCTCGCTCCTCTCACCCTTATATTTTGTGATGGAGAGGAAGGAGGGAAGTAGAGGATCCAAATACAGTCAAGAACTAACACCCCAAACAAACAATTTAGCAACCTAAAAATTACGATCTTGACTAACCCCACAACCCACTCCATATTTCTTTAATACTAAACTAAATATACAGTCAAACATAACATGTTCCTATAGATCGCAAATGTATATGTGGATTTTATCTTGGTGAAATGAGGGTCAGCGACGCGGCGGAATATTCACGTTTCTGTTTTGGTTTTCTCATTTCCCTCCCCACACACTGATCTGGGCAAAAATAATTAGGAATTAGGGGTTTTTAGTTAAGGGTTTGGGACGACACTGATCTGGGTATATTTGTTTTTTTTTTTTCATTTACTAACATGGAACTTAAGTGGCAGCCAATTAATGACATGGAATCTAACAGCAGGAACTAAAAGTGAAAACGAAAAATAATTAAGGACCAAATGTGCTAAAAAAATTTAGAGAGAGTGAAAATAATATTCGCACATGTGGAAATGGAATTGGAGTTGACATCAACTCAGTTCTCAATTGACACCTTTATGACCGTCCTTCATCGTGGTCGAAGTATAACCTCCAAGGAAGATGGTATTTGGTTTGAAAGTCACAATCTTGTCTTCTGTAGGATGAAAATGGACATCAGGTAAGTAGTATTACTCCCGTTTTGGAGACAACAACACTATTCGATATTCAACTGCAGAGATTCAGAACGACGACGACGTATGCATCATGATGGAAACACTTTCCCATTTTCCAAGACACCGTTTGTTGGGGCTGTTTGTATGAACAATACACACTCCTGACGAGATTTTTTTTTTGCGACAAGGATTAAATTAATCGTAATCGAGTGTTTGTCATTTTTGCGTTTCCTTATGTTTAATTTTTCGTTATGTTTCGTTTTGTATTGTTGCTACCAAAATCACCAAATGAAATAAAGATCGAATGTTCTACATATCAATGTTTAAACAACACATCAATAGTTAAAATAAAACATCCCAATTTAAATAGTGCATCCCAATAAAAAATCATCTCTCTTTCAGCTGCCATCTTCACCAAATGACGGTCCACTAACTGAGATATCTGTTTCCTCATTGTCAGTACTTTCATCAAAGGAGACATATGTTGCATGGAATGTCATATCATCTGAATAGGTCGGGTCTGATGAGTGTGAGTGAGTGTCTGCTTCATCATGCAATATCCTGACAAATTTGAAATGACCATCAAGAAGATATGTCATAGACTCTTCAACACTGTCTACATCCCCGTATGCACTGTAGATAGCATGTGTATCAGTTTCCAGAACTCCCGTATTAGAGGTACGTCTCATGAAAACAGTAGGGAAGACATGGCCATTATCAGCTTGTAGGACAACATTTTGAGGCAATGTGTTGTCAATGTGTTGAAAAAATTATGTGGAATATTGATATGATTTTGCAATTAAATAACAACCATATCATTATAAATATTTAACTAATTTGCTCTTATAAATAGAGTAAATAGCCTAAATAATTATCTTACATGAGCTTCTTGGGTAACAGTAACAAACTCCATATCTGAACAATAGAACAAAATTGGCAGTTAAATTAATGGAAAATAACCTTGGCATGGTTCGGCACTATAGGGATGAATCGGTTAGGCGCTTCACATCCGGACCATGTTAATACAAAGGTGTATTGTGACAAACAAAGTGCAATACACCTTTGTAAGAACGAATTGCACAGTCCAATTTTCTTTCTAGCACTTATCAACATTCAACAAGTTCATGCAATGCTTGAACTTGGCAAGAGGGACAACCTTGGTGATGAAATCAGCTGGATTATGTATTGTGTTCACCTTGCGTATCTGAACTTTCCCTTCAGGAAAAACATCTTTAATCCAGTGAAGCCTTGTATCAATGTGGTTGGTTCTTTCATGGAATGAATTGTTCTCACAAAGGTGTATTTCACTTTGGTTGTCACAATACACTTTCACACTATCTTGTTGAATCCCAAGCTCATTTACAAGACCCTTCAACCACAGAGCCTCCTTCACTCCTTCTGTCACGCCAATGTATTCAGCTTTTGTTGTTGAAAGTGCCACCACATGTTGGAGAGCAGCTTTCCAACTAATGGTGTTTTCAAAAAAGTTAAATACATACCCTGTGAGATATCTTCTATTGTCATGGTCGCTAGCAAAATCAGAGTCCACATATCCCACTACTCCACCTAAATTGTGAACCTCTTCCTTGTAACTCAAACCCAATTTTATTGTTCCATTTAATTAGTACCTCAGGATATCTATTTTACAACCAACCAAAGCTGCTGACATGGAGTACGTTAGGCTACCCACAACACTAGCATATGGTATTTTCTCCATTTGTTTATGCTCTTTCTCAAAACTTGGGCAATTAGATTGAGACAGTTTGAACTGTGCACTAACAGGAAAATTTGCAGGCTTGGCAGTAGGAGTTCCCTTGATCCTTCCTTTCTTCTAATCTCCATGCCTAGGATTTTCTTGGCTTGTCCTAGATCTTTCATTTCAAATTCCTTGCGCAGCAATGGTTTGAGTTTAGAAATTTCTTGATTGTCCTTGCTTGTATAAGCATATCATCTACATACAAAAGGAAGTAGAAGTAATTCCCTCCATCTAGTTGTTTGTACTAGACACAACTGTCACAGATGATTCTCTATTACTTAATATTAATCATGTAGCTATCAAATCTCTTATACCATTGTCTAGGGGATTGGTTCAATCCATACAATGACTTTTGCATCAGGCACACATAGTCCTTCTTCCCTTCTTTCTCAAAACCTCTTGGCTGATTCATGTAAATTGTTTCTTCAAGCACACCATGTAAAAAGGTTGTCTTAACATCCATTTGCTCTAAATGAAAGTTGAACTGAGCTACAAGTGCTAATAGCACTATTATGGAATTGTGCTTGACAACATGTGAGAAGATTTCATTGAAAGCAACACCTTTTCTTTGAGTGCAGCCCTTGGCCACAAGTCTTACTTTGAATCTAGAAGGATCCTTATCTGAATTCCCCTCTTTTTTCTTGTAAATCCACTTACACCCTACCAGTTTAACACATGTGGGTCTCTTTACAAGTTTTCAAGTCGGGTTTTTATGCAGGGCTCTCATTTCATCCAACATGACAACATTCCATTTATGATGTTCTTTGCTGGTTAGAGCTTGTTCATATGTACTTGGATCATTATTTGTGATACAAGCAAAAGTGTTTAGTGCATAAGCAATCATAGACTCAGATCAACCCCTGGTTGGTGGCTTGGTTTTCCTCCTTTCTCTAACTCTACACAGCAAGCAGTCTGGTTTAGATTCCTCTTGTTCAGAATCTGAGCTAGAGCTTTCTTCCACTCCTTGCACAGCCTGTTCAACTTGCTCTTGCTCAGTTTGATTTGGCTAAAGCTCCATCTCGAGTGAGGCTCCTGGTTAGGTGAAGTTTCTTCAAGGGTTTCACTGCCATGACTTTCTTCAAGTAACTTGGATTCATGAAATGTTACATCTCTGCTGAAGATACATTTCCTTTTATCAGTTGACCAGATCTTGTAACCCTTCACTCCATTATGATAACCCATGAATAAATGCTTATTTGCCCTTGGTTCACGCTTCCTTTCATTAACCTGGAAGTATGCAGAACAACCAAACACATTTTAAGTTATGAAACTCTGGTGGCTTACCGCTCCACACCTCTTGAGGTGGCTTAAAATTTAGAGTAGTTGAAGGGCTTCTATTGACTAGATATCAAGTTGTATGCATTGCTTTAGAAGGCTTTGGCAAGCTTAGCACATGACAATATGCATCTAACCTTTTCCAACAAAGTCCTATTCAATCTTTCAGCTAAGCTATTCTGTTGTGGAGTGCCTCTAACAGTGAGATTTCTATAGATTCCCTACTCTTTATAGTATCTATTGAATTCCTCATTGCTGTAAGGCTTTAACATGTAAACCATATTGTGTTTCAACCCTTTCTTCCAATTAACAAAGAATTTAGATGCCTCATCTTTTGTTTTGAGCAAGTAAATCCAAATTTTTCTACTAAAGTCATCAATAAAGGTTATGAAGTACCTGTTACCACCACTGAATGAATGTATCCAACCCTATCTTCTGTTTTGTGAATGCCCGTTGCAAACTTGACTCGATTTTGCTTTCCAATCACACAATGTTCATAGAAATCCAGCTTGTTGATTTTGTCACCATAGAGAAAACCTTGCTTCTCTAGTTCTTTCAAGCCTTTCACTCATATGGCCAAGTCTCTGATGTCATAGAAGTGATTTACAATTTGATGATGCTACCACAGATGCTTCTCCAATAACTATTTCACCTTGGAGAATATATAGGCAGTTTCCTTGCATGATTCCTTTCATTACCACTCTAGACACTTTCATTATTTTAAGGATAGAGTTTTCACACTTGAAACTGAAACCTGATTTTTCTAGAGTACCAAGAGATATTAGAGATTTCTTTAGGTCAGGAACATGTCTCACATTTGCCAATTTCTTTACTGTTCCATTAACTAGTTTAACATCACTATCCCAATCCCATGATTACCCGTCCACCTGAGTAAGGGCTGTAATCATTAAACCAATATCTCCTAGGGCACATATGATAGGAACAACCAAAGTCCACTGATAAGTTTTAATTTGGTGTGTTTTTTAGCATTTGAATTAAATAAACATTGTGGGATTTTAGTTCTACTTTGGAGCTATTTTACCACAAAGTGTTAGTTTTCATTTTCAGGATCAAATAATGAAGAAATGGAAGAATTCGGGTGAATTAAGAGCAAGGATAAAAAATGCAAGGCTAAAGGAGCAAAATCATGTAAAATAGAGCTAAGTATTAGATGTGGGGCCTGGTCCGTGCGCACTCCTGCCCGGTTCGTGCGTCCTGTACGCATATTTTAGAAGAAAAATAAAGAAAATCTTGAGAAGACAATGCACGATCCGTGCGCCCTCCAAGAACGATCCGTGCTTGCTGTGTCTGACCAAAATTCCGAACGTTTCACATAGAGGACGGTCTGTGAGCCCTTTGCAGAGTTAAAAGATTTTACAAAACCTCTTCCCATTCTCTTCATTATGGATTGTAATTCGAATTTAAGTGTTTGTCTACTGATCCTAGGCTATAAATAGCGTCTCATTTCAGTTGCAATCTCCCCTTTTGCTTACTTGAAATTTCACTCAAAGTTTATCTAAGTTCTTGATTCCATTTTAGTTCTTGCCTTGCTTTCTTTTAATTTCCTCTTCTTTATTTTTCTGTCATTTACATTTCAGCACATTACAATTTCAGTTCTTTATCGCTTTGTTTACATTCTCATCATTTACATTCTGTTATTTACTTTTACGCGATTAACTTTTTTGTCTTCTTCTTCTACTCCCTTGTCTACTATGATCATGTGTGAGTAAACCTCTTTAGTCTTGGGATTGTGGGAAACAATCCAATGATGGGTCCCTAATCAATTCCAAGACTAAACTCTATCTTATTAGACTTGATTTTTAAGCTAACCTCATCGTACTAATTTTATAAAACAAATATTAAACGAAGTATCGAGAGGTGAAGTTTGATATTGGAACAAATGGGGTTGGACAAGGCAAATGAAAGCATGAGAATAGCTTAGATAGCCTTGGGACAATAAGGTTGTGCTTAATGGGTCTCTGCAATGATCATCCATGAGAATAAGTTTGACCATTGTTTCGAGACACATTCTTGTATTTCGAAAGAAAACTTGAATTACCCCAAAAGAAGACATTTTCCTTAAAAATAATTTCAAATATAAGATAGAGGATAGTTAAGGGATTGTTTAATTCCGTCATTGTGTTTTAACCATAATCCTAAGGCGCCTTTTATATTCTGAATTTTAAATCAAACAATCATTCCTTTTTACCAAATTATTCCTTTTCAGCTAATCAACATAAAAAATTAGATTGGTAATCACACTTTACTCCCTGTGGACCGATATTCAGTTTACTACGCGATAAGACCGTACACTTGCGGGCTATCAAGTTTTTTTGGCGCCGTTGCCGGGGAGTTTGTGATATTGATCGACTTTTTGGTACCTGTTAGATTGAAGAAAATTCTTTTATTTTATTACCTTTGATTCTCTTGTTCTTTGAATGCGAAGAGTCCGAAGTCTCGGACAAATTGTTGAACCAATTCCTGAGATTGAAAGATTCCTTCATAGAAGAAGAGAATTGCGCATTAACCAAGAAATGGCTGCAAATCAATATCGTGCTCTCAAAGAGTATGCTACGCCTTCAATGGTAGAGTCGCATGCAGTTATTGTGCATCCCACTATTGATACAAATAATTTCAAGCTAAAACCTTCTTTGCTTTCTATGGTCCAGGAAAACTAATTTTCTAATTCTGCTACTGATGACCTAAATCTTCATCTCTCAATTTTTCTTGAATATATTGTGGCACTTTAAAATTGGATGGAGTGACTCCTGAAGCCATAAGGCTAAAACTTTTTCCTTTCTCATTAAGGGACAGCGCCAGAGCTTGGTTTCACTCATTACCTAATGAATCTGTTACAATGGTCTGTTGTATACCACAAAAATGACTGTTGATGCAGCTGCAGGTGGAGCTTATGCCCTGATTGAAGACATGGCTCAGAATCACTATCAATGGACAAGTGAGAGAGCCGTCACTACTACACCTCCATCAAAAAAAGAGCCAGGTAAGTATGATGTTTCTGCTCTTGACCATTTAGCTTCTAAGGTGGACGCACTGTTCCAAAAATTTGAAAAACTAAATGTCAGTGCTTTCTTACCTTCTTCTACTCCTTTTGTACCTCCTTGTGGTGTTATTGGTCATACAAGAGGTGTTTGCTAATGGTTCTGAGCAAGCTAATTATGCTCAAAAGGGGGATCCTTTTTCAAATACTTATAATTCTGAATGGAGGAATCATCCAAATTTTTCATATGAAGATCCTCCAGCCAATCCCTCTTTCCAACCAGCAGCAAGAACACCACCTGGTTTTCAAAAGAATTAAAGAGCTCCTCCAAAATCCAATTTGGAAACTTTATTGGAAAATTTTGTGATAACACAAACAAAGCAAAATGAAGAGTTTAAAAACCAAACTGGATTTTTGAATGACACTCTCATAAAATTGACATCAAAAGTGGACTCTATTTCTACTCACAACAAAATGTTGGAAACTCAAATTTCTCAAGTAGCTCAACAAGTTGCTTCATCCTCTAGATCCGCCGGAATATTTCTTGGACAGCTTGAGCCAAATCCTAAAACCCAATTGAATGCTGTCACCCTTAGGAGTGGAAAACAATTAGAGGAACAAAAGGGAACCAGTGAGAAAAATGTGAGTGAGGAAGAGAAGGAAGAGCCACAAAATGAGAGGGTTGAGGTTGAGATAGAAAGAGAAAAAGAAACACCCTATGTTCCACCACCACCATACAAGTCAAAAAAACCATTCCCACAAAGTTTTGCCTAATCAAAGCTGGATGAGCAGTTTAAAAAGTTTGTTGATTTGTTAGAAAAGCTCTACATTAACATTCCTTTCACAGATGCTCTATCTTAAATGCCATCTTATTCAAAGAAAGATAGATGACAATGAGACAGTAGCTCTAACTAAAGAATGTAGCGCTATTATTCAAAATAAACTACCTCCAAAGCTTAAAGATCCTGACAGCTTTTCCATCCCTTGTGTAATCAAAAGTGAGACTATTGAGAGAGCTATGAGCGATTTAGGGGCCAGTGTGAGCTTGATGCCATTATCCCTTTGCGAGAGGTTAGGCATAGGAGAGTTGAAACCTACCAATATGACCTTACAGTTGGCTGACCGTTTCACTAAACATTCGGTTGGGATTCTTGAGGACTCCCAAGTTCCAATTATTTTGGGGAGACCTTTCCTCGCCACTGCAGGTGCCATAATTGATGTCAAGCATGGTAAGTTGGCATTCAATGTAGGTGAAGAAAAGATAGAGTTTGAGTTTGCTAATCTGATGAAGAGTCCTTCCATTCAAGACTCTTGTTGTAAGATTGATATTGTTGACCAATGTGTGAAAGGGTGATCTTTAGCATCATCTTCATGCGATGGTTTGGAAGTATGTTTAGTGAACAATGCAGGTACTGAGTTAGCTGGAGAAGCCCAAGTCTATGCAAAATTGCTGGATGAAAATCCCCTCATAAAAGACTTGGGCATTAAAGACATGGTTGAGGAAAGTTCTGATTCTTTTCCAAATGGAGCTCCAAAGGTGGAGCTAAAGCCTCTCCCATCATCTCTAAGGTATGAATTTCTTGGCTTAGACTCTACTTTTCCTGTTATTTTCAATGCAAATTTAAATGAGGTGGAAACAAAGAAATTACTTGATATTCTCAAAAAATATCCTAAAGCTATAGGATATAATATTGAGGATATTAGGGGAATAAATCCCTCATTATGTATGCATAGGATATTACTTGAAGAGAACTATAAACCATCCATTGAGCATTAAAGGAGATTAAATCCTAACATGAAGGAAGTTGTCAAAAAAAAAGTACTTAAACTCCTTGATGCTGGGGTTATATATCCAATTTCAGACAGCAAATGGGTTAGTCCTGTGCAAGTAGTACCTAAAAAGGGAGGCCTTACAGTTATTAAAAACGAGAAAAATGAATCCATTGCTACTAGAACTGTCACGGGATGGAGAATGTGCATCGATTATAGGAAGCTTAACAAAGCAACCCGTAAAGATCACTTTCCCTTCCCTTTTATTGATCAAATGCTAGTAAAGGTTAGCAAAGCATTCACATTTTTGTTACTTGGATGGGTATTCTGGATCTTTCAAATACCTATTCATCCTAACGACCAAGAAAAAACAACTTTTACATGTCCTTTTGGCACTTTGGCCTATAGGAGGATGCCTTTTGGTCTATTTAATGCTCCTGCTACTTTTCAACGTTGTATGATGTCAATTTTTTCGGACTTTGTTGAAAATATTATGGAAGTTCTTATGGTTGATTTCTCGGCACATGGGTCAAGTTTTGATAACTGTTTGGCTAATCTAGAAAAAGTTCTTGAAAGATGTGAAAAGGGGAATATTGTTTTGAATTGGGAAAAGTGTCAATTTATGGTGAGGGAAGGTATTGTACTTGGACACTTGGTTTCTGAACGGGGTATTGAGGTTGACGGGGCTAAAATTGAAATTATTGAAAAAAATGTCACCTCCTACGTCGGTCAGGTAAGAAGTTTTTTGGGTCATGCGGGTTTCTGCCGCCGGTTTATAAAGGATTTTTCCAAGATTTCTAAGCCACTGACAAACTTGCTCCTTAAGGATGCAACATTTGTGTCATGAAGCATTTGGCAGGTTAAAAGAAGCTTTCATCACTGCCCCAATCATGCAACCACCGGATTGGAATCTTCCAATCGAGATAATGTGTGATGCAAGTGACTATGCAGTTGGGGCAGTTCTGGGTCAAAATAAGGATAAAAAGATGCATGCTATCTACTATGCTAGTAGAACCTTGGATGAAGCCCAAGTGAATTATGCCACAACAGAAAACAAACTATTGGCGGTAGTCTTTGCCGTTGATAAACTCAAGAAATACTTGGTGGGGTCCAAAATCATCATCTATACTGATCACTCGACAATAAAAAATTTGTTGAACATAAAAGATCCCAAGCCAAGGTTGATCCGATGGATTTTGCTCTTCCAAGAATTTGACCTGGAGATAAGAGATAAAAAAGGTACTGAAAATATTGTCGCTGATCACTTGTCAAGGCTACAAGAGAATAGTGAGAATGAGCTGCCACTTGATAATTCCTTTCCAGATGACCAGCTATTCTCTTTGGTGCAAACTGAAGCACCGTGGTACGAAGAGTTTGTTAACTATCTCGCAACTGGTGTGTTGCCTCCGGACTTGGACTACCAGCCTCCGGACTTGGACTACCAGCAGAAGGAGAAATTCTTCCATGATACCAAGCACTATTATTGGGATGAGCCCTACCTCTTCAAAAGGGGATCAGATGGTATTTTCAGAAGGTGCATTCCGGAGGGCGAGGTAAGTTATATCTTAATGTTTTGTTACTCTTCATCTTATGGTGGCAACACCAATTCTCAAAAGACAGCTTTTGAAATTCTTCACTCTGGTTTTTGGTGGCCATTACTTTTCAGAGATGTGCATCGTTTTGTTTCTCAATGTGATCAGTGTCAACACACTAGAAACATTTCAAAAAGAAACGAAATGCCCTTAAACAACATCCTAGAAGTTGAAATTTTCGATTTCTGGGGAGTTGATTTCAAGGATCCATTTTCGTCTTTTTTTGGAAATCAGTACATCCTAGTTGCGGTTGACTATGTGTCCAAATGGATTGAAGCCATTGCTTCTCCAACAAACGATGCACAAGTTGTAATAAAGCTTTTCAAAAAGGTAATTTTTCCAAGATTTGGGGTCCCTAGAGTGGTCATAAGTGATGAGGGATCCCATTTCATTTCAAAACAGTTTGAGAAAGTTCTACAAAAGTTTGGGGTCAAGCATAAAGTTACAACACCATATCACCCCAAGACTAGTGACCAAGTTGAGGTGTCAAATAGAGAAATCAAGTCAATTTTAGAAAAATCTGTTTCTACCTCTAGAAAAGATTGGTCGGTTAAGATAAAAGGAAACTTCAACTGAATGAGTTGAAAGAATTGAGGATGGACGCTTATGAGAATACCAGGGTTTATACAGAAAAAACAAAAAAATGGCATGAAAAGCGTATCATCTGCAGAGAATATAAAGCTGGTGATCCTGTGTTACCCTTCAACTCAAGATTAAAATTGTTTCCAAGAAAATAAAGACCAAGATGGTCCGGTCCCTTTAAAATCCTTAGGGTATACCCCTTTGGTGCGGTTGAAATATGGAGTGAAAAGACCGGACCATTCAAGGTCAATGGTCAAAGGCTAAAGATTTATAATGTGGGTGAAGATATTGGGAAGGGAACCACCTTGGTTCTACACAACCCAATCTAAGCAAAAGAGGCTCTTTTTAACCGTCAAGCTAGTGACGTTAAAAGAGCGTTGTGTGAGAGGCAACCCACGGGTCAATGTTGTTTATTTTGTTTGTGTATTTGTAGGATAAATGAGAAAAGAAGAAAAAAAATGAGAAAAGAAAAAGAGAAAAAATATATCATCACAATGTTTCAGAAAGCTCCTTAGTGTGTAAGTTTCAGGGAATCAAAGTTTTTCCAGAAGTATGAGAATAGTCCATGTCAAGTGTGTAAGTTTAAGCAAAAACGAGATTTCAGTGCTGAGAAGGACACACGATTAGTGCGTGACATTGCACAATCTTTGCGTGTTGAAAAAGAAAAAAAAGCAAGCCATTTGCGTAAGGATGGCACAGTCCGTGCACTCTCATGGGACGATCCGTGCATGCTAGAAAGAAAACACGCTACAGCTGGCGTAAGCTTAGCACGATCCGTGCGCAACATGACACGATCCATTCGTGATAAGCAGAAGAAACACTGCACTTGTGAAGACTTCGCATGACCCGTGCGTGATGCCACCTGCTCCGTGCCCCACTCTGTGTCACTCTCAAAACCCTAGTAAGTCCCCGTTCTCTCACTCTTCCCAACCATCATCATCTTCTCTTCATCACCTCCGCTCTAAAAACCTCCATACCCATTACTTCCCAACCTCCAAATACACCCAAACACCACCTAAACCTCCAGAAAAATTACAAAAATCAATTACCCACAACCTCCTCTGCAAAACCAAACCATCAAAATCATCATTCATCCACTCTCCACCAAAACCCCAAAATTCGTGTACCCTAAAACCCCATAACCAAAATCTCCATAAATCACCTCCAATCTTCAACCAAACATCAAATTACCACCCAATCTTCAAAACCCATCACCAAAATCACCTTATTTCACCATGATTTCACCAAAATATCCCAAATTTGCCAAAACCCTAAAACCCCAAATTGTGAAAAACAAACCATGGCTCCTAAAAAAGCAAAAACTGTTGATGTTGCCGGTACTTCTACTGGCCGAGGTAAAAAGAGGGCTGGTTCGAGTGCAAGCAATGAACACAAAATTATCTTCAAGAACAAAACTCAGCAGGAGCGGTATGTATCACTTGAAGAAAGGAAATTAGTCATCGGAAGGTGTTCCGGACTGGGCCAACCCTTCAAAAAGACTTGGCTGTGGCCCATTTTCGCGCTACACCTTATCCACATCCACACGTGATCCAGATCCAACGAACAGGACTCATCCGCCTCATCCAACGTCCGGGGAACGACGTCGTCATCTGTAAATAAGTGACCTACTCTCCATTCCCAGGTACACACTCATTTCTCCCCAAATACTTCTTCTATTCCCTTGCTGACTTAGGCATCGGAGTGCTTGCAGGTACCCCACCCGAGGCGCGAGAGAAGAACACCTCGGTCAATCCGAGTTCCAAGTCCATCCATCCGAAGTCAACCTTCCATCCTCACGGGGCATTCCAATACGGATCTTCAACCAGTACTCTGGTACCGAACATTGGCGACCACAGTGGGAGCAATCACTCCCTCATGGTGATTTCGGGTGGCTCATTCGTCTCGACCAGGGAAACCAAGAATACTCTAAAACGCAAATGGAGAGAAATGGCCAGCTTGACCTCTGGCTCAATCTCTGCCCTGGCCTCATCTAGGAAGCCCTTCTTCTTCTCCGACGAAGACTATCTGTTAGGCGAGCCGAACGAGTTCATCCCTCTCATCATCTCGGCCTCCATGCTCGACGTCGAGTAGAAGCGAATCCTGAGAGATCAAGGGAGTTCCGCCGACATCATGTTCCAAGACCTCCTTCCTAAGCTCGACTTATCCCTTGCCGATTTAAGCCCTTACCTCGGGACTGATCTGTCCGGGTTAGGGGAGAAACGGGCCCAACCTCTGGGCTACCTCGACATCCTGGTGACCTACGGCCGGAAGGAACTCGACCTCTGGCGGCGACACTTGCTCCCCACTCACGACAACGCCCTTCTCACCCTAGTCCGACATCGAGCTGGCCACTCGGCAGACGACGGTACGAGGCGAGGCCGACAAAGAACGACACAAATGTCCTCCACGACTCTGAGCTTAAATGCTCAGTTACGGAGCGCACAACGGTCCACATCGACCCCGAACCCGCTCTTCGTTAGCCAGCCTCCTCTTCGGGTTGGCTTAAATGCTGAGACGGAGACTGGAGGAAGAAGTCCCAGGCGGCTTCGACCCCCGCTCTTTGAGCACATGCCTTCTCCCGATCTCTGAGCTTCAATGTTCAGTTCGGGACTGAGGAAGAAGTCCACAGCGGCTTCGAACCCTCTTGACTCCGAGCGTAAATGCTTAGTTAGAACACAATTGACTCCGAGGCGCGGGAGAAGAGCACCTCGGTCAATCCGAGGTCAAAGTCCATCCATCCGAAGTCAACCTTCAATCCTCACGGAGCATTCCAATACGGATCTTCAACCGGTACTCCGGTACCGAACACAAGGCATCCTCACTTTTATCTTACTCTTCAAACACTAGGGATAGAGGACAATGTGCGACTGTTATTGAACATTCATGGTTGGTTGGATTTTTTGTCACCATCTCGGGCTACTTGTGATTGTCTTTCTCTTGAATTTTTAAGTTCATTGTGTTTTTCTGAAGACAAGAGTAGTGTCACTGATTCAATGAGGATTATGAAATGTCATATGATGAATTTTGTGAAAAATTGGGGTTTGCTAATGCGAGGCTCATCCATGATTCAAGAGACCTGGTGCTCTAGCCAGAAGGGTATCACCCTCAAGCATTTTGGACCCAAATTACTGGTGAGGGTCACTATGAGGCAAGGGATGCAAAGGCAAGTTTGATTCATAATTCGGTCTTCCGGTATATCTCTAGGGTGATGGCTTGCACTATCTTCGGAAGGGGTGAAATGGGTGGACTTAGAGCTGCTGAACTATTCATATTATGGGCAATGATAAATGAGATACCGGTAAATACTTGCTATTATCTCATTGGCCATTTGGCCCATGTTGTAGAACTTGGTAAGGGTGACATTGTGGTTGGAGGGATGGTAACCTACATTGCTGAAAAGTTGGGGCTGGTGGACAGGCTAGGTAATCTAAAAGCATTGGAGGGTAATATGAGCATTGATTTGAATCTATGCAACAACATGTTTTTGGTTAAGGCGTTGAATAGAACAAGAACAAGGTTTCATCTGCTAATTGATAAGCAGAAGTCTATCCTATTGCCAAACCCGGCTAGGACGAACACAAGAAACACAGAGAATTGGCTATACCTGAATGTTGTTGGAGAAATACCCCAAGAAGAGCCGGTCCAAGAGAGAGAAGAGCAGATGGCTGAACAAGAAATGCAGAATGACTCTGATTTTAATATGCAGGAGTCGTGTCATAGGGTTGAAGGAGAGCAGAGGAGACAGGGAGCTGAGTTACTAATAATAAAAGAAGAGCAGCTGAGTCAAAGTCAGCAAATGGGACGTATGACAGACATGCTTCAGTCCTTGATGCAGTACTTCGGCATCCACAAGGCACCTCCAGCTGGAAAGCTGTGAATCAATGTGAGATTTCTTACCCCCGTCATGTTGTTTTTATTGAAAATCATTGAGGACAACGCTTGGTCCAAGCAAGGGGCGTACTTTACCCTTGGTTGTTTAAATTTCTGTTATTTAATTTTCATGTATTGTTGAGACTGGATTTCTTTCCCATGTTTTGTATTGCTGCTGTTTTCTGAGATAAATGTAATAGTGCAACACTTAATAGTAGTTGAAAAATCAAAAAGAAAAGAAAAAAAATCAAATAAGGACTGAGTTCTATGATGAATTTGTGCACGTAAGCACAATTTTTTTTTTGCTTGAATTGTTTTCTAAACCCACATCAGTTTTAACACTTAAAACTCTATGTCTTGAAAGTAAGCCAAATAGTACAAAAGCTAGTCAAAGATGAACTTGTTTTAGTCAACCAACTATTGTGCTAAACTTGATACAACAAAGAAGAATAGAAATTGAGCAAGTTGGTCAGGGTAATATACATGTACTAGGCTGTTTTTGCTAAGTAGAAAATTCAAAAAGCGGAACAGCTGAAAAATCAAAAGTATGCCCTAAAGTCAGGGTAATATATCTAAACTAGGCTATTTTTTGCTGAGTAGAAAATTCAAAAAGCGAAGCAACAGAAAAATCTCGAGTATGCCCTGATCACCAAATGTGGATCAAAGAATCAATTGTCAAATTTGTTTTATCTTTGTAATCAAGCGAAGCACAATCTAGGAAGGCTATTTCTAAGCAAGGAAAAAGCGAAATTTTTGTGACTATTTTGGTGACTGGACTGGACCTATGAGTGCACACACTCACTTGGAGCAGTTGTTGGGTTGAAAAATTCATGAAAAGCATAGAGAAGTGTGATAAGTGTACCCTGAGAACAAAGCCATTGAAAAATAAAATTTGTTTGAGCTTTAATGAAAAATGCTTCAACTAATTAGAGCTGCTGGTTTTGATTGTTATTGCTTGAGGACAAGCAAAGATTCAAGCATGGAGGAGTTTGATAAGTCTTAATTTCGTGTGTTTTTTAGCATTTGAATTAAATAAGAATTGTGGGATTTTAGTTCTACTTTGGAGCTATTTTACTACAAAGTGTTAGTTTTAATTTCCAGGATCAAATAATGAAGAAATGAAAGAATTTGGGTGAATTAAGAGCTAGGATAAAAAATGCAAGGCTAAAGGAGCAAAATCAAACAAAATAGAGCTAAGTATCAGATGTTGAGGCCTGGTCCGTGCACACTCCTGCCCGGTTCGTGCGTCCTGTACGCAAGTTTTAGAAGAAAAATAAAGAAAATGTTGAGAAGACAGCGCACGATCCGTAGCCCTCCAAGCACGATCCGTGCGTGCTGTGTCTAACCAGAATTCTGAACGTTTCACGTAGGGCACGGTCTGTGCACCTGCATGGCACGATCCGTGCGCCCTTTGCAGAGTTAAAAGATGTTACAAAACCTCTTCCCATTCTCTTCATTATGAATTGTAATTCGAATTTAAGTGTTTGTCTACTGGTCCTAGGCTCTAAATAGGGTCTCATTTCAGTTGTAAGTTCTTGCTTCCATTTTAGTTCTTGCCTTACTTGCTTTCTTTTAATTTCTTGTTCTTTATTTTTCTGTCATTTACATTTCAGCATTTTAGAATTTCAGTTCTTTATCGCTTTGTTTACATTCTCGTCATTTACATTATGTTATTTACTTTTATGCCATTTACTTTTATGTCTTCTTCTTCTACTCCCTTGTCTATTATGATCATTTATGAGTAGACCTCTTTAGTCTTAGGATTGTGGGAAACAATCCAATGATGGGTCCCTAATCAAGACTAAACTCTATCTTATTAGAACTTGATTTTTAATCTAACCTCATCGTACTAATTTTATAAAACAAATATCAAACGAAGTACGAAGAGGTGAAGTTTTATATTGGAACAAATGGGGTTGGACAAGGCAAATCAAAGCATGAGAATAGTTTTGATAGCCTTGGGACAATACGGTTGTGCTTAATGGGTCTCTGCAATGATCAACCATGAGAATAGGTTTGATCGTTGTTTCGAGACACATTCTTGTATTCCGAAAGGAAATTTGAATAACACCAAAAGAACTCTCCTATCAAGGTATCCACAAGCATATCATACTCACTGTCAAGGATCTAATTAACAAAAATGCTTGGTCCTCATCCACTACATCCACATCTTTGTTTTCTAAGTCTAATATCAACTTATGAAATTCATCTATGTGATCACTTATAGACGTACTTGGATGCATATTAAGCATGTAGAGTTTTTGTTTGAGCTATAACCGATTTGCAAGAGTTATAGTCATGTATAAGCTTTAAAGTTTAAGCCAGATAGCTGCAGCGGATTTTTCCTTGAAAATCTCTCTCAAGACTTTATTTGCTCGACAAAGAATGATCACACTATATGCCTTGTTCATTTTTTCTTTCTTTTCGTTATCTGATAACGTTTATGGAAGCTTGCTTTCTCTTTCCAGCGCTTCTTCTAATCCTTGTTGAACTTGTATGGCATGCATCTTCATTTTCTAGAGGCCGAAGTAATTTTTCCCATTGAATTTAATTCTCAATATTGAACTTCGCCATTTCCATTTCTGTAAGCACTCAACTTAATTGCTACGAATACAACTTGTGGAGAATTGATTGCAGTGTGGAACAATCGATAGATACACAAAACGCACAAACCTCAGTAATGGACAAATGAATTCGATCAACAAATGAAAAAAAGAATGAATCTATGCAAAGCAATTCAACACGAATTATTGAATTGCGCAATAACGAAAAAAATCGATAAACCTAAAATGAAAAACGAATCAAGAACAGATCAAAACACAAGAAATTGTTGACGCAGTTCAGCATCTAATTGATGCTTACATCTGCAGCACCATGCGATCGATGGGGTCCATTTCCATTGAATCGTAATCACGAAGAGTTTACACAAGGTGATTATCCCCAAATATGTTTGCCCCCTCACTTCCCAATTCGAACGTTTCCCAGTGTTTCACTCCTCTCTCTGAATCCCAAAGAGAACAAAACTAAAAACTATTACAAAAGAATGAAAGAATTACAGGTTATATCTCAGCTTCAAAAATTGGGTGCCCTTGCAACTATCATAACCAACTTTGTTTGTATCAAACATTTGTAACTGACTCACTACCACATAGGATCGCTAGAGTTGAGCTGGCGAATTGAGATTTGCAACTATCCCAGGGACTCAGTTATGTTGGCTTGTAGATGTGTATATACATGAGAGGTCTTCCCTACCTTACTTGCTAGTAGTGGTTGGTTCAAGCTTATCCTGGGGACTTCTGAGGGAGGTCGACACCAGATTAGGTCGCAACTAATCGTGATTGTAACAGTTTTAACACCATTAAATGCAAACTTAAATCCATAGACTATTATTATAAACCTAGAATCTGGAATTAAGGAAAAGGCTCCATAAGATGTTTGAGGGCTTTTCCATTGGTTACTCTAAATGTAGCGATGTAAAAGCATAATTTAGTAGAAGTCATAAAACATATTATTTATTTTTCGTGGTAAACAAATGCATTCATTATATAAACAAAGTATCGATACAATCATAATGTACAAGTTGTGTTAGGGCATTCCCCATCCACCTTATAGAGCCCTCTCCACAAACAAAGAGAGTATATATAACTAAACCCAAGTGCGTATCCCATCTTCATGCTTATCAATATCTTCCAGACATAGTCAATCAAAAAAAGAAGAAGTGATAATCCACAATATTTTCTAGGCAAAATTACAGCATAGGACCTTTAAGTTATTTATTTGTAACAAGTTGGACCTTTAAGTTTTTTTTGTAACAAATAGGCCCTTTTAATGATTTCTCTAGCTTATATATTTTGATGTAATGCTACTTTATATATTGTGGTTACTCAATCTTATGTATTTTGATGCAACCAAGCATATTTTGGTGTATTTTGATGTAATCAACGATATTATGTTTTACAAAAAGGGCCAACAGTGTTAACGTCAGGTAACTTAAAGGGCCTATTTGTTACAAAAAAAAACTTAAAGGTCCAACTTGTTACAAATAAATAACTTAAAGGTCCCCTGATGTAATTTTGCCTATTTTCTACTATCCATTCATTTCATTGTCATTTTGAGGCACATTTCGACAAAAAGAGGTTTCAAGTTTGTTCAAAAGAACTTCTTGTCAAGAATCTGATTGATACTTAACGTGGGTGTTGAAATTGGGGTAAGCCTCAAAGGATCTTCCCGTCTTATGGTAATCCAAAATTCTCAGTTATTTAGGATCTTTTCAAAAGACACCACAACCGCTATATTATGGTCTACTTAAAATGCAAGAAACCAGATACAATGCATTTTTTTATAAGAAAAGATTTTATTTTCGGGAGCACAACGGTTACTCCATCCCGAACAATTACAATGACAATGGGGCCTCGTTAAAACCTCCAAGGGCCAAAACTCAGTGGGAAAATGATGACAACCTACAATGGGCTTGCTGTCCAGTTTTAATTGCTCTAGTTTTATTTTAAGTTGTAAAAAAATGTGTGGGCAGAACTTTGATTTAATTAGGCCCAACACTTAAGTTTATTTTATTTTGTTGAGTGTTCTTTTTAAGTGTGGAGCATGGGATGCTTGTAGTATGGGCTGCCAGCTTGGTCTTTGCTATTGTGGGGTGTGTTTTTTGTTAATTTAAAGTGTGGGGTGAAGCATACATTGAGGGGCACGAAAATTAGGGTTGAAATGGGTGCAATATCACTTATTTAGTGATGAATAATCAGCCTTTGATGATTGGTGATCAAATGGAGTCTTTTGGTTTTCTAAACTCCAAGTCTTAAAGAAGAGACAAAGCATTAAGAGGAGACAAGACATTAAAAAGGAGTTACAAACTCAAGCAAACCTATTCAATTCAGCATTTGAAACACCCTATCATTGAATGTTTTGTCTTTGTAACCATTTCTTGCATTATTTCATTTTAATTCAGCCTAGGAAATAAATGTTAGGTTAATTGGCTGAAGTTAGAGAATGTTAAGGGTTTCTTCTTTGTTTTGTATTCAGCAAATGTGCCTCCTACCTTTATAAAGGGGTGCATCACATGTACTAAAATAACAAGAAATTAGTAATAAAAAAATCACTTTGTGTGAAATTGAGAGTTTTTACTCTTGGGTTCTGGATTGAACCATTATCCGATCTTATCAAGAAATCACGTTTCTTGTGGCGATCCTCATCCTCATAGGCTTATCCTAGTCTTGGATTAGACCAAGGTGGCGCCCCTATGCTAAACATCCATTTTCTTCTCTTCTTTTGTTTTGTTTTAAACCTGTTCCTAAATTCATCATCACATAAGCCACAAAATTTATCACATCCACTTCCTTATTTTTCACCCATTTTACATCCAAAAATACAAAAATAAGTTACAACCAGAATCGAAATTTGAAAAGCAAAGAAATGGCCAATTATCACAACTAGGAGGCCATCAGAAAAAGATCCGAGGAGAAAAAAGAGTACCCCAATTGAAAATAGTACACACAATGCATAATTATAGATAGTGGATGAAGGAGTTGAAATTCCTTGTGTCACACAATTTATTGAAAGCCATAACTATAATATTTCATAAACCAACAACATCCCTTTAGATGGAGACACTGTTGGGAATTCCTCTAAATGTCATTCCTTCCTCACTTGAAGGATAAAGTAGGGTATAAGGCATGGTAACTGTCCTAACTCGGTTTTTCAATGTTTTATCTTTGTTCCTCCGTATGAACTCTTCTTCAATTCCTGCTAATGTTTTTGCAAACTTCTTAAAGGCCTCTAAGGCCTTTGTATCAAAAGTCCAGTACTCAACACTTTCTCTTTGCCCAAGGTAGTACTCATCGGAAGAATGTGTGGACAAGATCTCAAGAGTTTGAAGATCAATGATAGATAGAGGCTTTGGTGTAACTGTTTTCAAATAAACATCTTGAGGGTTCTTTTCCAGCTCATTAAACTCATGGGTACCTTCCTTAGGCATGAATTTCCTGCTAAGAGTTGGACGATTTAAGATTAAACCTCCATATGGATATTGTCCAAAATTCACAGCTGCATGGAGGGTTGAAGAAGTCCATATGATAATAGTGCAAGCTTGATTCAACTCTTCAACTGTTTTCATTTTAGGCCACCATGTCTCATCTTTCTTATCACCATGACCCACTTCTACAACTTCTTTCCACCAAGATTGGAGTTCAGAGTCTTGTTGAACCGTGTCATCTGATGTGTAGTATAAAGACACATACTCTTGCACCCATGTCCTAATAGCATGCCAAATGTCTAGCCCATCAGTAGCATAGGGGTAGTCATTTATCACCGATCGAACACCAACAGGAGAAGTTGGATCCTCAACTGCCATTCCCCTAAATAAGGAAACTACAATAGTTATCACAAGGCTAAATAAATTTTTGACCCGTTATCATTTTTTTTTAGTTTCACCTTGTTCCTTGAAAGTTAGATATTTCATAATGGGGTATATTTCTAAGTATTAATTACCTCTTAAGAAGATCTGAAGGTAAGGCTTGCTCTGGGAAAACCCAATCCTTGTACATTATTGAAAACATTTCCACAACTTACATTCCCCACAAGAATGTATTTTCAGTAATACCACCTGCATTGACTAAGGCGTTCCTTGCAGCAGCATTAATATTCATGGTATTACGAAAGTGTGGATGTAACAACTTATAAATAGGATGAACCACACTAAGCTGCCTGTTTGTTGCTATGCTATATGGTTCAACAACTGCATGAGTATATAACCTGTAATCCATGAAAAGCTATTATTAATCCGTGGGTATAGCCAAATAAAGACCACGGAGAGAACTGTCCGTTGGTATAGGTTTTTGGTGCTATACCTACGGTTTTTGACCCTTTACCTACGATTTTTTGTCGTCGCTATATGTCAATTTTCTTGTAGTGCCATGTTTATTTGAATCATATTGACGAACTATATATACCAGTGGCTGATAAGTTGGTACACAATAATATTAACTTATCTTGACCTTATCTATATCTATCTTGCAAGTATGATCACCATAGACTCGACTATCTAGCTTACTTTTGGGGGGAAATTCCTGCATTATTATTTTTGAAAACTCGTGAGAAATAATTCGTCTAACAATGATTTTTTATTAAGCCAATAAATATTGTTAATAAAAAATTTAAGCTTACATGAAGACAACGAATTAGTACTGGATTTACACCAGCGATAATCTCTCTGGCAAATTCTTCATCACTTTGCCATGCAGTCTTACTCGCTGCTCATAGTCAGAATATTAGGTTTACATGTTGAATATAAAAATTGTTAAATTTTACATATCAGAAATAATAGAATACTTAATTCAAGGGAATTTACAAACTAGTCATAAATAGACAGTTACCACATCTATAAAATGAAGGTTACCTTGAATAATTTTAGGAAATGGAAATTTTCCTCCTTCAAATAGACCAAACACATCATCAAAACTATGAAACTCTTCTGATGTGGAACCTTTAAGTGCAGATTGTAGCCCAGGAATTGCATTTTTGGATACAGATTTCAGTCTATTCACAAGAGATTTTGTGAATTGCAATTCGACGGCAACTTCATCTCTTGGAATATACACATAGTTGCTCCTGCATGTATGTTTGAATTTTGCTGTTATTAATTCTGCGAATTTCTCTAATATTAAGTGTGACATTCCCGAACTAAGTGGTGACAACTATAAGGTTTGGAAGGAGAGAATTCTTCTTCATTTGGGCTGGGTGGACATTGACTATGCTATTAGGAAAGATGAGCTAGCGGGTATTACTGAAACCAGCACTCCAGATGTCGTTGATCTTTATGAGAAGTGGGAGAGATCTAACCGTCTCTCCATGATGCTCATAAAGACCAGGATATCTGCTGGTATCTGCGCCTCTATCGATCAGCATACCAATGTCAAGGAGCTTCTGAAGGCTATTGATGAGCAATTTGCTACATCTGACAAAGCCCTTGCCAGCACTCTGATCATTAAGTTCTCCACAACAAAGCTCACAGGGGTAAAAGGCGTGCGTGATCACATAATGCGCATGCGGGATATAGCGACTCAGCTGAAAACCCTGGAGGTGACCATGTCTGATTCTTTCCTGGTCCCCTACATTTTGTGCACTCTGCGTCATCAATATGGCCCTTTCAAAATCTCTTACAACACACATAAGGATAAGTGGTCAATCAATGAATTGCTGACCATGTGTGTTCAGGAAGATGAAAAGTTGTTGATGGAGGACGGAGAAAAGGTGAATTTGACCGTTCATGGAAAGAAGAAGAAGGAAACTGCCAATAACAAAGGCAACATTCCTCTTGAGCAAGTCATACAGAAAGAGTCAAAGTGTTTTTTTGTAAGAAGAAAGGGCACATGAAGAAAGACTGCTTGAAGTTTAAGAACTGGCTTCACAGGAAAGGTATTCCATTTGCTTTTGTTTGTTATGAGTCTAATATGGTTAATGTTAATCATAACACATGGTGGATTGACTCTGGTTATACAATCCATGTTTCTAATACCTTGCAGGGTATGAAAAACCTAAGGAAACCAGTGAGAAGTGAACAATACATCTATTCAGGAAGTCAGATGCGTTCACGTGTTGAAGGCATTGGGACATGCAGTTTGACTTTAAGTAGCGGTTTTACTTTGGTTTTAGAAAAGACTTTTTATGTTCCTAATTTTTCTAAGAATTTGATTTCTGTTTCAAGACTAGCGCCTTTGATACATCAATCATTTTTGCATTTTTGTTGCTTCTATTAAACATTGCAAGTTGATTTTTAGTATGTTACCTTCCAAATATTTGAACCACTTAGTCATTTAGTTTTATTCTTTTTTAGTTGTCTCCTTGTTTATCTATTTGAGTGTGTCGTCCTTTGTTTTTCTTTCTGTTGTGACTTTTAAATTCCTTAGTTTTGTCTTAGAAGTTTCTCTTGTCTCTGTTGGCCTCTTGAATGATAACTTTCATGTGTGTTTTGTCCCAATTGTGTAGAGGTTTTCCACAAACTTGATTGAGACTTGTTTGGCTTGTTTTAAGAACTTGAAGAGTTGCATTAGGGAGTGGAAAAAGGCAAAAGGCTAGAGTGAACATTATAGAAAAAGCCATAATTGAGTGATATACACGAGTGATACATTTCTTGTTACTTGTTTGATCATTTGGTACTTGTTAGCTTGTTGGAGTAATGAATAGAGGCTTGGACTATAAAAAAGAATGTGTTGCAAAATCTCTTAAGAAGTTTAAGGTTGGAGATTTGATTCGGAAGATGCATGAAAGGTATGAAGAGAATGTGAGAGAAAAAGATAGGAAGTATAAAAAAGAAAGGAGCTATGAGAGGAGAGATAGAGAAAAAGAGATAAAACATAGAGATTATTTATGAGAAAATGAGTTGAAAGAAAATGAGTTGAAACATATGAGAATGTGATGTTAGAGAAGAACAAATGTTGAAGTTGGTTGTGTTGGAGTTTAGAGATTATGCACTTATTTGGTGGGTTAAAGAAAGCAAGATTAGAAAGAGTTGTGAACTTAAGCCTATTGAAAAATGGAAAGATTTGAAGGCCATGATGAGGAGGAAACATGTTCCTCCTCATATCCAAAAGGAGTTGCCTGACAAATTGCAGAGGCTTACTCAAGGAAGTAAAAGTGTTAGTGAGTACTTTGAGAAGTTAGAGATGGCTATGACAAGAGCTGACGTGGAGGAGAATTTGGAGAATACCATGGATATGTTTCTTGATGGTCTAAATGAAGATATAATGAAGCAAGTTGAGTGTCACCATTTTGTAACAATTGAAGATCTTGTCCACCAAGCCGTTAAGGTGGAAATACAATTGCAAATAAATAAGGCCTATAAGAAATCCCCGTCAAATTACTACTCTTCAAGTTGGAAGAACAATTCCAAGAAGGAGGGGTCTCCACCCAAAAGACCTGATGTTGCAACCTCCAAGGGTAAAGGTACAATTTCTAACTCTTCTTCTTTAAACCCTAAGTTAAAGAACATGAGATGTTTTAAATGCTTAGAGTATGCGCACGTTGCATTGAATTGTCCAACTAGTAGAATTATGGTTTTAAGAAAAAATGGGTGCATTAACTCACAAGAGAGTGAATGTAAGAAAAATCCTCAAGATGGAGATTTGCTCATGGCTAGTAAAGTTTTGGGAGCCTATGAGAAATATGAGAATGATTCACAAAGAAATAATATCTTCCAAACTAGGTGTCTCATTCAAGGAAACATATGTTCGATCATTGATAGTTGATGGAGGTAGTTGTGCAAATGTTGATAGCACTAGGTTAGTGTCAAAGCTTAATCTTGAAACTACCCCACACCCTAGTCCATATAAAGTGCAATGGTTAAGTGATCATGGAGAACTAGAGATAAATAGACAAGTCAAGATTCCATTGAAAAATATTGTGATGAGGTTATATGTGATGTAGCACCCATGGAGGCTAGCCACATACTGCTAGGGAGACCTTGGCAATTTGATAGGAAAGTTTTTCATGATGGTGAATCCAATAAATACACTTTTGTTCACAATAAAATTAAATTTACTCTTCACCCTCTTAGTCCAAAGAAGGCTAAAGAGGACATGTTGGCTTTGAAGCTTAAAATAGAAAAAGAGAAAGAAGAGTTGAAAGAAAATGAAAATGAGTGTGGCAAAAGAGACACAAAGTGAGAGAAAAGCAATGAAAAGAGAGAAATGGGTAATAATAAAAATCTCTTAAAAAGGGATATTGAGGTCAATAGAGCATTGTTGGTAAGACCTATGCTTAAACTTGAATCTCCATTTCGTTATTTTTTTTTTATGCTAACAATTTCTCTAGTGTTGTTGATTTATTTTTGAGCATGCATAGGGATGTCTATTCAAGAGAGGTTCCCCGTGGTTTGGTGCCTTATGGTGCTACTCCCAACTTGCAAGTTTCCAAGGAAGTCCATTTTCTTGAAGAAGTTGATTTAAGGGAAGTTTCTTTTGATTTGATTCCTTACAAAAGTGTCAAATCAATTAAGTTTTCTAAATTCATGTTGGATGACTTGTTTATTGCATTGCTTAAGTTTTCTCATGTGATTGAAAATTTTACAAATTTGATGATGAAAAGGTTTAACTTGTATTTTTTGCCTATGTTTCAAATGGGAGAAGAAAATTTTCAAAATATGATGTATCCAAGTCGTTCCTTGTGCGCTCTCTATAACCATTGTGATATTGATTTTCTAACTCCATCATTCATACAAGGTCAATGTGTTGAAATTTTAAAAGGGTTTGACAATACCAAGACATTTATAGTGAATGAACCTATATCAGGTAATTCTGAAAAAAATTGTCATGTTCTTGTTTCGAAATTTACTTTTTTATGGTGTTGGGTGTTGGTTATATTTGTCAAATATATTGATTCTTCCCAATTTCCATTTTACCCGGGAGGTATGTTGGTATTGATTTGTGTTATTTCTTTATGTAAGATACAATGGAGATGTTGTCATAAGAAGAGGGATACAATAGAGATCAATTTCGAGGTCGAATTTCTTCAAGAAGGAGGGAATGATGGCGACCGCAAGAGCATTTAGAAATGTTATGGACACAAAGAGCATGAAGATTCAAGACTTGGCACTTGGGCCAATTAGAAGAGGAAGAGCAAAGAATATTAAAGAACAAGAACACTTGGAAGCTCAAATGATTAATTTGCTTAATGATAGCAAATAATCTAAAATTGTTCATTGTCTTTTAAATAGCTTTATAATTAAGATTTCATATGAATTTTATAATTGTAATAAGCCAAACATTTTTAGGCTTGTTATTTCTCATTCTTAGATGCCTAATTGTGTAAGGCCTAGTCTGGGCTTTTAGGTTTATGTTTGTCACTTTAATGAGTCCGCAATCTATTCCCTATAAATAGGTGTCGTTATGTAAGTTTAAAGGGACTTTTGACGAAATAGAATTGTGAGAATAGAGAGTGTTTCTCTAGGGTTCTTCTTAGAACCAAATCTGAGTCTTATCAATAGCCTCTTACTCTTGTGGTGATTCTACCTTGATGTTATCATCCTCTTGGATGTGGCGATTTCTTCATCTTCATGCCTAATCCGTTTGTATGTTTCTTTTCCCTTTCTCTTTTTACCCTATTTGTTATCTTTGATTCAAGAAATCACTTGGTTAGATCCTTAATCTATCCTGAAATCACTTAGATTCTCATCATTAGATTGGTATTTGATGGTGGTCAAATTGGAGATTGACGGTGGCCAAAGTGGTGGTCAGTGGTGGTTGGCGGTGGTCGGTGGCGGGTGGTCGACGGATGGTGGTTGGTGGTGGTCAGAGTGGTGGTAGGTGGTCAAATTAGTGGTTGACGGTGGTCGCAGTGGTGTTTAGTGATGGTCGGAGTGGTGGTTGGTGGTGGTCAGAGTGGTGGTTGACGATGGCCGGAGTGGTGGTTGGCAGTGGTCGGAGTGGTGGTTAGAGTTGGTCGATGGTGGTTGGCGGTGATCAGAATGGTAATTGTTGGTGGTCAGATATATTGATGATTAGAGGTGGAAGGAATTACCAAAAACATAAACAAAAATTGTGAAACCTATTTTAGTGGTTTTGAGTTTTGATGGAAAACTGTTTTGAAATTAAGAAAAAAACTAACTCAACCCTAATTTACACGAACTTGTTTCTAAGTTGAAATTGATTTTTAAAAACGTATTTCAAACTGAATATAGTTTCCCACTGCAAGCTTTTTATAGTTTAAATTTCAATGTGGGTGAGTAAACTATTTACTCATATATATTACATATATACATATATTTTGCTTGCTCAAAAAAATGATAGAGCGGATAAGTTAGCAAATTGGATTTAAAGTATTTGATAAAATTCGCGATTGAATTAGCTTATAAATATAAATGACATGAGTGAATATTTGTAATTAAGTCTTAAGCATGAGATAGAATTTTCATTTAATGAATGATAATTGTGAAATGCTATAAGTTATAAGTTTGAACGCTATTTCAAGTAGTGTTTGAAAAAAATTTAATTTGCTAGTGAAAATTCAATATGTTAGTAGCACTAAGAACTTGTTTGATAAAAATTAGCGAATAACAAACACTTATAGCGGATAACACATAAACTAGCAACTGGCGTGAGGTTATAGAGAATAGCGGATAAGTTAGGGGATGACAAATTATGTGTTTGATAAAATAACAGTTAAACTAATTGATAAATGTAAAATAACATAAAAAGGACATGTTTAATCGATGTAAAATATGACAATATTTAAATATTCTTACTGCCAAAAAATTAATGATAATTAAACTAGATATTAAAATATTTAGAAGTTAAAATTTTAAAATTTTCATTATATTATTCTATTTTTTTAATTCCCTTTTCCTATAAAAATACTTTGTATTAATTACTGAAACATCCCCAAAAATGGCTAATCTCAAGATCTTGAGATTAGTAGGTGATTTTATCCAATTAATTTCTAATAAAGTGGTGTAAATATGTTTGAATAAATGAATTGTTTGTTTGATTGTGTGATTGGTTAATTCTATATTTAAGTGAAGATTAGAGAAGAGGGGTATTATTGGAATTTCCAATTTAGTTTTAAATTTCTATTTTCACTAAAATCCCACTGTTTGCTCTTTGGCTTCAGCTGCCACTAGCACCCACACACACACACTTAAGTTCACTAGTTACAAAAGAAAGAAAGAAAGAAAGAAAGAAAGAAAGAAAGAAAACAAGAAGGTAGAGAGAAAGAGGGATCGCCGAGAGAGGAGAAAAGGAGAAAAGAGGGAGTGTTTTCCATCAAAGCAGTGAAAACCATAGAATTATATCCCGTTATGGTGTATACAAATTTGGTATGTTTGATATTATATCCCGTTATGCTGTCAAAACCATAGAACAAACAATACAAGTTTCTGATAATACTCAGACCATAAAATTATTAAGTAAAAAGGATTTACTTCCCTTCAAGGACTATAATTTTATCCATATTGGACTTATTCAAATTGCTTTTAAACCTTTAACGCTGTTAGTTTTAAACTCTAGTATTATGGCATATGATAGAGATGGTAGAAGTAAAGACTTCAAATCATCCTTAGCTGCCTTAATTGAAACCAGCTTATGTCATGGACCTGTTTATTTTGATGTTTCTCCCAATTTGAGTTTATCTTTATCTGATAAGAATTTACTTGATGCTATACAGCTCACCATACATACTAATGGTTATAATTTTAAACCAGGCAGTGAAATAATAGCAATATGCTATAGAGTCTATTATAAAATGTTAAATACGCTTAATCCAAAGGTTAAGCAAATATCTTTCCCAGGAACTACTACTCTTGTTCAAACTAATTTGTTAACTTCAAATATAGTTACAAATAGATTAATAAAATGGAATGAAATAAACTTTCCAAAAACGTGGTCGTTACCCCAGGCTATAGAACCTGAACCTATCCTAAATAAAGATATAGACCAAATAATTCAGACTAATGAAGGGGACATAGAAATAAAATTTAACCCCAAAAGGATTATTAGAATCCCTAGAAGTCTTTCAGAAAGACATTCAGTTAGTGAGTTTTATACAACTCCCACTGAATTAAATAGAGCCTCTACTTCTCATCCAATAGAAGAAATAGAGACAGTAGAGAACATAAGAATTAGTGAAAATAAAATTCCCCATGGAATTTACCAGAAAAATCAATCTCAGAGTAGAGAATCACCTACCCAATCAGAAATGAGTTTTCATTTATGATGACAGAACTCATAGACTTCTCCCCAGGGAGCAAGATGAGAGAACTCATTAATAATGAGTTCCAACATGATAGAAATGCCCAATTTAGGCAATGGTACTTTAAAAATTTCTCACCCTCTGAACTTAATAGGTTCAATGAAGATTATTATGAAGAATTAACTATAACTCAGAATTATATTCCTTTTGTTAAATGGTTTGTAAATTATTTTAACAATAAGATTAAAAATGAGATTTTAGTTCTTCAATCAAAAACGTGGGAAACCACTAAAGGAGAAAAAATAAGTTCCCTTTTTCCTCCTAAACAAACTATTATTTTAGGTCAAAATGCTGAAGCTAATGCTTTTCTCACTTTGCAAAAAATAGAGAGTAACCATGTTACTATCAAAGAATTAAATTCTATAGTTAGATCTCTGAATTATACAAATGCTTTTCTTATCTGTTTAGGGGAACAATTTGTTTCTCTTGAAAAGGATTTATTATTTCTGAAAAACATGATTGAAAAATTAATTTATTATTTCTCAACAAAAATTAATTTTGGAACAAATAGGTGAGCCAAAAGCCCCTATAATTACTGAAACTCCCATAATTCAGCCTCCTCTATCAGTAGAAGGTTTTAGAATGGAGGATAATAATACTGAATTTACTCGTATTCTAGAACAAAAATTAAAGGACTTAAAATTGAATGTTTTATCCCAAAAGGATAAATTACATACTTATGAAAATAGTTCAGAAGAAGGTGAAAATATCAATAATATTGATGAGTTGGCTAGAATGCTTAGTAATCAAGATATTAATAAAGATGATAATATTAATCCAGTGTATACTTCTAAGTCCATAGAGAAGTATTATTATAATAGGCCTTCTCCTCAAGACCTGCTTTTTGAGGAAAACGAGCCATATCAGAATTCCTATTCTGGTAAAGCCATTTACGAATGGAATATTGATGGTTTAAATGATAAACAGATTATTGATACTATACATAGAATGATTATGTATTCCACTGTTTGTAAACAGCATGGAAACTTTGACAGTTCCATAGCATCTTTTATAGCTACTGGTTTCGTTGGCCAGTTAAGAGGCTGGTGGGATCATTATCTCACGGATGCCCAAAAGAAAGAAATTCTTTCTCATAAGAAAGAAATCAAAATTGAAGAAAATACTTTCTAGGTGGTATAAAGATACTTTCTTGTCAAGGGTTTTCCAATTAAATAACCCTGATTCTATTCACTGGAAGTCTAAGTTTGTAGACGGTCTACCCTATCTCTTTGCTGAAAAAATCAGACAATCCTTAAGAATAAAAAATGATGGCATTAATATTAATTATGCTGATTTAACCTATGGCTAAATTATTAGTACTTGTATAAACGAGGGATTAGCTCTATGCAATGACATAAAGTTGAAAAATCAATTAAAGAAACAAAAGTTGTCTGAGAAACACCAATTAGGTGAATTTTGTGAACAATTTGCTTTTGATATGGATAAGCCTCCAGGATTAAAAAATAAGAAACAGAAAACTATTAATAATAGGTTTTATAAATAGAATAAAGACAAGACGAGTGGGTTTTATAAACCTCCTCAAAAGAAGTGATATAAAAGGAATTATTATAAAAACAGGCCTAAGGATAAGCCCTTCCAAAGCAAAGGCAAAAGAAAAGCCAAAAAATTGGACATTACTTGCCATAAATGCGGCAAGGTGGGACACTATGCCAATCAATGTTGGACCAAAAAAGCCCTGAATGACATTGAGGACGACCAATTAAGGACCCAATTGGAAAAAGTCTTACTAATTAGTTCTGAATCAGAACTAGAATCTTCAAATGAAGATATAGAGGTTATCAATGATACCTCTTCAGAGTCTTCTTCTACTGACAATAATGATTGTCAATGTAATGAATTAAATTATTGGAAATCCATTGTTCACATGAATGGATTAAATGTTCTTACAACAGAACAAGATGAAGCCTTAAAGGCTTTAGAAACTATTTCAGATAACGATCTGAAAAGAAAAATGATCAATTTCCTAATAAAGGAAAATGCGAAAAAAGAGTCTCCTCTAATTATAGAGGCACCTTACCAAATAAGTGAGGTATTATCAAGGTTTAGACAATTCAATATTAGAGAAACACCTGTTTCTACTATGGATTTGAAAAGAGAAATAAATCTCTTAAAATCTGAGATATCTCAGATAAAAAGGGATAATAATATTTTAACCCAAAGGATCTCTTTTTGTTAGAAATTCCAAAACAGATTGAAGGAATCCCTTCTAACGCAGAAGAAATCACTTCCACTAGCAATAATTATTTATCTCTTTTAGATAGAGTAACTTCACAAAAATGGTTTGTCAAAATAACTCTAGTTGTTAGCAAAAATTTTATTTTAGAAAATGAAATAGCTCTAATAGATAGTGGAGCTGATCTTAATTGCATACAAGAGGGAATTATCCCTACTAAATATTTTTCGAAAACCACACAAGCCCTAACTCAGGCTGGTGGAGATAAATTACAAGTTAATTATAAACTATCGAACGCATATGTTTGCAATCAAGGTATGTGTTTACCAACGTCTTTTATTCTAGTCAAAAATTTGACACATAGAATATACTAGGAACCCCCTTTTTGCATAATATCATGCCTATGACAAATATCGACCAAAGTGGTATTACCACCATTATTAATAATAAGAAAATTGTTTTTGAGTTCATTACCGATCCTCAAACTAGGATGTTAAATGAGGTTAAAGATATCCTTCTTAACAAAGAAAAACAATTATGTTTTCTTAAAAGTGAAATAAGTATTTTTAATATAAATGATCATCTCAATAAAGATGAAACTAAACGACAGGTTAAAATTATTGAACAACAGTTCAAAACAGAGGTATGTAATGACGTACCTAATGCATTTTGGAATAGAAAGCAACACATCGTTTTTCTACCCTACATAGATGACTTTAATGAAAGTCTGATTCCCACCAAGGCTAGACCAGCCCAAATGAATCAAGAATATCTTGATCTTTGTAAAAAAGAGATCAACACCCTTTTAGAAAAAGGTTTAATTAGGAAATCCAAGTCACCTTGGAGTTGCACAGCTTTCTATGTGAATAAGAATGCTGAACAGGAACGAGGTGTTCCCAGATTAGTTATTAATTACAAACCTCTTAATAAGGTTTTAAAATGGATAAGATATCTGATTCCTAATAAAAAGGACTTATTAGATAGACTTAATGATGCTTTGATCTTTTCAAAGTTTGATATGAAGTCAGGTTATTGGCAAATACAGATCAATGAATCTGATAGATACAAGACAGCTTTTACAGTCCCTTTTGGACACTTTGAATGGAATGTCCTTCCTTTTGGACTTAAAAATGCTCCTTCTGAATTCCAAAATATCATGAATGATATTTTTAATCCTTATTCCGATTTCATGGTTGTTTATATTGATGACGTGTTAGTCTTCTCAAAATCCATAGACCAACACATGAAACATTTAAAAATTTTCAAAAAGTTAGTTAGACATAATGGTCTAGTTCTATCTGCTCCAAAAATGAAATTATTCCAAACAAAAACAAGGTTTTTGGGCCATGAAATAGACCAAGGAACAATTGTTCCTATCAGCAGAAGCATATAGTTTGCTTCAAAATTTCCCAACATTATTACTGATAAGAAACAGCTTCAAAGATTCTTAGGAAGCTTAAATTATATTTCTGATTATTATGAAAATCTTTCACAGGATACAGCTATTCTTTATAATAGACTTAGGAAAAATCCAGGACCTTGGACAGAAGAACATTCCTTAGCTGTCCAAAGAATTAAAAATAAGGTCAAATGTCTACCTTGTTTAAATTTAGCGAATCCTAAGTTTTTCAAAATTGTTGAAACAGATGCCTCAAATATAGGATATGGAGGTATCTTAAAACAGGTTATTCCAGATTACAATAAAGAAATATTAGTAAGGTTCGCATCTGGAAAGTGGAATCCCACACAGTCAAAATATTCGACTATCAAAAAGGAGATGCTCTCCATTATCAAATGTATTTCTAAATTTCAGGATGATTTGTTGAATCAAAAATTCTCGCTAAGAATTGACTGTAGTTCAGCTAAGTCAATTATTGAAAAAGATGTTAAAAATCTTGTAGCAAAACAAATTTTTGCAAATTGGCAAGCCCAATTATCAGTTTTTGAATTTGATATCCAATATATTAAAGGAGAAAATAATTCTCTTGCTGACTATTTGACCCGTGAATTTTTGCAGGGTGAATGATTACTCCCAATAGGGGAAGAGGTCGTGGCTATGGCCGTGGCCGTGGCCGTGGCCGTGGGAGCAACAATATGTTGCCCTACCAAGAAACAAACATTCCTCTAATAGGGGATTGGACTACAGTCCATAGGACAAGAAATTTGCAGCAATTACCTGCGCCTCCAAAGAAAGAAGATATTCCTTCTTCCTCATCAAGTAAAACGTCATCTTACAAAGAGGCAGCGGTCAATGAACCACATGAGGTAACAGAGTATTTTGAAAACCCTGTTACAGAAGACATTATGTATGTCGAAGATGAAGATATAAATTTGGCCCCTAATGATGGGTGGTCAATCAAAATAAGATACCTCGAATCAAGAGGATATCCTGGACTTTATGGTAAGTCTAGACCCCATTTGGAAGAATTATTATTAGTCACTGAATCAGTGACAAATACCCATCATCACCAGAACAATAATCCAGAAAGTTTTGTAAACTTCAGCAAGTGTCATATCAATAAGATATTATCACCCAGAGAATGGGGATTAAATCCTAATGGAGAAAAGGCAATAAAAATTGCCGAAGGAAAATATGTATATTTTAACTATCGGGATTATATCCAAGCTTTTTCATTAGCCTTTTATTATCAAAATCCAAAGAACAAGCATTCTTGGTTCTTTAGTATCAATCCAGAAGTGATTGATAGACCTATACCAAATTGGTTTTATAATTGGTGGGTGAAATTTGGCCCTTCTTTGGAAATTTTACCAGAAGGATTACTAGACTAATATGATAATTGGTGCAATCATAGCCCCTTAATTTTGAAAAATGCTTCCAAAATGATTACAGGACAAGGTCCGTGTCTATATTTTATTAAATTCCAAATCCCATGGTTATGGAGATGGACTATTACCATAGCTCAGGATAAAAACAATATCCCTGTTCTTAGAATAAATTTCTTCTACAAATGGTGGAGCAGAATGGCTATTGAAGACCTTCAATATATGGAAGCCAACATAGAGACAGCCATAGCTGATGATCAATGTAAAACAAAAGAACAAAGTTCTCAAGAACTTTCAATAGCCAATCTAAAAATTTATTTCCAAAAAATTCATCCAAATGAAACTGAAGAGCAAATTATGGTCAGGACTCTTGATCATATGAAAAACCAATTCTTTAAAACTTTCCAAGTTAAGAAAGAAGATGTTTCTATGAAAACTAGCTCATCGCAGGGTTCAATGGACTCAAATACATTTGATTGCTTGGCCGAAGAATCTCAGGACGAAGGAGACCCAACTCCCGAAGATTTTTGGGATGCTATGATTCAGTCAATGACTCAGCAAAACAAAAAAAGGAAAAGGACATCAATGAAGATGTAAGCCATGACATCATCAAACGAATAATTGAAAAATCTTGCCAAGATATCCCATGGAGACAACTAAGTCAAGAAGCAATATTATGCTTTTTACTATTTGCTTTTTATTTTTTGTCGTTTGTACTCATTATTAATGTGCCTATGGGGCCCACAAAGTGTACCCGGCATTAATAGTGTATTTTGTCGTCTTGTTTACCGGCTACTTAATGTAAAAGCAGCCCTTTACCGGCTTAAATAGTAAGCCTTTATTTCTCTATATAAGGCATACCTGCCTCAGTTGTAACATAAGCTTTGATAATATATTATCTTCCTCCTTTAAATATACTCTCTCTCTTATTCTCTTCAAGTTTCAAGTCTTCCGTGCACTCTCTTCCTCTCAATAAGTCTAAGGTAATATTTTTATATCAATTAATATTTTTATGTCAATTAATAGCTAAATAGCTAGTTGTGGTAAGTCGGAGCAAATGGTATCAGAGCCATGTAAACTAATTCTTCGTATGAACTTAATATCTTAGCAACATCTTTTTGTGTTTTCTAAAACAAAAAATGTTTTTAGTGTTTTCTTATTTATATCATCGTTTTCCCCAGAGGTTGGGATAGTAAAGATGATTTTCCATAAAAGAAATTTTTTGCTAAAAACATTTGACATCTTTGATTTAGGAGAAATCCTTCTATCCCTAAGGGTTGATAGTTAAACAGTCTTACTGTTTGCAAAGATGACAGATAAGATGTTGAGAATATAATAAGTTCATAAGTTCAACTAGTTTATTAAGGTCTGGTTCTGTTTTTCGACTAACCACAACTATCTTAGCTTTTATCATGGAACTAGATGATTATAATCATCAAGAGAATTCAATAAAAAATGAAGAATTAGTTGAATATCCAAAAAATTTGGACCAATTAAATAAATGGACAATTCCATCTGTTCCTTCGAAACAGATATACAAATTTGGTATGTTTGATATTATATCTCGTTATGCTGTCAAAACCATAGAACAAACAATACAAGTTTCTGATAATACTCAGACCATAAAATTATTAAGTAAAAAGGATTTACTTCCCTTCAAGGACTATAATTTTATCCATATTGGACTTATTCAAATTGCTTTTAAACCTTTAACGCTGTTAGGTTTAAACTCTAGTATTATGGCATATGTTAGAGATGGTAGAAGTAAAGACTTCAAATCATCCTTAGCTGCCTTAATTGAAACCAGCTTATGTCATGGACCTGTTTATTTTGATGTTTCTCCCAATTTGAGTTTATCTTTATCTGATAAGAATTTACTTGATGCTATACAGCTCACCATACATACTAATGGTTATAATTTTAAACCAGGCAGTGAAATAATAGCAATATGCTATAGAGTCTATTATAAACTGTTAAATACGCTTAATCCAAAGGTTAAGCAAATATCTTTCCCAGGAACTACTACTCTTGTTCAAACTAATTTGTTAACTTCAAATATAGTTACAAATAGATTAATAAAATGGAATGAAATAAACTTTCCAGAAACGTGGTCCTTACCCCAGGCTATAGAACCTGAACCTATCCTAAATAAAGATATAGACCAAATAATTCAGACTAATGAAGGGGACATAGAAATAAAATTTAACCCCAAAAGGATTATTAGAATCCCTAGAAGTCTTTCAGAAAGACATCCAGTTAGTGAGTTTTATACAACTCCCACTGAATTAAATAGAGCCTCTACTTCTCATCCAATAGAAGAAATAGAGACAGTAGAGAATATAAGAATTAGTGAAAATAAAATTCCCCATGGAATTTACCAGAAAAATCAATCTCAGAGTAGAGAATCACCTACCCAATCAGAAATGAGTTTTCATTTATGATGACAGAACTCATAGACTTCTCCCCAGGGAGCAAGATGAGAGAACTCATTAATAATGAGTTCCAACATGATAGAAATGCCCAATTTAGGCAATGGTACTTTAAAAAGTTCTCACCCCCTGAACTTAATAGGTTCAAAGAAGATTATTATGAAGAATTAACTATAACTCAGAATTATATTCCTTTTGTTAAATGGTTTGTAAATTATTTTAACAATAAGATTAACAATGAGATTTTAGTTCTTCAATCAAAAACGTGGGAAACCACTAAAGGAGAAAAAATAAGTTCCCTTTTTCCTCCTAAACAAACTATTATTTTAGGTCAAAATGCTGAAGCTAATGCTTTTCTCACTTTGCAAAAAATAGAGAGTAACCATGTTACTATCAAAGAATTAAATTCTATAGTTAGATCTCTGAATTATACAAATGCTTTTCTTATCTGTTTAGGGGAACAATTTGTTTCTCTTGAAAAGGATTTATTATTTCTGAAAAACATGATTGAAAAATTAATTTATTATTTCTCAACAAAAATTAATTTTGGAACAAATAGGTGAGCCAAAAGCCCCTATAATTACTGAAACTCCCATAATTCAGCCTCCTCTATCAGTAGAAGGTTTTAGAATGGAGGATAATAATACTGAATTTACTCGTATTCTAGAACAAAAATTAAAGGACTTAAAATTGAATGTTTTATCCCAAAAGGATAAATTACATACTTATGAAAATAGTTCAGAAGAAGGTGAAAATATCAATAATATTGATGAGTTGGCTAGAATGCTTAGTAATCAAGATATTAATAAAGATGATAATATTAATCCAGTGTATACTTCTAAGTCCATAGAGAAGTATTATTATAATAGGCCTTCTCCTCAAGACCTGCTTTTTGAGGAAAACGAGCCATATCAGAATTCCTATTCTGGTAAAGCCATTTACGAATGGAATATTGATGGTTTAAATGATAAACAGATTATTGATACTATACATAGAATGATTATGTATTCCACTGTTTGTAAACAGCATGGAAACTTTGACAGTTCCATAGCATCTTTTATAGCTACTGGTTTCGTTGGCCAGTTAAGAGGCTGGTGGGATCATTATCTCACGGATGCCCAAAAGAAAGAAATTCTTTCTCATAAGAAAGAAATCAAAATTGAAGAAAATACTAGCAATATTACTTCCACCACTGGTGAGGAAGATGCTGTATATACCTTATGTCTTTCTATCTAACAACATTTTGTAGGAACCAATATTCCCATAGGAGAGAAATTACAAACTCTTCTCCAGAATTTAAGATGCCCATCTTAAACCCATTTTAGGTGGTATAAAGATACTTTCTTGTCAAGGGTTTTCCAATTAAATAACCCTGATTCTATTCACTGGAAGTCTAAATTTGTAGACGGTCTACCCTATCTTTTTGCTGAAAAAATCAGACAATCCTTAAGAATAAAAAATGATGGCATTAATATTAGTTATGCTGATTTAACCTATGGCCAAATTATTAGTACTTGTATAAACGAGGGATTAGCTCTATGCAATGACATAAAGTTGAAAAATCAATTAAAGAAACAAAAGTTGTTTGAGAAACACCAATTAGGTGAATTTTGTGAACAATTTGCTTTTGATATGGATAAGCCTCCAGGATTAAAAAATAAGAAACAGAAAACTATTAATAATAGGTTTTATAAAAAGAATAAAGACAAGACGAGTGGGTTTTATAAACCTCCTCAAAAGAATAGATATAAAAGGAATTATTATAAAAACAGGCCTAAGGATAAGCCCTTCCAAAGCAAAGGCAAAAGAAAAGCCAAAAAATTGGACATTACTTGCCATAAATGCGGCAAGGTGGGACACTATGCCAATCAATGTTGGACCAAAAAAGCCCTAAATGACATTGAGGACGACCAATTAAGGACCCAATTGGAAAAAGTCTTACTAATTAGTTCTGAATCAGAACTAGAATCTTCAAATGAAGATATAGAGGTTATCAATGATACCTCTTCAGAGTCTTCTTCTACTGACAATAATGATTGTCAATGTAATGAATTAAATTATTGGAAATCCATTGTTGACATGAATGGATTAAATGTTCTTACAGCAGAACAAGATGAAGCCTTAAAGGCTTTAGAAACTATTTCAGATAACGATCTGAAAAGAAAAATGATCAATTTCCTAATAAAGGAAAATGCGAAAAAAGAGTCTCCTCTAATTATAGAGGCACCTTACCAAATAAGTGAGGTATTATCAAGGTTTAGACAATCCAATATTAGAGAAACACCTGTTTCTACTATGGATTTGAAAAGAGAAATAAATCTCTTAAAATCTGAGATATCTTAGATAAAAAGGGATAATAATATTTAATCCAAAAGGATCTCTTTATTAGAAATTCCAAAACAGATTGAAGGAATCCCTTCTAACGCAGAAGAAATCACTTCCACTAGCAATAATTATTTATCTCTTTTAGATAGAGTAACTTCACAAAAATGGTTTGTCAAAATAACTCTAGTTGTTAGTAGAAATTTTATTTTAGAAAATGAAATAGCTCTAATAGATAGTGGAGCTGATCTTAATTGCATACAAGAGGGAATTATCCCTACTAAATATTTTTCGAAAACTACACAAGTCCTAACTCAGGCTGGTGGAGATAAATTACAAGTTAATTATAAACTATCGAACGCATATATTTGCAATCAAGGTATGTGTTTACCAACGTCTTTTATTCTAGTCAAAAATTTGACACATAGAATTATACTAGCAACCCCTTTTTTGCATAATATCATGCCTATGACAAATATCGACCAAAGTGGTATTACCACCATTATTAATAATAAGAAAATTGTTTTTGAATTCATTACCGATCCACAAACTAGGATGTTAAATGAGGTTAAAGTTATCCTTCTTAACAAAGAAAAACAATTATGTTTTCTTAAAAGTGAAATAAGTATTTTTAATATAAATGATCATCTCAATAAAGATGAAACTAAACGACAGGTTAAAATTGTTGAACAACAGTTCAAAACAGAGGTATGTAATGACGTACCTAATGCATTTTGGAATAGAAAGCAACACATCGTTTTTCTACCCTACATAGATGACTTTAATGAAAGTCAGATTCCCACCAAGGCTAGACCAGCCCAAATGAATCAAGAATATCTTGATCTTTGTAAAAAAGAGATCAACACCCTTTTAGAAAAAGGTTTAATTAGGAAATCCAAGTCACCTTGGAGTTGCACAGCTTTCTATGTGAATAAGAATGCTGAACAGGAACGAGGTGTTCCCAGATTAGTTATTAATTACAAACCTCTTAATAAGGTTTTAAAATGGATAAGATATCTGATTCCTAATAAAAAGGACTTATTAGATAGACTTAATGATGCTTTGATCTTTTCAAAGTTTGATATGAAGTCAGGTTATTGGCAAATACAGATCAATGAATCTGATAGATACAAGACAGCTTTTACAGTCCCTTTTGGACACTTTGAATGGAATGTCCTTCCTTTTGGACTTAAAAATGCTCCTTCTGAATTCCAAAATATCATGAATGATATTTTTAATCCTTATTCCGATTTCATGGTTGTTTATATTGATGACGTGTTAGTCTTCTCAAAATCCATAGACCAACACATGAAACATTTAAAAATTTTCAAAAAGTTAGTTAGACATAATGGTCTAGTTCTATCTGCTCCAAAAATGAAATTATTCCAAACAAAAACAAGGTTTTTGGGCCATGAAATAGACCAAGGAACAATTGTTCCTATCAGCAGAAGCATATAGTTTGCTTCAAAATTTCCCAACATTATTACTGATAAGAAACAGCTTCAAAGATTCTTAGGAAGCTTAAATTATATTTCTGATTATTATGAAAATCTTTCACAGGATACAGCTATTCTTTATAATAGACTTAGGAAAAATCCAGGACCTTGGACAGAAGAACATTCCTTAGCTGTCCAAAGAATTAAGAATAAGGTCAAATGTCTACCTTGTTTAAATTTAGCGAATCCTAAGTTTTTCAAAATTGTTGAAACAGATGCCTCAAATATAGGATATGGAGGTATCTTAAAACAGGTTATTCCAGATTACAATAAAGAAATATTAGTAAGGTTCGCATCTGGAAAGTGGAATCCCACACAGTCAAAATATTCGACTATCAAAAAGGAGATGCTCTCCATTATCAAATGTATTTCTAAATTTCAGGATGATTTGTTGAATCAAAAATTCTCGCTAAGAATTGACTGTAGTTCAGCTAAGTCAATTATTGAAAAAGATGTCAAAAATCTTGTAGCAAAACAAATTTTTGCAAATTGGCAAGCGCAATTATCAATTTTTGAATTTGATATCCAATATATTAAAGGAGAAAATAATTCTCTTGCTGACTATTTGACCCGTGAATTTTTGCAGGGTGAATGACTACGTACCCCCAATAGGGGAAGAGGTCGTGGCTATGGCCGTGGCCGTGGCCGTGAGAGCAACAATATGTTGCCCTACCAAGAAACAAACATTCCTCTAATAGGGGATTGGACTACAGTCCATAGGACAAGAAATTTGCAGCAATTACCTACGCCTCCAAGGAAAGAAGATATTCCTTCTTCGTCATCAAGTAAAACGCCATCTTACAAAGCGACAACGGTCAATGAGCCACATGAGGTAACAGAGTATTTTGAAAACCCTGTTACAGAAGACATTATGTATGTCGAAGATGAAGATAAAAATATGGCCCCTAATGATGGGTGGTCAATCAAAACAAGATACCTCGAATCAAGAGGATATCCTGGACTTTATGGTAAGTCTAGACCCCATTTAGAAGTATTATTATTAGTCACTGAATCAGTGACAATTACCCATCATCACCAGAACAATAATCCAGAAAGTTTTATAAACTTCAGCAAGTGTCATATCAATAAGATATTATCACCCAGAGAATGGGGATTAAATCCTAATGGAGAAAAGGCAATAAAAATTGCCGAAGGAAAATATGTATATTTTAACTACTGGGATTATATCCAAGCTTTTTCATTAGCCTTTTATTATCAAAATCCAAAGAACAAGCATTCTTGGTTCTTTAGTATCAATCCAGAAGTGATTGATAGACCTATACCAAATTGGTTTTATAATTGGTGGGTGAAATTTGGCCCTTCTTTGGAAATTTTACCAGAAGGATTACTAGACTTATATGATAATTGGTGCAATCATAGCCCCTTAATTTTGAAAAATGCTTCCAAAATGATTACAGGACAGGGTCCGTGTCTATATTTTATTAAATTCCAAAATCCCATGGATATGGAGATGGACTATTACCATAGCTCAGGATAAAAACAATATCCTTGTTCTTAGAAGAAATTTCTTCTACAAATGGTGGAGTAGAATGGCTACTGAAGACCTTCAATACATGGAAGCCAAGATAGAGACAGCCATAGCTGATGATCAATGTAAAACCAAAGAACAAAGTTCTCAAGAACTTTCAATAGCCAATCTAAAAAATTATTTCCAAAAAATTCATCCAAATGAAACTGAAGAGCAAATTATGGTCAGGACTCTTGATCATATGAAAAACCAATTCTTTAAAACCTTCCAAGTTAAGAAAGAATATGTTTCTATGAAAACTAGCTCATCGCAGGGTTCAATGGACTCAAATACATTTGATTGCTTGGCCGGAGAATCTCAGGACGAAGGAGACCCAACTCCCGAAGATTTTTGGGATGCTATGATTCAGTCAATGACTCAGCAAAACAAAAAGGAAAAGGACAGCAATGAAGATGTAAGCCATGACATCATCAAACGAATAATTGAAAAATCTTGCCAAGATATCCCGTGGAGACAACTAAGTCAAGAAGCAATATTATGCTTTTTACTATTTGCTTTTTATTTTTTGTCGTTTGTACTCATTATTAATGTGCCTATGGGGCCCACAAGTGTACCCGGCATTAATAGTGTATTTTGTCGTCTTGTTTACCGGCTACTTAATGTAAAAGCAGCCCTTTACCGGCTTAAATAGTAAGCCTTTATTTCTCTATATAAGGCATACCTGCCTCAGTTGTAACATAAGCTTTGATAATATATTTTCTTCCTCCTTTAAATATACTCTCTCTCTTATTCTCTTCAAGTTTCAAGTCTTCCGTGCACTCTCTTCCTCTCAATAAGTCTAAGGTAATATTTTTATATCAATTATCATTTTTATGTCAATTAATAGCTAAATAGCTAGTTGTGGTAAGTCTACCATTTGCTAGAGCTCCCTCACCGACCGCCGCTACCACCACCACCAATCTCAATTTAATTATTTATATATATATATATATATATATATATATATATATAATCAACCAACTACCAAAATTTCTAAATTATCCCCCACTTTTATCATTAGTGGGTCCCACTCTCACATTATCTTTTAATTTTTTATTTCACTTTAAAACCTATTTTTCTCTTTCCTCTCTCTCTCACTCTTTCCACTTCTCTCTACTATCAACAAAATCAAACAACCCACTACCAAAAAACTCTTTTTTAATTTATTTTTTGTAAAAAATCGGTAATTACTATATACTATAATTTACTCAAACTACTAAACTCAACTAGTTTAACCGCTACCAACTATAAAAAAAAAAGCGACACTGCTAGCGAAAATTCCAAAATTATTTTTCCTAGAAAAACAATAATCAAATCTCATCCACTTTTTTTTGTAAGCCGAACACGAGCAACAACAAGAGCACGACACCGCCAACGAGAGCGCCAACAGAAGCGCCAATAGAAACCGCAATGGCAGTGCCAACAGAAGCGCCAACAAAGTAGCAACGAGTTTGGCCAACAAAAGCGCCAACGGGAGGGAGCACCATTATTATAAGAAGATACCGCCACTATCACATCTCATTTTCTTTTTTCCTCATATACTATCAATATATCAATATATACAAACAACCGACTACCAAAAATACTAAATAATCCCTCATTTTTATCTCAATCCTAAGGATAAAAATATCATTTCAAATTATTTCCTCACTTTTTTCTCTCACTCACTATTATCATTAGTGGTCTCATTCTCACATCATCTTTTCATTTTTTATTTCATTTTAAGACCTAATTTTCTCTTTCCACTCTTTTCACTTCTCTCTTCTATCAAAAAAAATAAAAAAACCCACTACCAAATTTTTTTAAAATTTATTTATTGTAAAAAAACAGTAATTACATAAAATTAATTAAGTTGATATTAAATTATGTAGAATCTATTATTTACTATAATCTACTCAAACTACTGAACCCAATTAATTGCTTATAAGAAAAACTAAACTCAATTAATTTAACCACGACCAATTGTCAGAAAAGTGATACCGCTAGCAAAAATTCCAAAATTATTTTCCCTAAAAAAATCAACAATTAATCTAATCCACTTCTTCTTTGTGAGCAGCACGGGAGAAGCAGCGACAACGCCAATATGAGCGCCAACGGAAGCGCCAATGGTAGCAGCAACGAGAGCGCCAACATGCGCTCAAACGGGAGTGCCATTATTATAAGAAGATGTCGCCATTATTAATACTAGGGGGGAAGACGGGGGCCCGTCTTCCGCGTGTTACAGTAGATACTTATATGTAATAGTGGTTTATTGTGAGTTCCGGACTGGGTTCACTCAGACCGAATGGGCTTCTGTATACCGACAAAATGATAAAAAATAAGAAAGACTTTGGATCTAATTAAATATGGGTGATGGGTGATGAAGGAATGTGGTGATAATTTTAACGTTTAAAACAAAAATAATAATATACAAAGAAAGTAAAGGGCTAAAGGCTGAAAAGTTTAGAAATTCATATTTAATTAGAACAATATGAAGACATGATATATCTTTGTTGCCAATAATAATAATAATATCAATTTACCAATGCTGAAAAGAACAAATCCAACAGAGAATGTATGGAGAGGAAAGGAAAGGAGAAGGGGAAGTTACGTAGAGGAGTGGGGTGAAGTCAGAGAGAACCTTATTATGTTCTTTTTTTTATTGAATGTATTCACTTAATTGTTGAAATAGCGAAAGATCATGCTGAGATCGTGGGAAAGGGACGTAAAAACCTCAACTGCACACTTAGTGTAGCAGTTTATTTTTAAAACAAATTTGATTGTGAGTTTGCTGTTTTTTTCAAGAGTAGTAGTTATTAAGGGTACTATTGTAATGTTAGGGGGAGAGTGAAGGGCAATAAAGGAAAAAAAATCTGACACCAAATGTTGACAGTTTTTTTTCGAAGGCCCTTTATTAATTGTTATAGATTATAAGATGTTGCCGACTTTTTTATTATAACTTTTTGTAGCACTATTTTATTATTACATTTTGCAAATTTCAACGTATTTATAATTTTAAAGCAAATTATAACAAATACAATATCACCCGTGCGTATGCATGGGTAAATTACTAGTTTATAAATATAGAAATAAAAAGTTGGGCCTCATTGCTTCAAGAAAAATTGGGCCTAATGGATGGATTGAATATCCATCCATTAAAAAGTTGTTGATAGATGGACTGGATTGACACCCCTAATATGGATGGTCTAGCATAATGTGTCATAAACATCCTAAGTTAAGACCAATAACAATGAGTAATATCATGGGAGTTATAGAGCATCTTATAGTATATGAAAATGTTGGTTTAGTACTGTATAGAACTTACATCTTTACGAATCACACGGGCCCTCAATGTGTCTATTCTCTTATTCTACTCGCTCAACGTGTGGTGTGTCACTTAATTATGCGTGGCTTATTTCTCATTCTAATAATTACCTAATAAACAACACAAAAAATAGTACTATTTCACGGTTGCGGATCATATGGGTAAGTGAATTAGTTGTGCATAATGGGAAAAGTGGGGCGCCTACAACCCAATATAACAAGTTTTCGCTGTTTTTCGTATATTTAAGCTTTCAGTCCCTAGCAATTTGGTTTTTACATTTCTACATGTAAATATTTACTTAATTTGTTATTAAGTGACCATGTAGGCACTATAACAGACAAGTATGCACCATAACGGGTCATACAAGTTTTTTTATTTTTAAGTCAAAATTACACCAGAGGACCTTTAAGTTATTTATTTGTAATAAGTTGGCCCTTTAAGTTATTTTTGTAACAAATAGGACCTTTTAGTGATTACTCTAGCTTATGTATTTTGATGTAATGCTACTTTATGTACTGTGATTACTTTACCTTATGTATTTTGATGCAACCAAGCATATTTTGGTGTATTTTAATGTAATTAACGATATGATATTTTACTAAAAGGGCCAACGGTGTCAATGTTAGGTAACTTAAAGAGCCTAGTTGAACAAAAAAACTTAAAGGGCCAGCTTGTTACAAATAAATTACTTAAAGGTCTTCTGGTGTAATTTTGCATATTTTTAACGAAAACTATATAAAAAGTTTAAAGTAATGATGATTTTATAATTTAAAGGACTAACTTGAGAAAAAAATTGAAATTATGTTAAGGAACCCCAGGAACAGTTTAGTCATTTTTTTGTCAACTTGGTACCATACACTTAGGCTCTATTTGGCGCGTCTCATCTGCTACCCGTTAGCAGATCCGCTAATGGGTAGCAAATGAGACTAGTACATTTGACTAGCAGGTGGCGAAGACATGTGTTTGGTAAGCACTAGGGTTTAGCGTTTATTAGGTAGCGTTTAGCGGATAGCGTATAACGTTTCACTTTTTTTGTTGCATTTTTACCTTTATTATATTTTTAAAATTACTTCTCTTTCTTTATTAAACATTTTGTCATCATTAAATAATTTAATATTAATTAAATATGAGATTTTTGTCATTTTATATTTATCAGCTATTTTAACTGCTAGTTTTACTAAACACATAATTTGCTATCAGCTAGCTTATCCACTATCTGCTACCTCATCCGCTACTTTCTACCAAACAGAGCCTTACTATTAAGTGGCTAATAATGTTTTTTAAGTACCCCAAATCATGCTAATAATCCATGCTAATAATGTTTTGTCCCTATAAATATAGCGAATTTTGTTTTTAGCCTCTCTAAAATTTTTGGGCACTTTTTGTCCCTACATTATTTGTCATTTGCACTTTTAGTCTCTGCTGTAAGTTTTCACTAACGGCACTGACGTCACATTAGTTATGACATTAGTACATGGTCGATCTGGAGTTTTTTTTACCATTCATATTTCTGAATATACTTTTTATCCCTGCGTAATTTTGAATTTTAAGTGTTTATTTATTTATTGCTTGAAAATAGACTTTAATTATGAGTAGGATATGTGTTCTCCAATTCTAGCAGTTTTAGTATATATACTGCACTACTTCAGGTGGAAATTTGAAAGGGATTGTTATAGATGCTTTTCTACTATGTTAGTGAAATACTTGAGTCCAAAATCCTTGATATTTTTGCTAGTCCATAATCATGTGTTTTGAAACTTTAGATATGATCTTTAGATATGAATCTTTTGCTAGTCCAAAATCTTTATTCTTCCATCAAATGAAAGATGTTTACCTAATTTCTAATGAATTTGAAAGGCTAAAGATCACTTAGTTTAAATTTCTTAGACATGGGAATTGGGAACAGTGTGCCTGGTCCATGAGGCTTGACTTTCTCCTAGAAATTGATTTGGAGAAAGAATGAAAGAAAAAAGAGGCAGGCTTTAGGTAGAGAACACTTTTGCAAAAAGTGCTGTTTGGGGAAAGTCATTGATGTGTTATTGTTTTAGATTTTGTTCAAATGGTCTATTCGGTTTCTGGTAGTGTTTGTTGACATTTGCATTTACATTACTAAATGATCCATTATTCTTTTAGATTTTGTTCAAATGCTTTTGAATTCTTCTGCTATAAAAAATGATGACATCGAATTTGCACCTACCACCTAGTAATGTAGAAGCCTTTCGAATTGGCAAGACATTTTTGACTATTTCAACATATTCTATTATCTCTTAGCCATTAGATGTTTGTAAACAATTTAATTGCATTTATTGGGTCAGTTTCTTTGTCATTGAGAAAACTGAAATTTATGGCACTTAAAACTGATATCATATTCCGTAATCAACAAATTCTTACTCCATGTTGTATTATTCCTATATTCTTACTCCATATTCTTTTTAGGGTCTTGTAAATTATGTATGTCTACATTCTGTTAAACCAAGTTTGAGACCACTATCAAGTATCAATTGGCTATGTCTAATGTTGCTATTCATATATTTGGAGATGTACCCTCCTTTGGACTTTTCCAGGTTAGCATTTTTAGGTGTATTAGTTACATTTACAAACCTTGCCTCATATCTTTGGAATTGCCTTGGTAGCATCATTATAGTATATGTTGCTTTTTTGAGGATTATAGTATATGTTGCTAATAATACATTAGTACCTTCTCTTTCAGGGTGGTGTTCAGAGAGTTTACTTATTGGATGGCATTACCAGTGGAGTTCTATTATCAAGAGAGATGGGATTGGAACTATGGTGGCTAGGTAGACAAACTTTGCAGTCTATCTCTGGATTTTATTTTATCATGAATTATTTTTTCCAAGGGTTGGTAGTTATTTTGTAAGACCAATATGTAGTAAAATGTATCATTAATTTTTCTATCCGTCCAATGTTGATAAACCATTGTTTAGTTGACATCCCTATGATTTGTGATAAAAGTCGGATTAGAAATTAGGTAAGGAATGACTTTTGTTGAGAAATTTTTGATTCTCAATCTGCACCTCTGTGGTTGCAGACTTGCATAGGTAGAATGTGAACCAGGAATTTTTTTTAAAAATAAATAAACACTTTTAAAGTCGGGCGTTTATGTAGTCTGACTTTTAAAGGTAACTTTTCAAGTCGGGGACCTCTGTAATCCGACTTTAAAAGTACTTCACAAGGGAACATACAAGAGTATTTAAAGTCGGTCTCTGGTGGCCCGACTTAAAAACATACTTATGAAGTCGGGCTGACACCCGACTTTAAATCTCCTGACATACGAAGTCGCCTTAATAAAAGTCGGGCTGGTGCCCGACTTAGAAAGTCCAATTTGCCCGACTTTAAATCCCTTTTTTCCACTAGCATTGGCGTGCCATGTCAGATTCCATGTCATTAACCGGCTACCACTTAAATGACATGTTGGTAAATCAAAAAACAAAATAAAAACCCACAAACAAACCAAAATCCAAATCAAGAGGGACTTGGATCTTCTCCTTCCCACTCACCCTACATCTCCCTCCATCTCTCTCTCTTAAATTCACTCTATCATCATTATTTATAATTTTTTAATCATTTTCTGTCTTCTCTCACCCTTATATATATTTTGTAATGGAGAGAAATGAGGGAAGTAGAGGATCCAAATACAGTCAAGAACTAACGCCCCAAACACACATTTTAGCAACCTAAAAATTACGATCTTGACTAACCCCCCAACCCACTCCATATTTCTTTAATACTAAACTAAATATACAATCAAACATAACATGTTCGTATAGATCGCAAATGTATATGTGGATTTTATCTTGGTGAAATGAAGGTCAGCGGCGTGGCAGAATATTCACGTTTCTGTTTTGTTTTTCTAATTTCCCTCTTCACGCACTGATCTAGGCAACAATAATTAGGAATTAGGGGTTTTTGGTTAAGGGTTTGGGGAGGAACTGATCCGGGTAAGAAATTGAGGAAGATATTTGTTTCTTTTTTGTTTTTTTCATTTACAAACATGGAACTTAAGTGGCAGCCAATTAATGACAAGGAATCTAAAAGTAGGGACTATAAGTGAAAACGACAAATAATTAAGAACTAAACGTGCTAAAAAATTTTAAAGGGAGTAAAAATAATATTTGCACTTGTGGAAATGGAAATGGAGTTGACATCAACTCAGTTCTCAAATGACGCCTTTATGACCATCCTTCATCACGGTTGAAGTATAACCTCCAAGGAAGATGGTGTTTAGTTTCAAAGTTGCAATCCTGTCTTCTGTTGGATGAAAATGGACAATAGGTAAGTAGTATTACTCCCGTTTTGGAGACAACAACACTATTCGATATTCAACTATCGAGATTCAGAACGACGACGGCGTACACACCATGATGGAAACACATTCCCATTTTCCAAGACACCGTTTGTTGGAGCTGTTTGTATGAACAATATGCACTCCTGACGAGATTATATTTCTTTTGCTACAAGGACTTTAAAATAATCGTAATCGGGTGTTTGTCATTTTTGTGTTTCCTTATGTTTAGTTTTTAGTTATGTTTCGTTTCGTATTGTTGCTACCAAAATCACCAAATGAGATAAAGATCGAATGTTCTACATATCAATGTTTAAACAACACTTCAATAGTTAAAATAAAACATCCCAGTTTAAATAGTACGTCCCAATAAAAAATCATCCCTCTTTCATTTGCCATCTTTACCACTAACTGAGATCTTTGTTTCCTCACTGTCACTACTTTCATCACAGGAGACATATGTTGCATGGAATGTCCTATCATCTGAATAGCTCGAGTGTTATGAGTATGAGTGAGTGTCTGCTTCATCATGCAATATCCTGACAAATTTGAAACGGCCATCAAGAAGATATGTCATAGACACTTCAACACTGTCCACATTATTGGAGTATAGCATTGAAGCATATTTGAGTATATTTGGTATATTAAGAATATACCTCTTTGTATACCTTTTTGTACATTTTACTGTATTCGTATACATTTGATTAGATTAGAATTAGTTTACAAGTTCGTTTTCCCCTAATAAGTTAGTTAAGTTGGTTAAGGGGTAGTTTAGTAAAGTTGGTTATATGCCCAACTAACACTCTTGTATAAACACAGTTTTCACATCTGAATCAATAATCAATCATTCATTTTTACATTTCTTCGCAAGTTTTACGGTATCAGAGCAGAGAAATCTTCTCTGCGTGTCAATCGTCTTCATCTTCGGTTCTTCCTTCACAATCCCTAAAACGCTTCAACAATGGCGGACATCATCACCGAAGAACCAGACAAATCTGCAGAAACAAAGAAATCTGAAGCTCTCACATTGACAAGTCCCTATTACCTTCATCCCGCAGTGAACCCCGGTGCCATTCTTGTTATTCCACCTATGAATGGGAACAACTATGACACTTGGAGCAAGAAGATGAAGAGGGCCCTTCTAACCAAGAACAAAATCAAATTCATCAACGGAAAGATCACTGCACCGAACGAAGATGATGATCTTTATGAGGCATGGGAACGGTGTAACGAAACTGTAGTTGCATGGATTGCAGGCTCGCTTAAGCTGGAAATTGCGTAAAGCATTGAAAACGTCGAGAACGCTTTCGAATTGTGGAATGAATTGAAGAATCGGTTCTCGAAGGGCGATGTCTTTCAAATGTCAGATCTGATGAAAGAAATTCACTCCATCAAGCAAGGGGAAAGGAGTATCAACACCTATTACACAGATTTGAACGTGATTTGGGAAGATATTGAAACCCTAAGACCAATCAACGCTTGCAAATGCGGAGAAATAGATGCTAATGTCAAGAAACAATGCGACCAGGAGTACGTAATTTGCTTCTTAAAGAGCCTCAATGATCAATACAACACTGTGAAGACCCAGATCATGATGACAACTCAATGGAAACATTTTGGGGGGTAACCCTAAAGCAGCGCTAATGGCGAATACTGGACAGAGTCAAGGATTTCAAGGAAGAGGAAGCACCAATTCACGTGGCAGGGGACGTGGAAGATTCCCAGGAAGAACAAACAACAACAATTCGACCAAGACTTGCACCTATTGTGGTAAGCAAGGGCACACCGTGGAATCATGCTATTTCAAGCATGGATTTCCACCAGGTTTCAAATTCAAGGATAAAGAAGGATCAGCAAATAACACATCAACTAAAGGGAACAATGCACAAGATGAGAACACAACACCTCAACAAAATGAGTCATCAGTCAGCATTACACCAGAAGTCTATCAGAAACTCATGGCTCTCGTCAACAAGAATGGTGAGGTAGGAGGCAATCAGGTACATCACATTATAGCCTCCAACATGACACAAGATTCATCAAGTAACCTCACTTACTCTATCTGGATAGTAGACATAGGGGCAACAGATCATATATGAAATAATTTTTCCCTGTTTTACTCATACCATGAAATTCGTCCTGTTAGGATTAGAATGCCCAATGGAACACACACTATTACTAAATATGCTGGCACCATCATGTTTAATTCAGACTTAGTTCTTCACAATGTTCTTTATGTGCCTGAATTTGGTTTCAATTTGATTTCTGGATACAAATTGTCTCATTACTTGAAGTGTAAAATTGTTATTGATGATGATGATTGTACCATACAGGAAAAGCCCTCATTGAGGACGATTGGGCACGCTAGAGCATTTCATCCCCTCTATGTACTTGATCAAGGATCTAGATGCTTATCTGCTTTTAGTTTAGATGGTGATAAACTAGTTTCTGCTTGTAGTATGAATTCTGTTGATTCTCTGAATTGGGATCACATTGCATCTGAAAAATTTGTTTTGTTGCATCATCGGCTAGGACACCCCTCTAATAGTGTTACCAAACAAATTTGTAGTCAATTTACATATGTACAAGATGTTCATAATAAAATGTGTGATTCGTGCCATCTTGTTAAGCAACATAAGTTACCATTTTCTGTTAGTGATAGCAAAACCAATAATGCATTTGATCTGATACACATGGACATATGGGGACCTATTTCCACTCCATCTGTCCATGGCCACTTGTACTTTCTTACTGTTGTAGATTATTTCACAAGGCATACCTGGCTGTTCCTCATGAAGAGCAAAGCTGAAGCAAGAGACGTGATCAAAAACTTCATCAACATGGTGCATACTCAGTTTAGGACTTCTGTGAAGAGCATTCGCAGTGACAATGGGTAAGAGTTCATGATGACAGAGTACTTTCAAGACAAGGGAATCATCCATCAAAGAACTTGTGTGGAGACCCCTCAGCAGAATGCTGTTGCAGAAAGGAAGCACAGACATATTTTAAATGTTACACGAGCACTCATGTTTTAGTCTCATCTGCCCAAAGTATTTTGGTGCTATGCAGTGATACATGCAGTCCACCTCATCAATAGGCTCCCTACTGCTATGCTCAACAATAAGTACTTTAGAGTCTTTGGTTGCTTGAGTCTTGCCTCTACTCTAGTTCAAGGAAGAAGCAAACTTGACCCTAGAGCAAAGAAATGTATTTTTCTTGGATACAAGCCAGGAGTCAAAGGTTACATACAGATGGAGTTGAAATCTAGAGAGATGTTTTTCTCAAAGAATGTTGTGTTCTATGAGGATCACTTTCCCTACATCAGTCTTCATCAAAATGCCACCAAACAGACACCTACCCCAAATACCTATGACCTGACTACCTTTGATCTAGACAAACCAGACACAGATAATAGACCAATTACACCAAATAATCCTCCTAATAACTCATTACCAACTAGCACACCAAACACACCACAACCAAATGACACACCAGACACTTCCCTTGAAATTGTTCACACAGAAACACCAAACAACATAACACCAGTTGCCCCACAAAAGCCTGTTAGGACCATCAGACCCCCTATAAGGTATGATGACTACATATGCAACAATGCTACAAACAATACAAAAGTCCTCTATCCCCTACAATCTGTTCTGGGATATGAAAAGCTTATGCAACCATACAGAAAATTTGCACTCTCAATATCCTCATCTAATGAACAAGTTACTTATAATCAGGCATCTAAATTTGAGTGCTGAAGGAATGCAATGAAACTGGAGTTAGAGGCTTTGGAACAAAACCAAACTTGGGAGCAGACCTCACACCCTCTTGGCAAGAGAACCATAGGGTGTAAATGGGTATATAAGATCAAATATAAAGCAGATGGGTCCATAAAAAGATATAAGGCAAGACTGGTGGCCAAGGGATACACACAAACTGAAGGAATTGACTATTTGGACACTTTTTCCCCTGTTGCCAAAATGACAACAGTGAGGTTACTGTTAGCAGTTGCAGCAAGCCAATCTTGGCATCTTCAACAACTTGATGTGAACAATTCCTTTCTCCACGGTGACTTAGATGAAGAGGTCTACATGGACATCCCTCAAGGGTATGATTCCCAGCCTTCCAATAAAGTATGTAAGCTGGTTAAATCTCTCTATGGTCTGAAGCAGGCAAGTAGACAGTGGTTTGCAAAGCTGTCTACTTTCATTATGTATCTTGGATGCACACAATCACAATCTGATCACTCACTATTCACCAAGTGTCAAGATGGCAATTATGTGGATGACCTGATTTTGGCCTAAAATAACATTGAACACATTAACTACATAAAGAGCAGATTGGATACAACTTTCAAAATCAATGATTTGGGATCTCTAAGGTATTTTCTTGGCATTGAGGTTGCCAGATCTTCTACTTGTATATCAATTTGCCAACGTAAATATGCTTTAGACCTTCTCAATGAGACTAGCCTATTGGCATCAAAACCAGCATCCACACCTATGGCTAGGTCTCCTCCTCTTGACCTCGCAACAGATTCCCCTGATATTGATCCAAGCACCTATCGCAGGCTTATTAGAAGACTGCTGTACCTGAACACTACAAGGCCTGACTTGAGTTTTGCTGTGCAACAACTAAGTCAGTACATGGCCAATCCCAAAGAGAGACATTTGCAAGCAACCCGTCATGTGCTTAGATACATCAAAAATGTCCCTGCTCAAGGTCTATTCTTCCCCAGCACATCCACTCTACAGTTAAAAGGATTCAATGACTCTGACTGGGCCACCTGTGTGGTGACTAGGAAGTCTGGCACAGGTTTTTATATTTTTCTTGGGGAATCTCTCATTTCCTGGAAATCAAAGAAGCAAACAACAATTTCCAAATCATCCACGGAAGCTGAATACAGGGCTCTTGCATCAACTGTTTGTGAAATTCAATGGCTCACATATATTCTTCAGGATTTATCCTTGCCCTTTATAACACCAACACTTCTGTATTGTGATAGTCAATCTGCCAAGCACATAGTTGTCAATTCCAGTTTCCATGACCGAACTAAACACATTGACATTGATTGTCCTGTGGTTCGCGAAAGACTCCAAGCCAAGCTGTTTCATTTGCTGCCTGTTGCCTCATCGTCTCAGTTGGCTGATATTTTGACAAAAGCTTTAGATCATCAACCTTTCAACACCCTTTTGTCCAAGCTTTGACTGCACAACATCCACCCTCCAGCTTGAGGGGGGGGTATTGGAGTATAACATTGAAGTATATTTGAGTATATTTGGTATATTAAGAATATACCTCTTTGTATACCTTTTTGTACATTTTACTGTATTCGTATAAATTTGATTAGATTAGAATTAGTTTACAAGTTAGTTTTCCCCTAATAAGTTAGTTAAGTTGGTTAAGGGGTAGTTTAGGAAAGTTGGTTATATGCCCAACTAACACTCTTGTATAAACACAGTTTTCACATCTGAATCAATAATCAATCATTCGTTTTTACATTTCTTCGCAAGTTTTACACATCCGCGTATGCACTGCAGATAACATGTGAACAAGTTTCCAGAACTCCCATATTACGGGTACGTCTCATGAAAATAGTAGGGAAGACATGGCCATTATCAGCTTCTAGGACAACATTTTGAGGCAATGTGTTGTCAATATGTTGAAAAAATTCTGTCGAATATTAATATGATTTTGGAATTAAATAACAACCATATCGTTATAAATATTTAACTAATTTGCACTAATAAATAGAGTAAATAGACTAAGTAATTATCTTACATGAGTTCTTTGGATAACAGTAATAAACTCCATATCTGAACAATAGAACAAAATTGGCAGTTAGATTAATGGAAAATAACCTTGGCACGGTTCGCCACTATAGGGATGAACCGGTTTGGCGCTTCACATCTGGACCGTGTTAATACAAAGGTGTATTGTGACAAACAAAGTGCAATACACCTTTGTAAGAACTAGTTGCATAGTCCAAATTTCTTTCTAGCACTTATCAACATTCAACAAGTTCATGCAATGCTTGAACTTGGGAAGAGGGACAACCTTAGTGATGAAATCAGCTGGATTATGTGTTTTGTGCACCTTGCATATCTGAACTTTCCCTTTAGAAACAACATTTTTAATCCAGTGAAGCCTTGTATCAATGTGGTTGGTTCTTTCATGGAATGAATTGTTCTTACAAAGGTGTATTGCACTTTGGTTGTCACAATACACTTTCAACCACAAAGCTTCTTTCACTGCTTCAATCATGCCAATTTACTCAACTTTTGTGGTTGAAAGTGCCACCACATGTTGGAGAGAAGCTTTCCAACTAATGGTGTTTCCAAAAAAGCTAAATACATACCCTGTGAGTGATCTTCTCTTGTCATGGTCACTAGCAAAATCAGAGTCCACATATCCCACTACTCCACCTAAATTGTGAGCCTCTTCCTTGTAACTCAAACCCAATTCCACTGTTCCATTTATGTACCTCAAGATATCTATTTTACAACCAACCAGTGCTGCTTACCTGGAGTACGTTAGACTACTCACAACACTAGCATATGGCATTTTTTTCAATTGTTTCCGCTCTTTCTCAAAACTGGGCCAATTACATTGAGACAGTTTGAACTGTGCACTAAAAAGCAAATTTGCAGGCTTGGAAGTAGGAGTTCCTTTGATCCTTCCTTTCTTATAATTTACATGCCTAGGATTTTCTTGGCTTGTCCTAGATCTTTCATTTCGATTTCCTTGTGCAGCAATGGTTTGAGTCTAAAAATTTCTTGATTGTCCTTGCTTGTTATAAGCATATCATCTACATACAAAAGCAAGTCGATGTAATTCCCTCCATCTAGTTCTTTATACTAGACACAATTGTCACAGATGCTTCTCTAATACTTGATATTAATCACGTAGCTATCAAATCTCTTATACCATTGTCTAGGGGATTGCTTCAATCCATACAATGACTTTTGCATCAGACACACATAGTCCTTCTTCCCTTCTTTCTCAAAACCTCTTGGCTGATTCATGTAATTCGTTTCTTCAAGCACACCATGTAAAAAGGTTGTATTAACATCCACTTCTTCTAGATGAAAGTTGAACTGAGCTACAAGTGCTAACAACACTCGTATGGAATTGTGCTTGACAACAGGTGAGAAGATTTCATTGAAATCAACTCCTTCTCTTTGAATGTAGGAGGATCCTTATCTGAATTCCCCTCTTTTTTCTTGTAAATCCACTTACACCCTACTAGCTTAACACTTGTGGGTCTCTTTACAAGTTTTCAAGTGCAGGGCTCTCATTTCTTCCATCATGGCAGCATTCCATTTATGATGTTCTTTGCTGGTTGCAGCTTGTTCATATGTACTTGGATCATTATTTGTGATACAAGCAAAAGTGTTTAGTGAGTATGCAATCATAGACTCACATCCACACCTGTTTGGTGGCTTGGTTTGCCTCCTTTCTCTATCTCTACACAGCAAGTAGTGAAGTGACTATATTAAACGAGAGGGGGGGGGGGGGGGGGGGGGGGGGGGGGGGGGGGTTGAGTTTCCTTTTTAAAATGAGAAGGTTAGTAATAATAATTTCTTCACACAGGGACAAACCTTCTCCAATGAAGAAAAATGATTAATAATATGTCTATATAAAAATATGTTGGTTTTAACTTGGTTTTAGGTTTAAAGCAATTTAGCTTTAATTAAACCTAAGTTGAGAAGGTTGAATGAGCTAACCTTCTCAGAGACTGAAAACCAACAGATGATATATAGAAACGTATAAACTTTTGAAAGATGAAGACTAATAGTGACAGTAAGATATATATATATATATATATATATATATATATATATATATATATACACTATGCAAGAGTGGTCAAACATTGATAAGAGGGTTGAAGGATCAAGTAATCTTAAGTGTAAATCAGTTTAGAAAATAATTAAGGAAAGCAGTTTAAAGAACGCAGAGGAGTTATAGAGGTTCACCCAATATCGGCTACGTCCTCTCCTCACTTCCAAGTTAGTATTTCCACTATTCTCCAAATAGCTTTTACACTTGCTTTTGAACACACTCAAAAGACTTTCACAATACTACCCTTTGATCACACACAAAAGTCTAGCACACACTTACATAGCAACACCTTGCTGTTTTCCACCTCTTAGAAACTCTCTTCTAGTTTCCTAAGAGTTTCCTCAATCAAGTAATGTCACCACCAACACTCACCTCTCTCTAGGTAGTTCGATGAAATGCTCACACAATGATGTTTACAATGGGGGTTTGGTTTGGGATTATTATGAGATTGAAATAAAGATAGATACACCGTAAACAATGATTCTAACAAGCTAGCACACACTCAAGAAAAAGATCCCAGATCTGAACTTGAAGAAGCTTTGAGTGTGGGATGAGAAGGTGGATTGCTTTGAGAAGCTTAACTTTGTGTAGGTAGGAATTAACTCTCATGCATTGGAACTTCAGAATGAACTCTTTAAATAGTCAAGGAAGATGAATATAGCCATTAGAAACTTGAGGAGAACCGTTTGGAATATCCAATGGTCCATAGGAGTGACTTGAAGTAAGGTACAAAAGTTGACAGCTTTTGAACTTTCTCAAGAGTTGCTTTATGCTTTATCTGACCCTCTGAACTTTCTTGAGCGGGATATGTACTCTCCTATTATCCTACTACACAACTATAACTTGAGTTACTACGGTTGGCCAGACTAGAACTGATTTAAAGGAACCTTCTCAAACTTGCAAGGATGAACAAACACTCCAAATGTGAAAAAGGAATAATCAAGCATTTCGTCTTTATTGCTTGAGATTTTCCAACACATTTATTACAAAATATCATCATTTAATCTAGGTGAAGAGCATTCATGTTCAATTAATGTGTTTGGATTGAATTTGATACAGTTTCCAGCAACCTTCTCAACATTCATTCCTCTTACACATTAACCTTCTTCAAATATGAACTTATGTTTCTAAGGTGTTTGTGAGTCAACATTCTTTTGACTTCTGGTCAAACCTTCTGTTGACTTTTGGCCAACCTTCTGTTGACTTTGGTCAACCTTCTGTAAATTTGGTCAAACCTTCTTTTGACTTAATTTAAGCTTCTTGTATTTAACCTTCTCAAGGGTTTTTCTATCCTTGTATTTTACCAACTTGTTGACCCAAGGTAGAGCCTTATTTTGCTATGTTAGAAAACTTGTTCTTTTCACTTAGCAAACATGTTAGATCACACTTCATTAGAAAACCTAAATCTTACTTCGTTTGTTATCATCAAAACTTAGAATGAGATTCTTATTCCAACAAGTAGTCTGGTTCAAATTCCTCTTGTTCAGAATATTAGCTAAACCTTTCTTCCACTCCTTGCACATCCTGTTCAACTTGCTCTTACTCAGTTTGATTTCTCTCAAGCTCCACCTCAAGCTGAGCCTCCTGGTTAGGTGAAGTTTCTTCAAGGGTTTCATTGCCTTGAATTTCTTCAAGTAACTTGGATTCATGAAATGTTACATCTCTGCTGATGATACATTTGCTTTTATCAGCTGACCAGATCTTGTAACCCTTCACTCCATTAGTATAACCAATGAATAAATACTTCTTTTCCCATGGTTCAAGCTTCCTTTCATTATGATGGAAGTATGCAGGACAACCAAACACTTTTAAGTTATGAAACTCTGGTGGCTTGCCACTCCACACCTCTTTAGGTGTCTTAAAGTTTAGAGCAGTTGAGAGGCTTCTATTTACTAGATATCAAGTTGTATGTACTGCTTTAACCTAGAAGGCTTTGGCAAGCTTTGCACATGACAACATGCATCTAACCTTTTCCAACAAAGTCCTAGTCAATCTTTCAGCTAAGCTATTCGGTTGGGGAGTGCCTCTAACAATGAGATTTCTATAGAGTCCCTACTCTTTATAGTATCTATTGAATTCCTCATTGCAATAAGGCTTTAACATGTAAACCATATTGTGTTTCAACCCTTTCTTCCAATTAACAAAGAATATAAATGCCTCATCTTTTATTTTGAGCAAGTAAATCCAAACTTTTGTACTAAAGTCATCAATAAAGGTTATGAAGTACCTGTTACCACCACTGAATGAATGTATCCAAGCCTGTCTTCTATTTTGTGAATTCCCATTGCAAACTTGACTCGAGTTTGCTTTCCAATCACACAATATTCACAGAAATCCAGCTTGTTGATTTTGTCACCATAGAGCAAACCCTGCTTCTCTAGTTCTTTCAAGTCTTTCTCACTCATATGGCCAAGTTTCTGATGTCATAGAAATGGTTTACTATCTGATGATGCTACCACAGATGCTTCTCCAATAACTATTTCACCTTGGAGAATGTATAGGCAGTTTCCTTGCATGATTCCTTTCATTACCTCTCTACTTTCATTACTTTCAGGATAGAGTTTTCACCCTTGAAACTAAAACCTAATTTTTCTAGAGTACCAAGAGATATTAGAGATCTCTTTAGATCCAAAACATGTCTTACATTTGTCAATTTCTTTACTGTTCCATTAACTAGTTTAACATCACTATCCCAATCCCTATGACCTTGCAAGCTACATTGTTTCCCATAATTACCCGTCCACCCGAGTAAGGACTGTAATCATTAAACCAATATCTCCTAGGGCACATATGATAGGAACAACTAGAGTCCATAGCCCAATCCCCCTTTCCATGCTTGTTGTCATTGTCCATAGGCTAATCACTATTTAAAGCAGCAACTACAACCTCACAACTATCATATCCATCAGAGGCAATTGAGGAATCTCCTTTGCTCTCAGAATCCTTATTCCTTTTATTCTTTCTACCTAAACAATCCTTCTTGTAATCTCCTGGTTTATGAAAAATGTATCATTTGTTATTCTTAATTTTAGATTTGGATCTTGCTCAACCTTTTCTTTTATCATCTCTGTTCACATTCCTTCCCCTAGCTACAAGACTTTCTCCTTAGTCATATTCTTTATTACCGGCCTTCTTGGAGAGTTCTTTTGACATTAAGGCAACCTAAGCCTCATCAAGGCTTATGGATTCTCGTCCATATATCAAGGTATCCACAAGCATATCATACTCACTGTCAAGGATCTGATTAACAACAGTGCTTGGTCCTCATCCACTATATTCACATCTATGTTTTCTAAATCTAATATCAACTTATAAAATTCATCTATGTGATCACTTATAGACGTACTTGGATGCATCTTAAGCGTGTAGAGTTTTTGTTTAAGCTATAACTGATTTGCAAGAGTTATAGTAATGTATAAGCTTTCAAGTTTAAGCCAAACAACCTCAGTGGATTTTTCCTTGAAAATCTCCCTCAAGACTTTATTTCCTCAACAAAGAATGATCACACTATATGCCTTGTTCATCATTTCTTTCTTTTCTTTTATCAATATCTTCCAGACATAGTCAATGAACAAAAAAGAAGTGATAATCAACAACATTTTCTACTATCCATTCATTTCATTGTCATTTTGAGGCACATTTCAACAAAAAGAGGTCTCAAGTTTGTTCAAATTAATTTCTTGTCAAGAATATGATTGATACTTAAAGAGAGTGCTGAAATTGGGGTAAGCCTCAAAGGATCTTCTCATCTTATGGTAATCCAAAATTCTCAGTTATTTAGGATCTTTCCAAAAGACACCACAACCGCTATATTATGGTCTAATTAAAATGCAAGAAACCAGACACAATGCATTTTTTTATAACCGAAGATTTTATTATCAGGAGCACAACAGTTACACCATCCCGAACAATTACAATGACAAAGGGGCCTCGTTAAAACCTCCAAGGGCCAAAACCCAGTGGGAAAAAGATCCGAGGAGAAAAAAGAGTACCCCCAATTGAAAATAGTACACACAATGCATAATTATACATAGTGGATGAAGGAGTTGAAATTCCTTGTATCACACAATTTATTGAAAGCAATAACCATAATATTTCATAAACCAACAACATCCCTCTAGATGGAGACACTGTTGGGAATTCCTCTAAATGTCAATCCTTCCTCACTTGAAGGATAAAGTAGGGTATAAGGCATGCTAACTGGCCCAACTCGGTTTTTCAGTGTTTTATCTTTGTTCCTCCGTATGAACTGTTCCTCAATTCCTGCTAATGTTGTTCCAAACTTCTTAAAGGCCTCTAAGGCCTTTGTATCAGAAGTCCAGTACTCAACACTTTCTCTTTGCCCAAGGTAGTACTCATCAGAAGAATGTGTGGACAAGATCTCAAGAGTTCGAAGATCAATGATAGATAGAGGCTTTGGTGTAATTGTTTTCAAATAAACATCTTGAGGGTTCTTTTCCAGTTCATTAAACTCATGGGTACCTTCCTTAGGCATCAATTGCCTGCTAAGAGTTGGACGATTTAAGATTAAACCTCCATATGGATATTGTCCAAAATTCACAGCTGCATGGAGGGCTGAAGAAGTCCATATGATAATAGTGCAAGCTTGATTCAACTCTTCAACTGTTTTCATTTTAGGCCACCATGTCTCATCTTTCTTATCACCATGACCCACTTCTACAACTTCTTTCCACCAAGATTGGAGTTCAGAGTCTTGTTGAACCGTGTCATCTGATGTGTAGTATAAAGACACATACTCTTGCACCCATGTCCTAATAGCATGCCAAATGTCTAGCCCATCAGTAGCATAGGGGTAGTCTTTTATCACTAATCGAACACCAACAGGAGAAGTTGGATCCTCAACTGCCATTCCCCTAAATAAGGAAAAGTACAATAGTTATCACAAGGCTAAATAATTTTTTGACCCCTTATCTTATTTTTTTTAGTTTCACCTTGTTACTTGAAATTTAGATATTTCATAATGGGGTATATTTCTAAGGATTAATTACCTCTTGAGAAGATCTGAAGGTAAGGCTTGCTCTGGGAAAACCCAATCCTTGTACATTATTGAAGACATTTCCACAGCATATCTTCCCCACAAGAATGTATTTTCAATAATACCACCTGCATTGACTAAGACGTTCCTTGCAGCAGCATTAATATTCATGGTATTACGAAAGTGTGGATGTAACAACTTATAAATTGGATGAACAACACTAAGCTGCCTGTTGGTTGCTATGCTAAATGGTTCAACAACTGCATGAGTATGTAACCTGTAATCCATGAAAAGCTATTAATCAATTTGTACATACAAAAAAAGTCATGTTTATTTGAATCATATTGACGAACTATATATACCAGTGGCTGATAAGTTGATGAAAGCATGTGTCATTTACGATAACATATGCCTTTGCCAATAGCCATAAAGAACTTTTGACACCCTCAGTTTCTGGTAAGTAGACATGACTAACAGGACCAAATTGATCTCCAGCAGGATGTGGCAAACTTAACTCAATGGCCAAAGGCGTTAAAGTTCCATCACGTTTCAACCTAAAGATTGTTCTAGAAGCATAGGCTTTTGTGGAAGTTGAGTTTATTTTCCTTAGATATGGAAATATTGTGTCATGATGATCTAGGATGAACAATTCCTTGTTCCGGATAGCCTGTACAACAAAATTTAATTTTAGTCATAACAAAAAGGACCATGTTGGTACACAATAATATTAACTTATCTTTACCTTATCTATATCTATAGTGTACGACGCATGAAAGTCATGTATTAGGTGTCCTGTAGTTATCTTGCTAGTATGATCACCATAGACTCGACTATCTAGCTTACTTTTGGGGGGAAATTCCTGCATTATTTTTTTTGAAAACTCGTGAGGAAAAATTCGTCTAACAATGGTTTTTTATTAAGTCAATAAATATTGTTGTTAATAAAAAATTTAAGCTTACATGAAGACAACAAATTAGGACTGGATTTACACCAGCGATAATCTCTCTAGCAAATTCTTCATCACTTTGCCATGCAATCTTACTCGCTGCTCATAGTCAGAATATAAGGTTTACATGTTGAATATAAAAATTGTTAAATTTTACATATCAGAAATAATAGAATACATTAATTCAAGGGAATTTACAAACTAGTCATAGATGGACAGTTACCACATCTATAAAATGAAGGTTACCTTCAATAACTTTAGGAAATGGAAATTTTCCTCCTTCAAATAGACCAAAGACATCATCAAAGCTATGAAACTCTTCTGATGTGGAACCTTTAAGTGCAGATTGTAGCACAGGAATTGCATTTTCGGATACAGATTTCAGTCTATTCACAAGAGATTTTGTGAATTGCAATTCGACGGCAACTTCATCTCTTGGAATATACACATAGTTGCTCCTACTCTCACTCTTAGGATCTGTTAAGGTGATGGAAGAATAAATTTAAGAAACAATATAATCGTTTTTTCCTATTCATAATACAGAAACATTTTATAACCTGTTTTAGTTGGTTTTCTTCCTGTTCTTCCTCTGCGAGGATAAGGATAATCACTAGATCCTCCCGCAATTGGACGTTCATAGTATTTACCGTTATCTGGATCTCCCAAATCATTATAGACATCATAATCATAGATCCTTTCCCATTCTTTGCGCTCCCCTTTTCCATCTCCTCTTAAAGTTTGTAACCCTAATTGTCTGTAATAGGCTAGGAGAGGCGGCGTTTTACTTGGTAGATAAGTCTGCAATGTATTTCATGTATTTTCATTGATGAAATATTTAAAGCATAAAATTTTAGAGTAAATAGCATCCAAAGTTGAATGGAATAAATATAATACTATAGTGTTAATACTAATTATTTTACTAATTAAGGTAAAACTGTTTACTCAAATATACTTGTGAAATATGTTTTTCCCCATTAAAGAAAAGAGTTGGCCCATATAATAATATGAACGTTTAAAATGATGAGAGTGACAAAAGAGAATAGTTGGTACCAATTTATTCTTTTATTCTTCATTCTCTTCTAATACTAAATAAAAACAGTGAAAAGGCAAACAATTTTGGTTTTTATAAGTAAATGTCCAAAAAGGTCTTTTATGAAAAACACCGAGACATATTTGCTTTCAAGAAAAGAAAACTACTAATTTGGCCATAAAAAACTCAACTCTCTGGCAAACTAGCTGTAAGGGGGACTAAAATGTCCCTTATATCATTTTATTGACTAATTTGATCGATATACTTTCACTTCTTAGGAAATAAATAATTTTGTGTTTCTCAACAATAAACTATTTGGATCTTTATTCTTTTTTTTCCTGTAATTTAATATGTATTTTGTAAATGCTTAAAATATTTTTTAAAGAAAATACAAAACTATTTTCCCCCACTAAAAAAAGTTTCTCGATCCACCATTGTATATATGTCCATGTTGCATTACTATGAACAATTTTTTTTGGTGAACCCAAAGTATCCCGAACCTTGATTTTTCACATATGTTAATTGTGTCACACCATGTTGGTACCTGCTAAATAAATTATACTTACATCGTTGGTGAAGAAAATGCGATCAGTTTGGTACTTTTTTGCATCGTAAATCCATGAGTTGCAAACAAAGTGGATAGGTGGATGATTAGGGATACCATCAAGAGTCAAACTCACAAGAAAAAATTCAGTTTCCAAAGTGGATAGGTTCTTGATGTAAAAAGCTCCAGGAATTCCGAAATTTTTATCATAATCGAAATAAGTTATGAATGTATATGGTGCATCTTCCACTGTCGCATTCTCGACCACACCATCTAAATGAACTGTATTTCCGAGTTTCCCTTTCTCGCTAACTGCATGTATTTAATGAATAAAGTTTAAATTTATAAACATTACACCATAACCAAGTGAAAAGTTAAATTTAATTTCTCTATGTTTTAAAACTACTAGAAGTGAAAGAACGTACAATCAGCTTTTGTGGCACTAATTAACTGGATGGAAGCTTGTAGGGCCAAAACATAGCTATTAGAGACATAGTTGTATATGGATCCATCGGAAATACGCTGATCATGATGAGGATGAGGATAAGGATCCATCACTGGATGATCATGCATCGCTAGGCTCCTTTTATCCAACACATCTACTAACCTCACTACCACTGTGCCTTTGATCTTTCTAAGAGACATTTTTGGAATCAGAACGTTTTAAGTTGTGAGGAACCCTTCAGACTCGCTGGTATTTATAGATCAACAATACATGTAATAAAACAAAACCATGTGACTTTCGAGAGGTGTGAACATTAATTCCTATAGTCTCACTCCATGTGCAAAATCTGTGTGAATGGTGGAAATTAAAAAACAGATTAATTTTAGGAAGGTTACGAGAAGAGATGTCAATTTTGTGTAAGTTAATAGCTGAGCAAAAGTACAAAATTGTACTAAAAATTTATATACTAAGACTCTGCTCGGTAAAAAGTAACATATACAAGATAAATTAGTTTATAGCGAATGAGATACATATAGCGGATAAGATCTTCACGATGTTTAGTTTTTGTGTTTCCTTGTCTCCTCATTTTCGACTTCCCGTGACATTTGGCTCGATATTGTTTCATGTTGGGATCGTTAAATTAGTTTTTAAAACATTTCAAATTAATATTTTTAATGTTTTTAGTTATTTATTAATTGTGTTTTTAAAATTTAAAAAAAGATAAATGTTGATGTGTAAATTGATTTAGAATTAAATAATATATTTTTTTGCCACCTAATTAATGAATGTCGTAAGAAGAGGGATACAATGGAGATCAAATTCGATGTCGAATTTCTTCAAGAAGGAGGGAATGATGGCGACCGCAAGAGCATTAAGAAATGTTATGGACACAAAGAGCATGAAGATTCAAGACTTGGCACTTGGGCCAATTAGAAGAGGAAGAGCAAAGAAGATTAAAGAACAAGAACAATTGGAAGCTCAAATGATTAATTTGCTTAATGATAGCAAATAATCTAAAATTGTTCCTTGTCTTTTAAATAGCTTTATAATTAAGATTTCATATGAATTTTATAATTGTAATAAGCCAAACATTTTTAGGCGTGTTATTTCTCATTCTTAGATGCCTAATTGTGTAAGGCCTAGTCTGGACTTGAATTTGGGCTTTTAGGTTTATGTTTGTCACTTTAGTGAGTCCACAATCTATTCCCTATAAATAGGTGTGGTTATGTAAGTTTAAAGGGACTTTTGACGAAATAGAATTGTGAGAATAGAGAGTGTTTCTCTAGGGTTCTTCTTAGAACCAAATTTGAGTCTTATCAAGAGCCTCTTACTCTTGTGGTGATTCTACCTTGATCTTATCATCCTCTTGGATGTGGCGATTTCTTCATATTCTTGCCTAATCTGTTTGTATGTTTCTTTTCCCTTTCTCTTTTTATCCTATTTGTTATCTTTGATTCAAGAAATCACTTGGTTAGATCCTTAATCTATCATGAAATCAATTAGATTCTCATCAAGTGGTATCAGAGCCTTTACCAAGTGTCATTATATTCTTAAATCAAAAAAAAAATTGAAAAAAAAACTATAAAAAAATAATCTGCATTCGTGTTCTTCTGCTTGTTGTCTTTTACCTAGTATGCGTGTTCTTCAGTTGCTTTTTAATTTTGCTATTTTGCGTGGTTTTTTGTGTCCCTGATCGAAATATGCTTGTGTGTTCTTCGTGAATTAACATTTGGATCTTGCCAATTCATGTTCAACGTGAATTAAGGTATTGGAAGATAAATTCAAGTTCAAGCAATTTCATTGGTTAATTTGGGGAAGGGTTTCACGTTCCTTTTTTTTTTGTACAAATTTGAAGATCTGAACGTGTTTTTGTTTTTAGTCTGAGGAGTGGGTATTGTCATCTTGCAGGCATCTCGTTGGAGTTTAATATTCTACTCTATTTGCAATTATTTGATCCAAAATATCATATGCAAACTTGTTGTTGATGTTATTTCTGTTAGTTTTTTGGTTTCACGTTTTCTATTTTTATGGAGTGGAAACGTGCTCTGCATTTACTCCTAATTTTGGGGAAATAAACTAACTCTGTATTCGGTCCATTTTTCTCTCCCACTAAACCTATATTCTCACTTCCGAAAATTAAGCCATTTATCGTGTAGTTGGAAGTTGCTGAACTCTGTGATGGACAGAGCTCTATAAATACCACTTCCACTCTCTGTTTTGGTCACCGAACCTACTTATCTATTCAGAAAAATTACACCATCGAATTAAGAGTGAGTGAGGGTTTGGAAAGAAGAACAGAGTTCTTCCGTTGCTGTGAAGTACGAATTCGAGTTGTTCTCCGTTGGGTGTGAAGTCCGAAACTGAAATTGCAATGGCTGGAGGTTAGCGCTTTTCTTTATTGCTTCCGCTTAGCGATTTAAATGTGTTAGTGATGTAAATGTTTAAATCGAATTCAGTTAATATTCTTACATTTGGTATCAGAGCCATTGTTACCTCTGCCTTGCTTATAGGTTTCAGAAATTTCAGTTTGGGGTAATTTAGTTTACACCCTTTCAATTCGTATAGTGATTTTGGGCAATTATTTTCTGGTTTCGATGCTAATGTTGGCTTAAAATAGTCGAGTCGCGTATGCTTTTCGTGGGTTTTAAACCGGGTCAAATTAACCCGGCTGTAGGTAGACGATGATATTTCTGTCAGCACTATATTATTTAGATATGTATTAGACGTCGTCAACTTAGAGCAAAACTATATGTTTGGCGCAGTGGTAGTGAGGCTGTAACCATAGGTTTTTACGTTTCCTGTTGATAAAATAAAATGACTAGGAGGAACAAAAGTTAATATATGGCTTCATTAGGACTTGAACCCACGACCTAGAGTAAACAGCTAGCTTCTTAACAATTCTGACGCACGCTTGAGATATGATACCTTGCTGCTTTGTCTTTATTTATCTTGCTGCTGTGCAGAATTTATCTATGATGTCTTAGTTGTTATTAAGTTGTATTAATGTGCTCATTTATTTATTTCAGTAATAATATTGAATGTTTAATTGGGTATTTATTTAAACATGCAATGTTATGTTAAATTGTTTATGCACATTAAGATTTAGGGAGCTTTATTTATTTAATTTGTATTATTTGGAAAACCATGCAACTATTTAGCTCCTTATAGAGAATTGACAATGTTTAGTGATCAATATAATTTTAGTTAATTAAGGAATAGCCACAGCATCTTTGATTGATTAGGATTATATATTAAATTCAAGATCACGTTAGAAACATTAGTTGTAATTTATCATATGTGATATAATAGAATCTACCCACAGGAATTTTGTTATATTTGTATGGTTAATTAGGATAAAATATCAGATTGTATTTCTTTATCTACCCACAGGAATTAAGAATTGGAACATAATTTGATAGTTTTGTCATTAAGTTATATGATGAGTCTAACTGAGTAAGACTTTAGCCCACAGGCAAGTGTTATGTCACTAGATTCACAAATTAAGACATGTTTGTATTGGTAAAACATGAAATTTATTTTTGTCTCAATTATGCATAATGAGCATGTATGTTTGAATTTTGCAGTTATTAACTCTGCGAATTTCTCTAATATTAAGTGTGACATTCCCGAACTAAGTGGTGACAACTATAAGGTTTGGAAGGAGAGAATTCTTCTTCATTTGGGTTGGATGGACATTGACTATGCTATTAGGAAAGATGAGCCAGCGGGTATTACTGAAACCAGCACTCCAGATGCCGTTGATCTTTATGAGAAGTGGGAGAGATCTAACCGTCTCTCCATGATGCTCATAAAGACCAAGATATCTGCTGGTATCCGCGCCTCTATCGATCAGCATACCAATGTCAAGGAGCTTCTGAAGGCTATTGATGAGCAATTTGCTACATCTGACAAAGCCCTTGCCAGCACTCTGATCATTAAGTTCTCCACAACAAAGCTCACAGGGGTGAAAGGCGTGCGTGATCAAATAATGCGCATGCGGGATATAGCGGCTCAGCTGAAAACCTTGGAGGTGACCATGTCTGATTCTTTCCTGGTTCACTACATTTTGTGCACTCTGCCTCATCAATATGGCCCTTTCAAAATCTCTTACAACACACATAAGGATAACTGGTCAATCAATGAATTGCTGACCATGTGTGTCCAGGAAGAGTAAAGGTTGTTGATGGAGGAGGGCGAAAAGTTGAACATGACCGTTCATGGAAAGAAGAAGAAGGAAACTGCCAAGAACAAAGGCAACATTCCTCCTGAGCAAGTCATAAAGAAAGAGTCAAAGTGTTTTTTCTGTAAGAAGAAAGGGCACATGAAGAAAGACTGCTTGAAGTTTAAGAACTGCCTTGACAGGAAAGGTATTCCATTTGCTTTTGTTTGTTATGAGTCTAATATGGTTACTGTTAATCATAACACATGGTGGATTGACTCTGGTTCTACAATCCATGTTTCTAATACCTTGAAGGGTATGCAAAACCTAAGGAAACCAATGGGAAGTGAACAATACATCTATCCAGGAAGTCAGATGCGTTCATGTGTTGAAGTCATTGGGACATGCAGTTTGACTTTAAGTAGCGGTTTTACTTTTATTTTAGAAAAGACTTTTTATGTTCCTAGTTTTTCTAAGAATTTGATTTCTGTTTCAAGACTAGCACCTTTGGGTTTTTCATTCAAATTTATGGATTCTGGTTTTACTTTAGCTGATAAATCTAGAATTGTTGGTTTTGGTGAAATACGCGATGGTCTTTATTCAATTAATTTACAAAACGACGCTACTTAGGATTCTATGCATGTCACTGCTGGTTTGAAACGATGTGTTGTGAATGAAAAATCCTCAATGTTATGGCACCAAAGATTGGGACACATCTCAATCGAAAGAATTAAGAGATTAGTAAATGAAGGAGTACTTAGTACCTTGGATTTTGCTGATTTTGAGACTTGTATAAATTGCATTAAGGGTAAGCAAACCAACAAGTCTAAAAAGGGTGCACAGAGGAGCTCAAACCTATTGGAAATCATTGTTGTCCAGACATGGACGCAAGTAGTCTGAAATACTTCATCACCTTTATTGATGATTATTCACGATATATGTATCTCTACTTACTTCGTTCAAAAGATGAAGCTTTGGAAGCCTTTAAAGTTTTTAAGGCTGAAGTAGAGAAACAATGTGGAAAACAAATTAAGATCGTGAGGTCTGACAGAGGTGGAGAGTACTATGGTAGGTACACGGAGAATGGGCAAGCTGCCGGTTCATTTGCGAAGTTTCTTCAAGAGAATGGGATTGTTGCCCAATACACTATGCCTGGTTCTCCGGATCAGAATGGTGTATCAGAACGAAGAAACTGAACTTTAATGGACATGGTAAGAAGTATGAGGAGTAACACAAAACTTCCTCAATTCTTGTGGACTGAAGCACTAAAGACGGCTGCGTATATATTGAACCGAGTGCCAACCAAGGCTGTCTCAAAGACGCCTTTTGAGTTATTCAAAGGTTGGAAACCAAGTTTACAACATATACATGTTTGGGGATGTCCGTCTGAAGTGAGAATTTATAACCCACAAGAAAAGAAGCTAGACCCGAGGACTATTAGTGGGGTATTTCATTTGATATGCTGAAAAGTCCAAAGGGTATAGATTCTATTGTCCATCACATAGCACTAGGATTGTGGAATCAAGAAATGCCAAATTTCTTGAAAGTGACTTGATTAGTGGGAGTGATCAGTTTCAAGACATCGTTCAAGAAAGGGATCACTATGAGGCTCAACCCTGTGAATCAAGTGATAGGTTGATTGTCATTCACACCCCTCAAGTACAAACTGGTGTTAGACCACCAACTGCTGAAGTTCCACAAGTTGCTGAAAATGATCATGTAGATCAAGTTGTTAATGAAGAACATCAAGATAATGTTGAACAACCTATTGATGAACCGGTTGGACAACAAGTTCCTCAAGAAGGTATTGAAGCTCCATTGTTGGTAAGACCTATGCTTAAACTTGAGGTCAATAGAGCATTGTTGGTAAGAGCATTGTTGGTAAGACCTATGCTTAAATTTGAAGCTCCATTTCATTATTTGTTTTTTTATGCTAACAATTTCCCTAGTGTTGTTGATCTATTTTTGAGCATGCATAGGGATATCTATTCAAGAGAGGTTCCCCGTGGTTTGGTGCCTTACGGTGCTACTCCCAACTTGCTAGTTTCCAAGGAAGTCCATTTTCTTGAAGAAGTTGATTCAAGGGAAGTTTCTTTTGATTTGATTCCTTACAAAAGTCTCAAATCAATTAAGTTTTCTAAATTCATGTTGGATGACTTGTTTATTGCATTGCTTAAGTTTTCTCATGTGATTGAAAATTTTACAAATTCGATGATGAAAAGGTTTAACTTGTATTTTTTGCCTATGTTTCAAATGGGAGAAGAAAATTTTCAAAATATGATGTCTCCAAGTCGTTCCTTGTGCGCTCTCTATAACCATTGTAATATTGATTTTCTAACATCATCTTTCATACAAGGTCAATGTGTTGAAATTTTAAAAGTGTTTGACAATACCAAGACATTTATAGTTAATGAATCTATATCAGGTAATTCTGAAAAAAATTGTCATGTTCCTGTTTCGAAGATACGAGCTCAAGGGTAAACAAAGGAAGATCAATGATTGAAGATGGAAGCTATTGATGAGTGTATTGGTGCCAAATTTGGGGAGGAATGAAGCATTGAAGAGGAATAATGGCTGCTGGAAATTCTCCAGAAAACATACGGGTCTTGCATGCCCTAATTAGGTGTGAAATTGGAACTTGAACTGGAAGGAAGCTAGAATAAGAGTTGTTCATGAGCATGGGAGTCATGGTCAGCATCTTGGAGCTCAATCTCGTGATCTATGGTGGTTGAAAATGGAAGACACAAGTTCATACAACAAATTCTGCAGCAAACCCGTTTTTACAATCCTTGGTATTCCCTACATAACTCGTTCCCCAGACCTCATTTGATGTTCATTGATGTTAGGCACAAGAACCACCTGATTTGACTGAGTATTGAGGGAGAAAAATTATTTACAAGTTTCACTTTTGTAACAGTAACGATTTTGAACCCATCACCGTATTGTAGCCATAACTCCCTGAGTACTCGTCATATCAGTTTGAGACTTGAACCATAGGAAAATAGACAAAATTTTATACACAATAGGCACGGGGTTGGATGGTTTTGGTTACGAATTGAATAAGTTATACTCATGCCAAAACTGCTCACAGATGCTATCCAAAACAAAAATAAATAAATTCGGTTTAGGAAGAGCTTGATCGTGTCTCCCCTTTATTCGTATCATTCGTCACTCTGGGTGAGTTCTACTCCGCTTAGGTTTTTAATTACTGTGAATGTGGTTGCATGTCTCTGATTAAGTGTTGTTTAGTGTTCATTTCAACATTCGAGTTCATAAAACCGTAATTACGAAGTTGTGTCTGTTGTTGCGTTTTGAACGGAACGAGAAATGAATATTGTGTGATTTGATGATTGATGCTAAATGTTTATGTTGTTATTGTGTTGATTGGATTGGTTATTATGTTGGAAAAATCTGTTTGATGTTGAGAATCGATTGGATTACGGATTGGAAATGAACGGAGTAGCAAAAACGAAGAAACGAAGAGAAATCAAAATTATTCCAGTAAAGGCACACGGACCGAACGCTCCTGTGGCACGGACCGTGCGCCACTTGCTGTTTCTTGCACTGAAAATTTTTAAACAAGCACGGACCGTGCGTGCAGGCACACAGACTATGCGTGCAAGCACACGGACTGTGCGTGAGCCCCTGTCCCCGAACTTAAAAACTCATTTTCGTGGCTCCTTTCGATTCCAAACCTCTTCTAATCTTCTTCCCAACCATTTTCCATGATATTAGACCAGTTATTCTATTGTTTTGAAGACTAATTGAGATGTTTTTGGTAATTATATTGGGTTATAAAAATTTAATATAACCGTATGGCTAGTTAAACGAGAGTGTCAAAGTAATATTATAATTCAAGGAAATATGAGTTCGAATTAACTCTAAGACATGATAATATAATGGACAAATAGTTCATTAGCGACTGATTTGAGGTTTAAATGAATGAGACGGATAGGTCATTATAGACTTATATGGGTGACGACCCAAAGAGGTAGCATACTAGGCGGGGAAGGTCATGAGCCCTTAACCTAGGCCCTAAGTTAAGCACTATGATATAGACTAGTGAATGGGGTTCACCGGGATTAGCAAAGTTGCGGTCGATGTTATGCTAAAGTTAAGATGCACACGGATTACCGTGATTAGCAAAGCCGCGGTCGGTGTTGTGCTAAGGTAAAAGGCATGTAATTTATTACGATTTTATGATAACTATTATTATAATATTCGATTGATTACTGTAATGTAAATAAAATAAATTCTTTCAAATGATTTTCCTATTTTAAATCTACACACCAATATTAATATATAATTTCCAATAAGAAAAACTTTCATATTTATTCAAACAACTGTCCTGTTTTTAATTATTATATCAATCACTATATTAATATTCAATTTAAAATTAAGTTTATATTAAATAACTTGGATGCTCTCTCAAAAAGTTATTTACAGGAAAGTAATTTTGATACATACTGAGTAAAAGAAATTTACCTTATAGAAATGGATATTTAAAGAAAAATATATTATATCTACTTAAACATTTATTACTACCTAAACTAAGAGTCAAATAAATTTAATGTTAGTCATATATTTTATAAGAATGAGTGCACACTATGTCAAAAAGGGAGAATAATAGCACTTATAATTAGAATAAAGCGTTGTTAAAAGTTATATAGACGCCTTTTAAACCGCTTGTTTATTAAAGTGTTTCATAGGGTTTGTCATTTACAATGCTTGTTGAGAAAGGCGCTATTATAGGATCCTATGTTATGACTAAATGACATACACGCGCGTCCCCTCTATTTTTAAAATGAACACACACTTCCCATATTTGTTGAGAAATTCGCATCCCCTTAATTTTGGTTAAAAGATGTACTACCTTTGATACATCTATAATTATATAATAGAGGATAGATGTGTGACATAGGAGAGGTCAATGTCTTTTATAAAATAGGGGAGTGTTACATATGTTTTATTTAGCGGAGAACTAAGGAGGTAAGTATAATTATCCCTTTTAAGAAATACTAGGAACATCATATATATATATACATATATATATATATATATATATATATATATATATCATACTCATATATTTCGCAAAATTATTATTTTTGTTATAGGCTAAAAGCTAAAATGTTCTTTAGGGCCGAATTTTTTTAAAATTTCCATCTACTAGTGTTAAACGATGTCATTACGGCTGTTAACAAGTGACATGGTTTGCGTAGCTCGCATTAGTGAATGGGACAAAAAAATATAAAAAGGACCAAATTCAATTTTGGGTTAAACATACAAGACCAAAGTGCACTTTTGCCAAAAAGCTTCATTTTCATCCCCAAACTCCACCACCATGACCACCACCTTCTCACTCTCTCTCCATCGTGCCACCATCACCACCACTTGGAACTCTCTCTCTTCACTATTCTTCTCTCTCCCTTTTCTCTCTCTCTCTCTCTCTCTCTTCTTTTCTCTTCCTCCCTTTCATCTTCATCTAAAATTGAAAAATCAGGGTTTGAAAGATTATTCTTTACTCATTCTAATTCACCCCTTTGGGTGTTGGTATTTGATATGGATACTTTGTAGGTTACTCCCCTTCACCCCCTTTCCAAATCCTAATTTTCCATTTTGAGGATGAAGATGAAGGGGAGAGAGAGAAAAGAGGAGAGGTAGGAGAGATAGGGCAACGGGATAGAGATGGAAAGTGGGGGGAGAGAGTTTGTAGTGGTTGTGATGGTGGCATGGTGGAGAGAGAGTGAGAGGGTGGTTGTTCATCGCTATGAGATGTGGGGATAAAAATGAAGCATTTTGGCAAAAGTGCATTTTAGTCCTTTATATTTCACCAAAATTTCAGTTTGGTTATTTCTGTCTTTTTCCTAGTCACTAGCTAATGGCAACTAAGCAACTCACATCACGCGTTATCAGGCCAGCATGGAATCCGTTAAAACATAAAAGACCAAAGATAGGAAAAAAAAAACGTAAAGAATCAAGCTGAAATTTTGGTAAAACATAAAGAATCAAAAGTGCATTTTAGCCAAATTTATAAGTAATTACCATCTAATGTCCTTGGTAGGGGAAATGATTCAAGGTCTTTAGGGATAGAAAGATATCATGTCTTATTGTTATTTTGTGTAGTTCTCTCTCTCTTATCTAAAGATTTTTCTTTCATCTTATCTAACTTTTTCTCTCTCATTTTAAGTAGCTTGATTGGTGAGCTATAAGAGATACCGAAGGAGAGTTTGAGGCATGGTATTCATGATTTTTTAATATTGAAAACTAACATTTTCTTATTCCGCAACTAATTAACCACTTTCATTTGTCAATAAAAGAATAAAGATATTCATATTAACTAAAACTTAATCTCCATACGTACCGTATTATTCATTTGAGAGTATGTGGATATGGAATCAAGAAGTTTCGAGGCAAGTTCAAAATGTGCTATCGCGAGTAACACTACAACAGATTTGGGGATTAGGAGCGCTTTTTTTAGGCCATTGGGACTGCTTTCGGGCGCTCCTAAAGCCTGCGCTCCTGTTGCCAATCACCCAAATGTAGCGCTCCAAAAGCGCTACCAATGAACAGGCAAGAGGAGCGCTTTTTTGTTTAAGCGCTCCTTATTCCCGGATGCGCTTAGACCATAGGTAGCGCTTTCTGTAAAAAGCGCTACTTATGGTCTTACCGCATCTAAGCAAGAGTAGCGCTTTTTTGTTCAAGCGCTCCTCATTCCAAGATGCGCTTAGACCATAAGTAGCGCTTTTTACAGAAAGCGCTACTTATGCCTTTTTTTTTAAATTCTGTTTCTTCTCTATTACCATAAGTAGCGCTTTTTACAGAAAGCGCTACCTATGCCTAATTTTTTTTTTTTTAAGAATTTTTTTCCGGTTTCTTCTCTATTACCAATTCCTTGCTCCCTACTCATCATATTCATCAACCAACAACAAACTTCCAAATCAAATTCCAACTGATTTATAAATCCAACATAAAATATATATTTATAAACATAAATGCCAACAAAAATTACATAAATCATCATGTACCAAACATGAATGTCAGCATATACAACAACAAAAATTACAAGATATTCAATACGAGATACTACAAAAATAGGACATCCAAAAAAAATTACATCAATTTCGATTTTCATGAATAACACCAGCAACATGATGACACCACTCTCCTTTGAGCTCAGTAAGTTGCTCATCAGAAAAAGGAACTCCAGCCACATATTCAGGAAAATACTGAAAAAATAAAATAAAATGAACTTAGAATTATATCAATATCAATTAGATATTGAATTACTTGTCAAAAAACAAACTATCAAATTACATACATGTTTACTAATTGTGCATAAACTAAACATTACTCAGCATGCCATTTAATCCAATTTTCCATGCAATTTCAACTATAAGTCAACCAATCCATCAATTTCAAGTGCAGAATTTTCTTTACAAACTCAAATTCAAAGTCATTCAAATAAACCAATTATGAACAGTTTTAAAATAAGTGTTGTGGTCAAGTGTATAAACAATAACAAAAACAAAAGAACAAGAAAAGTACCTGAACAAGGGGAAGCAACAACGAACTCGAACCAGGTGTGAATTGGAACCAGAACAAACTCGAACCAGAACAAACGAGAAGCTCAGGTAAAAAGAACTCGAACCAGATATAACACATGCAATTTAAGAAGATTATCAATTCCAAAACCAAATCATTGAATTCAACTATTTTCAGCTAAAGAAATCAAAAACTTTTGATGTCTTCCATTAAATTAATGGAACCAACAATAAATACTCAACCATCCAAAACCAAGAGAAAATCTACATAAACTAAGAGACAAAGAAAAGACAAAAAAATATCTGCAAATGTAAATATTAAGTAATTAAAGACATATACCAACTCGAAAGTCATCTCAAAGCCATTATCATGACATCAATGTCTATCACTAGTTGAAATAACATGTGCAGCATATCATTATTTCACAACAGAAACTCATTGTGTGTACAAATTGAGCAAAAATAATCCCTAAATAATGAACAAAAACCAGAACTTTATCATTGAAATAACAAAGCAAGGAGATTACATAAGGTAAATACAGTGACATAAGTGAATCAGAAACTGGGTCATAAAAAAGAACACAAATTTGGCATTTTTACAAACAGGGTATGTGCACAATTAAAGATTTGGAAAGGGAAAGATTAAACGAAAGATAGAGGTTAAAAGGGCTCACTTCGGTTGCTTATAATTAACGTTAAAATCAGTCGAACAATAATACATATGCAAATTAACCTTAAAATCAAATTTGACAAACACATTAACCAAAACTATCAAAACCTTAAACCCTAATACCAAAACTATCAAAACAAATTACATTATCAAGAACAAAAACTATCAAAACCTTAAAACCTAAAACCTAAAACCCATAAAAATGAAGAGGGCAAGAACCATACCTATTATCAACAATCAAAGAGAGAGCAGAGAGATGCATGAGAGCCTTTCGCAGCAGTAGCAGCTGAACCAAACGAGATGAATGAGAGATGAAAGAGAGAGCAGAGAGATGAAAAAGAGCCTTCGACGGAGAGGACGGTGTCTCCTAACGCGACGACGCATGGAGGAAGCGAGGGAGGAGAGATTTGAGTGTTTGTGCGTACGTGAGGGTTTTTGCGTGACTAAGTGAGTGTGTTTCGGAAATTAGTAAAAAGCCAAAGGGAGCGCTCGCGTATAAAGCGCTCCTCATTGGAGAACGTGTTTTGATCAAAAGGAGCGCTCGCATACAAAGCGCTCCTTATTGAACCTCCGTGTTTAGCCATGGGGAGCGCTCACGTACCAAGCGCTACTCATTGAACCTTCGTGTTTAGCCATAGGGAGCGCCCACCTACAAAGCGCTACTTATTTAACCTCCGTGTTTAGCTATAGGGAGCGCTTGTGTACAAAGCGCTACTTATTGAACCTCCGTGTTGGGAAAAAGGAGCGCTGACCTATAAAGCGCTACTAATGTTGTGCTCTTTTTAAACAATTCTGTTGTAGTGTAATTTTTTTATCATAATTAGAAGCTCTTCATTATTGAAATTCAAATCTGTTACATTGTCAAATCACAATGACGTTATGCAGCTCATCGAGCAATTGCACCAATCGGAGTAACCATACCCATTATTTCTTCCACTGTTTTAAGAAACGGACCGAACCAGACGGTTCAACCGGTTGGACCAGGAACCGGATGTCCAGTTGGTTGGTTCAACCTCAATTGAACCGTTTAGAATCGGATTAAACCACAGTTCAACCGCTTTAAACAATCAATTGACCCGGGTTGAACCGCCCGAAATGCATTTTTTTATTTATTTACTTTTTATCTAAAATTTAATACTTTTCTTATTTTTTATTTAATTATTTCTCATCCGGTTCCATCATGGTTGAACCAATTGAACCATCACCCGCAAGTCTCTTCGGTCCGATTTTAAAAACATTTGATTTCTTTCCTTCCTAACTATGAACCACCCCATAAAAGAACTTCATTATCCATTTTTGGATGAGAATGAGACAAAAGAACTATAAAGAGAGAGAGAGAAGTAAACAATTTAAAATCTTCTCATTATTCTTGTCAGTTTGGTTGGAGTTAGAAGGTTTTGTTTTGTTGTTTTATAGTATCAGATTAGACTATCATAGGTGCAAACAGCAATTCACAGTCGCATCATAAAGCACCACGTAAAGTACGTTCCCATTTGTCCGGTGCTCGATGTCCTCATATTCGTTCTATCATTTTTGGATGTACATAATACGGGTGAATATTTGAATGTTAATTCCCCGTCATGTTTCACATGCATGACAAGGGTGACTTTGGAGAAGTGTGAACATTTCTATATATTCTCACTGCATGCATTGTTTGCACACCCACACCAAGCATATCGTCAATAGTATTTACAGAATAATAGTTCCCTAAGTTCAATTTGCGCATAAGAGAAGAAAGAGAATGATTTGGAATATTGAATTTTGGTAAAGTTGTATTAGACATATGAACAATGTATATGTGTATATTTTCTACTTGAAAAGTTGTTCTATATATAGACCAACTCATACCATTTGGTGAAGATAAGTGTCTTTTCACCGTAAATGTTCATGAAAGAACCCAACTACTAGTGAAAGCCACCAAAGAACACACATTTAGAACAAGAAACATTGTGTTTCTCATTCACTTTAGTGTTATTGGATTCCTATTATTTTGAAAATCTCTCACAGTTCTATCATTTTTGGATGTACATAATACGGGGTGAATATTTGAATGTTAATTTCTCTTCTTGTTTCACATGGCAGGGGTGACTTTGGAGAAGTGTGAACATTCCTATATAGTCTCACTCCATTAATGTGTAAAATGTGAAATGGTGAAAATAAAAAAAAGATTTTAATCCGATTAGGACACTTTTTATCGTTTTTGTTTATGTAAGCATTTTAGAAGAAGGTTAATGTCCTCATATTCGTTATATCTTGTTTAATTGGATGTAGTGGCGGACCTAGGTTGGGTTTAGGGGTTTCAGTTGAACCCCCTAAATAAAAAAAGTGTGTACAAGTACTCCTATAGATTTTTTTAAACCCCTAAAATTTAAATTTGTACAAGTATTATTAATAGGGATGAATATTTGAATGTTTTCGCTTCATTTTACGCACGTTTAAATTCTGAAGATTGGGGGATGGTGAAAATCTTTCCCTTCATTTTTGTTTTGTTGCTTTCACGAGATTGAGACCTGAAGTGGGATCATTAACTAACCGTGGACTTAGCAGATGGGTACATTGTAATTGGTACCACATGCATTTGAATAACTAGCTGGTGATATCAAAAATACAGCTAAGCAAAAGTGAAAAATTGTACCAAAAAACTATATACTAAGACAGTAGTGTGTTAGTTTCTAACAATCTAGAATTTATGCCTACTCACATATTTCTACCCTTATAGAAATCAAGAGGAGCACAATCCTAATTCAATATCCTATGAACTCATACCCAAATTCATGTTAAAATAGAATGCAGAAGCCTACCTTTAGTATCCATGTAATCTTAATGAGAAGACAATGATCTTGATAGAGCAATGACCTTCCAATTGTAGACTCCTTAATTCCATAGTTCCTCTTCCAATGGGATAAAGAGAATCATTAATTTGTTATACTGCATTGTCCACAATTGGGAACCATAACCCCTTATTTATAAGAATCTCATGCCCTTTCATGAACGGTCATGATTATTCAAGCTTTCTTATTTCTATTTCTATTTCTACCCATCATAAAAATAGAAATAAGACTTTTGGTATCTACACAATATTTTTCATGACAATCACATCCTTAGCCATAAATCTTACATTAAATAAATCACTTGAATTTGGCTAGTCAAAAGAATAGTCCTAACACAATGGTCCAGCGGAAATATATATATATATATATATATATATATATATATATATATATATATATATATATATATATATATATAAATTTGAAAGTAGATAAGTCAGTGGATTGATTTTAAAGTGATTGGTAAAATTAGCGATTCAACTAGTTTATAAATATAAATGACATTAATGGACACTTGTAATATTTAAGCATGACAGAGAATTTTTATTTATTGAAGGAGAAATGAGGAATTAATTAAAGTAATGGGGGTAAAAACGAGATAAAAAATGAAACGATATAAGCTATAAGGTTGAATGCTACTTTAGTAATGTAAGAGAAAATACAATTAGCTTGTAAAAAAAAAATTCTTTAAGTTAGTACACTAAGACCGTTGTTAATTGGTAAAAAGTACCGGATAACGAACATCCCAATAGAGGATATATAGCGGATAAGCTAATGATACCAGATAGAGAATAAGCTAGCCGCGGATATCAAATGATGTGTTTGATAAAACTAACAGTTATACTAGCTAATAAATATAAAACAACATAAAATGACATGTCTAATTTATGTGAAATATGACAATATTTTAATATTCTTATTGCTAAAAATTCATTACAATTAAACAAGATATTAAGATATTTAGAAGTATTGCATTTTATTATTCAAATTTTTCTTGGATGTAGTGGCGGACCTAGGTTGGGTTTAGGGGGTTCAGTTGAACTAGTACTCTTATAGATTTTTTTAACCCCCTAAAATTTTAAATTTGCACTAGTATTATTAAATATGCACCCAATTTTTAATAAATTCTCTAAATTTAGTAAGACTAAATTTAGAGAATTTGAAATACCACCTAAAAGTGAAGAAATTTAAATTCATTGCTTGCTAAAAATGTTCTTTAAAAATTATTATTTTCTTCAACGAAAATAATTTTTCAAACCATGTTCTTTAAGAAATATTATTGCTAGAAAATAATTTATAGGAGAGTCATTTTCTTCCATGCATAAATTTTCTTGAGAATTTATGTGGATGTGGATACAATGAAATTTCGAGCCATGCAAGTTCAGAATCTGTCACCACAAGTCATATTTTTTATTAGAGCCGGCAAAATGGGCCGAGTCCGCCGGGCTGGGCCGAGTCATATTTTTTATTAAAGCTACTGCCTACTGTTAAGCGCATAAATTGTATTTAGTAAAGCGTATATATGCGGGCCGGCCCGAAAAGCCCATAGCCCGCATAGGGTCGGGCTTGGACTCTAAAAGTTGAGACTGAATTTCGATCCGGGCTCCCGGCCCTAAAAGGCCTGAGCCCGATGCGGGCTAGCCCGATACGGTCCGGGTATCCCGTTTTGCCAGCTCTATTTTTTATCTTCAATAGAAGCATTTCATTAAGTGAGTACGAATATTACCCGTTCAAATCGCAAAGGTATTATGTAGTTCATTGAGCACTTGCACCAATCGGAGTAAATATACCCACTATTTTTTCCCTTCCTAACTATGAACCACCCCATGATTGCTCTCCACACGAAATGGCTTAATGCCCTTACATTTTTTCCTTTTGAAATCGTATCATGAGTTAATGATACATGCAACTTTACGAGATAAGCCTAATATCCTTATATTTGAGACAATGTGAATGAGACTAAAGAACTGTACAGAGAGAAAATTAAGGCTCCGTTTCGGGTGATTTTCTATTTTCTAACATGTTTTGATTTTGAGATTGACTTTCAAAACCAAAGACCAAAAGTTAACAACCACCTCAAACAGGTCTTAAACGGTTTCAAATTCAGCAATTCATGATCCCGAAGTCACATTATTTATACCACACATAATCACATACTTCCAAGTTCCCTTTTGTGATTGATGTCCTCATATTCGTTATATCATGTTTAATTTGATGTAGTGGCGGACTTAGGTTGGGTTTAGGGGCTTCAGTTGAACCCCCTAAATAAAAAAAGTGTGTACTAGTACAACTATAGATTTTTTTAACCCTATAAAATTTTAAATTTGCACCAGTATTATTAATTATGCACCCAATTTTTAATAATTCTGTCTTGTTAATCTCTGTAAGGGACTATATATAAAACTTTAGGAATTAATTGTACCGATAGCACATAAAATTACAGACTACTTATTATTTTAATATACTTTAGGACTTAAAGAGGATATGGCGTATAAACTTAGAGACTAATTTGACGATCTACTCTTAAATATATTTGTAGTTAGACATCTTGATTCCTCAAATTCAAAAAATTATGTGAGGATAGTTGAAAAAACTTAAACAATAATGAACATCTTTGAAACTGATATTTTTCACATGGCAGAAGTGACTTTAGATAGGTGTGAACATTTCTATATGAAGAATCTTATTATCCCTTCATTTTTTTCTATTTCAATCCTCACCGGTCTGCATTTTGTTTTGTTGCTTACACGAGATTGAGACCTGAAGTGGGATCATTAACTAGCCGTGGACTTAGCAGATGGGTACATTGTAATTGGTACCACATGCATTTGAATAACTGGCTGGTGATATCAAAAATACAGCTAAGCAAAAGTGAAAAATTGTACCAAAAAACTATATACTAAGACAGTAGTGTGTTAGTTTCTAACAATCTAGAATTTATGCCTAGTCACATATGTCTACCCTTATAGAAATCAAGAGGAGCACAATCCTAATTCAATATCCTATGAACTCATACCCAAATTCATGTTGAAATAGAATGCAAAAGCGTACCTTTAGGATCCATGAAATCTTAATGAAAATACAATGATCTTGATAGAGCAATGACCTTCTAATTGTAGATTCTTTAATTCCTTAGTTCCTCTTCCAATGGGATAAAGAGAATCATTAATTTGTTATACTGCATTGTCCACAATTGGGGACCATAACCCCTTATTTATAAGAATCTCATGCCCTTTCATGGACGGTCATGATTATTCAAGCTTTCTTATTTCTATTTCTACCCATCATAAAAATAGTAATAAGACTTAAATAAATCACTTGCATTTGGCTAGTCAAAATAATAGTCCAAATACAACGGTCTAGCGTGTGTGTGTGTCTATATATATAATTGACATTAAAGTGATTGGTAAAATTAGCGATTCAACTAGTTTATAAATATAATTGACATCAATGGACATTTGTAATATTTAAGCATGACAGACAATTTTTATTTATTGAAGGAAAAATGAGGAATTAATTAAAGTAATGGGGGTAAAAATGAGACAAAAAATGAAACGATATAAGCTGTATGGTTGAATGCTACTTTAGTAATGTAAGAGAAAATACAATTAGCTTGTAAAAAAAATTCTATATGTTAGTACCACTAAGACCGTTGTTAATTGGTAAAAAGTACCAGATAACGAACATCCCAATAGAGGATATATAGCAGATAAGCTAATGATACCGGATAGAGAATAAGCTAGCCGCGGATATCAAATGACGTGTTTGACAAAACTAACAGTTAAACTAACTAATAAATAAAACAACATAAAATGACATGTTTAATTTATGTGAAATATGACAATATTTTAAGATTCTTGTCGCTAAAAATTCATGACAATTAAACAAGATATTAAGATATTTAGAAGTACTGCATTTTATTATTCAAATTTTCCTTTCCCTGTTTCAAAAAATATATTTTTTATTAATTAGAATATTATCTATCAATAAATAAAAATAATTATAATTATATATATATTTATATATCAGTATTTATGTTTCGCAATATAATATTTGATATATTATATAGATAGTACGGACTAATAGACTACGCAGATGCCTCCAAAATTAAGGATTTAAAATTTGTTACTTTATCAAACCGAGGATAGAAAAGCAATTTAACAAACGTGTGGGTGGCTGTCCCCTACCTTGGCCACGTCCAGACCTTCCTCTGGCACGGTATCCAAAACTAGCTCTATTGGTGAATTGTACATGATTTATCTGTGTAGGAGCTTTGCCTTCATTCTCAGTCATAGACGCATTAGTAGATGCACTTGCAGGGTGCATATTCCTTTCTTGTTGGATGTCAAGTAAGAAAGCTTTGGTGATATTTGGGAATGACTCCAACAACATAATTTGACTCTTAACATGAGAGTATTCCTCATTTAGTCCTTTCAAGAACCTAATTGTGTAATCTTGTTCTTTAAATTTCTTTACATTCAGCAAGGCAGTACAGGTGCAAGGAATCGCACAGGTACACAAAGTAAAAAAAGCCTAAAACTGTCTAGTTCGTCCCATAGTGATTTCAACTAGGTATAATATTCAGATACATCGTGCATACCTTGAAAAAGCTTTCAAATGTCCTCTTGAATGTCACCCATTCTGAACATGTCACCTTGATTGAAGCGATCGGGAGATCTTTCCAAACTTCGTATGCCTTATCAAAAAAAATGATTAACTCCGCAACATTTGGAGAGAAAGATCTTTGAAGCCAAGCCAAGCCAAGACTAGATTATTGCATCGGAACCACTGGTTGTAAATTGAACTTGTCTTCGCAGGCATAGTCATCATTCCATCGGCGAAGATCATCTTATTATTGGAGACTAACGATACGCGCATTAAGCGTATCCAAGGATGGAAATTCTTGCTTCCATCCAAAGCTGGTTGAACAAGAGTGATTGCAGGTGTTTCATTAGGCTGAACATAGAAAGGATTTGAGGTGTTTGTTGAGTAATCAGAATATTGTTGAAGATTATGATTCGCCATCGCAAACCCAATCGGAAAAGGTGAGGAATCGATCGAAAACCTTAACAATTTGGGAATTAGGAATTCAGATGAAAATTCGAACGAAAACCCTAACAATTTTGAAATTAGGGATTCGGAGAAGTTGAAAACGAATTTTGGTGACGGAAACACGAACATGGAGAAATCGAGTCAAATAGAAAGGTGAATCAAGGAATCAAAATCAAAGGAGAAACGGAACAAAGAATTGATTAGTGATAGGAGCAACGATGGCGAATCAGAGCTCAATCAATGAGCTCTGATACCATGTTGAGATTATTGAGCACTGAGAAAGAAGATGAATGAAAAGATTTCTCCATTGAATTAATTGAATTGTAAAAGGCTTATATACATATTTATATTGTAACTAACTGCTAACAACAACTCTAACTAGTGTGGTTGAGTATTTACAAATATTGAACTAACCACAAACTATAGTTACAATAATTTTAACTGCACAGCTACAACTAACTATCTATCTTAACAGAAATACCCCAACTGAAACAAAGAGGGAAATTTCATTTCTCCTTCATTATTGAGTTTAGAAGTAAAATGGAGCTTAGAGAGAGAGAGAGGGGAACTCAAAGGGAAGGATGAGGAGAGTAGAAGAGGATAACTCATCCCATGGTTCATTTTCACTAAAACCTTATCTTTAAACCTTCTAACATCTTCTTTATTGTTGAAATTTCTGCACCACAAAGCTACAAACCAATAATCTACCCACACCTCTTGTAGCATTTCTACATTTAGGGGTAATAGGAGCCCACTATTTCTTGCGAGAACTCGACTAAGTAAAGAGTGAGGAGCCGAACCTAAACATGTGAGTTCTTTTGGCTACCCATCTCTCTAGTACCCTTAGGGTTATCATATTCCACCTTTCCCCCTTTAGTTAAACTAGGGTTTGAGTGTTTTCTGAATGTTTGATGTTATGACGGTAGATATGAATGTCTAATTTAGTCTAAAATGTATGTAGAATATGTTATGATGTGAATGTGCTTTGAGTGGATTTAACATATACTTGGAATTGGTTGAATTCTGATTTGCATAAATGTTGAATTTGTGAATAGATGCTTGTTGGTATTGGTTGAATTACTTTGTGTAATGTATTTGAATGTGGGTTAGGGTTGGATAAAAGCATCCGGGATGAAGTTAAAAGCATAAAACAACAGTTTTGGCTACAGTTAAACTGTTATGGGTTATAATGTTACATCACGGGTATACCGTAATAGTTTCTGACAAAATGTTTTCTCGTTAACCTTTCGACTATTTTAACCGTAACTTTGACTGTATAAACAATCAATGGATGGTGTTTTTATCTTATTTGCAAAATTCTTACTAATCTATCCGAACCAATAATACATGATGTATAGAAAATAGTTTGTAACAAATGTAGCGTTTTACAAAAGGATAGTTGCCTATATTTTTGGCTTTTTTAGGGAACATAATGCATTCAATAGTGAAAAGAAATACTGTCACAAACATAATGAGGAAATTGTCTTAGGGAAATCTCCATCCACATTTTAAAATCAACTATAAGAGATAAGAATGCCAAGACATAGGCGATATTACACATAAAAAGTTCATAACCCAAATAGGCATAACTAAACAAAAGTCATATCCTATTTTCCAACCACACAATATTTTCCACACATGATCAATGACAACTAAAAAATAAGAATTCACTTTCTGTTCTCATATCTAGTTACTGGTCATTTCTTTGTCTTTCATAAGGATTTTCTCGTTTTATGGTAATTCCAAATTCCCAACTCTTCAGGAGCTTCCCCAAAAATCCCACAACTATTATATTATTATCAAATCAAACTGCATGCAATCAAATACAAATGAAATTAAACATAGTGGATGAGAAATTAAAATTCCTTTTCCACATAATTTATTTGAAGTAGTAACCACAATTTTTCATAAGCCAACAACACGCATTTAAATGGAGATACTGTTGGGAACTCCTTTAGATGTTATTCCTGCCTCACTTGTAGGATAAAGAAGGGTGTATGGCAAGACAACTGGACCAACTCGGTTTTTGAGTGTTTTATCATTGTTCCTCTGATTGATTTTATCCCCAATCCCTGCTATTGTTGCTCCAAACTTCTGAAAGGACTCTAAAGCCTTTGGATCAGAAGTCCAGTACAAAGCACTTTCTCTTTGCCCAAGGTAGTACTCATCAGATGAGTGTGTTGACAAGACCTCAAGCATGTTGAGATCCACCTTAGTTACAGGTTTTGATGTAATAGTGTTCAAGTAAGCTAGTTCAGGATTGTTTACCAACTCCTCATACTCAGCTGTACCTTCCTTAGGCATGAATCGCCTACTAAGAGTTGGACGATTTAAGATGAGTCCTCCATATGGATATTGTGAAAAATTAACAGATGCATGGAGGGCTGAACCAATCCATATGATAGTAACACAAGATTGAATCAAGTCATCACGAGTTTGCATTTTAGGCCACCACTTCTCATCTTTCTTGTCACCATGACCCACTTCTACAACTTCTTTCCACCAAGCTTGGAGTTCATAATCTTGATAAACTGTGTCATCTGATGTGTAGTATAAGTACACATACTCTTGCACCCATGTCTTAATAGCACCCCAAATGTCTAGTCCATCAACAGCATAAGGGTAGTCTTCTATTAATAAATGAATACCATGAGGGGAATTTGGATCCTCAACGGCCATTCCCCTGAATAAATAACAAAACAATAAGTATATCTGTAAAACTTTAAGTTGGGAACCTTATAATGCAAAATAAGTGTTTTCTAAATTTGGCAATTCTTATAGTAGGTGAAAAAATTAGAAACGAATTGGGCTATTTCTTGTCTTTATATTTGCGTCGATGCAGTAGTGATAAGGTAATGACAAAAAAATATTTGAACTTATAATAAACAATGGCTTAAAACTTAAGACTTTTAAATTTAATAATAATTTCAATACTTGATAATGATTTATAAATATAAGTAAGGATTGCTACCTCTTGATAAGATCCGTAGGCAAGGCTTGTTCCGGAAAAACCCAATCCTTATACAATATGGAAGACATTTCCACACCATACTTTCTCCATGCATATATTGTTTCTGTTGAAATACATGGCATCCATAGAAATTAGAGAGAAAAAACTTTAAAAATCTATTGTATCAAAAGTAGTGGAATCTTACAAATGAGAAAGGTTAACCATAAATGAGCCTACCATCTACATTATATAATAACCTACTAATGGGCCTTACTACTAACTAAGGGGCTTACAACCTATATTTTAACAGCCTCCCACAAGCTAGACGGTGTTTACAACACCTCCAGCTTGAGATAAGGAATACAAAATACTTTCAAAGTAAGGAAAAAATAAAGAACAATCTAAGTTGGTAGCAGTTGAGGTGCATAGCTCTTAGAAGTCTTCGACCAACTATCGGGCCCCTTCAAGCTTCTTCCAGCATCTCCACAACATTCACTCTAAATGAATCAACAAACTCTACTCTTAGGCATAACCATCCAAGTGTCAAAGAAGTCAGCAAAAGCTTAACCATCGGGCAGAAACCACAACTCAAGGTTTAACTACTCGGAGGAAGCAACAAACCAACACTTAACCATCAAGCAAAAGCCACAACTCAAGGCTTAATCACTTGAAGGAAGCAAAACGCTTAACCACCATAGGGCAGAAGCAAACATCAACAATGCCATAGGGCAAAGACTTAACCACCAAACAGAAACTATAACTCAAAGTTTAACCATTTGGCAGAAACAAACATCAACAAGGCCATAGGCCAAAGGCTTAACCACCAAGCAGTAACAATACCCCAAAGCTTCCCACTTGGAAGAAGCACAAACATAGCTTAACCATCAAAGGTACTTAATCACTCAAGACAGAAGCAAAATTTCAATGCCTAACAGAAGCACCATGCTTTACCATTACAAACAGAAGCTAAAAATAAGCCAATTAAGGATAAATGTCATCACAGTAACCAAATCAATCAAGGGTCCACTAGAAGCACCTTGAATCCAATAGCAAAGACAGTAACAAAAGAAACATAGAAATGAGCATTTTTCAATCGGCATCCAAGTTGAAGTCTCACAGACAAAAGACCAAACACTGTCAGCATCATTTTGAATGAAGGAAAAAAAAAACTCCAAGCCCTCAAGCTATCCAGGCCGAGGGTGACATTGCATGCACCAAGCACTCCAAAGATGAAAAGGATTCGGATTCCTAGGAAACAACCACCTTCTATACCAACACATGTAGCTTCCATCTAGGATTCCAAATGCATCATATATACACCTGAGAAGGAGAACTCCAATATTGGACTCCAAGACATACCAAAACAACCAAGAGCCTAAAAGCTTGAATCCATTTGATAGCCTCCAAACCATTAATCCCCTAACACGGCTGGAACCAATTACTAGTTCTCATCCCAAGCTTGACAAATTTCAAGTGACCAAGTAAAACAACATCATTGTACCATGGTGAAAAACCAACAACACCAATTTTATTTCATATAGAAGCACTAGTCCTCCTTTAGTTCAAACTTTCAAGATTTGATTGCCAAAGTAAAAACTCAACACCACACATAGACTTCAAAAACGATAAGCAATTGCATGTAATGACAAAGGGACTTACAATCTTGGATCCTTGAATGGGTAGCAAGCTTTGATCATGCATTAGCTTGCATTTTGTTAAAGACTTTGAATGCTTCTTCACTTTGACCATGTTGTACATATCATGTCATCATAGCAGTCCAAGTAATTATATTCATATACGGCATTGCATCTGATCTATTAAACAGCTTCCTAGCTTCCTTAATCATGCCACACTTGATATACCCACTTATCATTGTAGTCCACAAACAAATACCCCGTTCACCCATTTCATCAAACAGCTTGTGTGCCTTATCGATTTTCCCTTCTTTGCAAAGCCTCGTGATCAAGAAATTGCAGCGCTTCATTTCCAAACTAAGACTGGCTGTGGATGCTAATCTGATCCTATGATGATTGCTTAGAAATGCGATGCTAATATTCCACGGGTGACACCATTTGCCCCAAGTTGCAGTTTGTAGATTTGTAAGAAAACTAGATTTTCTTCAGTAACAATCAGATAACAGCAAATCACATATCACACTTGCCATTTTTTTTAATACACCACCTTTGCATCAGCGGGTAATCAAGAAATGGAAAACATAATCGGTGAAAGTGAAAGCACAATGTGCAAACCCAAAACAGAAATAGCAAAAAAACACACAGGTGAATCGTGATGTGCAAGATGAAAATCGAAGGGATAAGATTTGAAAGGAAGATGCGATCAGAGGAGCAGTTTGCAGAAGAGGCGCTGAAAACTCAAGAAAAATCAAAGCAAAATCAAGAAAGAGGAAATAAAACTCAGAAGGTGAAATCGAATTCAAGAACGAATGAAATTGAAATCGCAATTTGTGAAATTAAAGCAAATGACGAAATCAAAAGTTCAATAGCAGGGAATCGATTACAAAGCAAAGGACAATGACAATCAGAAATGAAAGAAAATTGAGAGAGACAATCGCAATCAGAAAACTGAAATGGAAATCAGAAAAAATGAAATCGCAAGATTAGATGCAGAAATCAGAAGAAAAAAACGAATAAAAATGAAAAAGAAACTAATAAAATAATGAATGGAACCGGAACCTGAATGCAGCGGAATTCACGGAGGATACCATGTTTGCTCTGATACCATGTTGAAATACATGGCATCCATAGAAATTAGAGAGAAAAAACTTTAAAAATCTATTGTATCAAAAGTAGTGGAATCTTACAAATGAGAAAGGTTAACCATAAATGAGCCTACCATCTACATTATATAATAACCTACTAATGGGCCTTACTACTAACTAAGGGGCTTACAACCTATATTTTAACAGTTTCGACAACACCATCTGCATTGAGTAATATTTTTCTAGCAGCTGCGTTTATATTCATAGTATTACGAAAGTGTGGATGCAATAGTTTATAAATTGGATGAACAACACTAAGCTGTCTGTTTGCTGCTATGACAAATGGTTCGGTAACTGCATGAGTGTGTAACCTGTGATCCACGAAAATATGTTAGTTAATAATCAATTCGTATATATAATTTCATTTGTTTATGTGAATCACACAAGCAATACCAGTGGCTGATAATTTGATGAACACATTCGTCGTTTATGACAACATAAGCCTTGGCCAGTTGCCATATGGAACCTTCCACAGTACCTTCAGTTGCTGGAAAGTACACCTCACTAACATCACCAAATTGGTCTCCGTCAGGATGTGGTAGACTTAACTCAATGGCTAGTGGCTTTAGAGTTCCATCATTTGTCAAGAAAAGGTAGGTTTTTGAAGCATATATTCTTGAGGTAGTTGTTGAGTTTATTCGCCTAAGATTTGGCATTACTGTGTCATAGTGATCTAGCAAGAACAACCTATTGCTCTGAGTAGCCTGCTCAACAAGATTTAATTTTATTCGTTGCAACTAAAAAGGATTGACTTTGATTTCAAATAAACAACATAAATAACCATAAAGCGTCCCGATATTTACTTTACCTCAAATTCATAGTGTCGCTTAATTTTTGGGGGTAATTCCTGCAATAATTGTTAAAAAATTAGGAGAAGAAATACTTAAATTGAATCTCAAGTCATTAAGAAATTTAAACTAACATTAAAACAGTTAGTTTTATGTGATAGAAAAACAATGAACTGATATACTTACTTTAATACTACGAATTAGGCCAGGATTTACACCAGCAATAATCTCTCTTGCAAATTCTTCATCGGTCACCCATGCAGTCTTATTCACTACTCAAAGCAATAAAGAAAAATCATGTCAAAACATCCATTTTTTTACAAGCAAAACATTCATTAGCTAGTTTTGTATGTTGTTAAATGTATAAAAATTAATTGTTAAATTTTTCTCGCAAGTTTACCTTCAACTACTTTAGGAACTGGATATTCTCCTGTCTCAAATAGGTTAAACACATCATCAAAGGTACGAAACTCATCTTCTATTGTCGAATTTGTGTTAGCTGCAGATTGTAGTAGAGGAATTGCTTCTTGGGCCATAGACTCTAATTTATGAACCACCGACGTTGTGAAATCCAAGTTGACGGCAACTTCATCTCTTGGAATATACACATAGCTGCTCCTGCTCTCACTGTTAGGATCTGTTAAGATAATGAAAACAATAAATTTAAGTAACAACAAAATGGTTTTTTCCTATTCATGAAAAATTACCATGCCGCTTACAATTATTTTATACACACACACACACACACACACATATATATATATATATAATATAGAAACTTTATAACCTGTTTTAGTTGGTTTTCTTCCTGTTCTTCCCCTGCGAGGATAAGGATAAGCACTAGATCCTCCCGCAATTGGACGTGCATAAATTTTACCGTTATCTGGATCTCCCAGATCATTATAGACATCATAATCATAGATCCTTTCCCATTCCTTGCGTTCCCCTTTTCCATCTCCTCTTAAAGTTTGTAACTCTAGTTGTCTGTAATAGACTAGGGGAGGCGGCGTTTTACTTGGTAGATAAGTCTGCAATGTATTTCATGTATTTTTATTGATGAAATATTTAGAGTTCATGAAATTTTAGAGTAAGGAGCACCCAAGTTTAATGGAACAAATATAATACTATAGTGTTAATACCCCACATCAGAAGAAAAAAAAAGTGTTAATACTAAATATTTTAGCAAGGTAACAATATTTACTAAAATATACTCGATGAAATTTGTTTTTCCCTAAAAAAGAAAAGAGTTGGCCCCATATGCTAGTTATTTTATATCAACGTATAAAATTATATTTTTTGATCAAACTGAATGAATAAAATTATTAGAGAGACAATAGAGTATAGTTGGTACCAATTTATTCTTTTATTCTTCAGCCTCTTCTAACACCAAATAAAAACAATGAAAAGGTAAACTACTTTGGTTTTTATAAATAAATATCCAAAAAGGTCTTTTATGATAAACAACAAGATCTATTTTGCTCTTCAAGAAAAGAAAATTACTAGTTCGGCCATAAAATACTCAACTCTTTGTCAAACTAGTTGTTAGGGGGGCTAAAATGCCCCTTATATCATTTAACAGACTAATTTGATTGATATACTTTCACTTCTTAGGGAGTAAATAATTCTGTGTTTCTCACCAAATAACGATTTAGATCTAAACTCTTTTTTATATTGTGATTAAATATGTATTTTGTAAGTGCTAAAAATATTTTTCAAAGAAATATAAAACTATTTTTCCCCCACTACAAAAAGTTTCTAGATCAGCCATTGTATGTCCAGGCTGCATTACTATGAACAATTTTTTTTGGTGAACACAGTATCTCGAACCTTGATTTTTCATATATGTTAATTGTGTCACACCATGTTGGTGACATCTCTACATGAAGAATGATATAATGTAAACATCGAAATAAATTATACTTACATTGTTGGTGAAGAAAATGCGATCAGTTTGGTACTTTTTTGCATCGTAAATCCATGAGTTGCAAACAAAGTGGATAGGTGGATGATTAGGGATACCATCAAGAGTCAAACTCACAAGAAAAAATTCAATTTCCAAAGTGGATAAGTTCTTGATGTAAAATGCTCCAGGAATTCCGAAATTTTTATCATAATCGAAATAAGTTACGAATGTATATGGTGCATCTTCCACTGCCGCATTCTCGACCACACCATCTAAATGAACTGTATTTCCGAGTTTTCCTTTCTCGCTAACTGCATATATTTAATGAATAAAGTTTAAATTTATAAACATTACACCATAGCCAAGTGAAAAGTTAAATTTAATTTCTCTATGTTTTAAAACTAGTACAAGTGAAAGAACTTACAATCAGCTTTTGTGGCACTAATTAACTGGATGGAGGCTTGTAGGGCCAAAACATAGCTATTAGAGACGCTTATGGATCTATGGGTAATACTCTCTTGAAATCCTTCAGCCTTTGGATGAAGATCCATAGCTAGGCTCCTTTTATCCAACACATCTACTAACCTCACTACCACTGTGCCTTTGATCTTTCTAAGAGACATTTTTGGAATCAGAACGTTTTAAGTTGTGAGGAACCCTTCAGACTCGCTGGTATTTATAGATCAACAATACATGTAATAAAACAAAACCATGTGACTTTCGAGAGGTGTGAACATTAATTCCTATAGTCTCACTCCATGTGCAAAATCTGTGTGAATGGTGGAAATTAAAAAACAGATTAATTTAATTGAGGAAGGTTACGAGAAGAGATGACAATTTTGTGTAAGTGAATAGCTGAGCAAAAGTACAAAATTGTACTAAAAATTTATATACTAAGACTTTGCTCGGTAAATTAAAAGTAGCAGATACAAGATAATTAGTTTATATATAGCGAATGAGATAGATATAGCGGATAAATTAGTTTATAGCAGATACTAAGACTCTCCGCATTTTTGGCTTTGTTTCATGTTGGGATTGTTTGAACTGAGGCATGAATAACCTTTTTACTCATATATATTATATAAACATATATTTTCCTTAATAAAAAAAAAGATATAAAGGATAAGTTGCCAGATTGGATTTAAATTGTCTGGTAAAGTTGGCGATTGAACTAGCTTATAAATATAAATGACATGAGTGAATAATTGTAAGGCAAAATTGCACTTTTGGCTCTTTATGTTTGGGGTTTGTGTCAATTTGGCCCTTTATGTTTTTTTTCTCGTTTTAGCCCCTCATGTTTTTTGTGTGTGTCATTTTGGCCCCTGCCGTTAGTTTTTTCTAACGGATGCCACGCTGGCAGTTAACTGCTGACATGGTGTCTTAAATGTCAGGGCTGACTTGGACCTGATTTGGTGATGTGGCGCATAAGGGACCAAATTGAAACTTAAAAAGAACATAGGGGACCAAATTGAAACTGAAAGATAAAATTAACAAAAACAAAAAACACCTTCATCTTCTTCCTCCAAACACCACCTCCATCTTCATCTACTCCAGCGAGCCACCACCACCTCCGGTGAGCTACCACCACTGATAACTCTCATTTATGATTGTTATTACTTGTTCTCCAAGCTTAAATCATTGTAAACTCTCAAGCAAAGTAGTGATTATTAGTGTAAATATGGTGTGTTGAAAGAGTATAAGGTGTAGTTTGGTAAATTTTATTTAATGGCACTTTGGTGCCTATTGTGTGCTTTGATTTGTTCAATTCATTGCTGCAGCACCTGATGTCGCAACACTGCCTGTTTGCGAAAGATGAAAGAGAAAATGATGGGGCGCTGATTTTTAGGCAAAGAACAGCTGGCTTCAGGGAATGTGTGTGTGTGTGCGTGCCTTAATGCGAATATTCCATGATGCCTCCCAATTGTGGGCAGAATGGTCCTTTGAGCACACATAAGGACAAATGGAGCCTCCCATTTAGGTTTTTACCTAGGATCATGTGACCTACACTATTTATGGCCAGCTCTCCTTCCTCATTGGGGATGCTCCGCCGTAAGAAGAAAGTTTAGAGATAGCTTTCTCTCTTCGTGCAAGCTCACCTCAAAGTTACCAAATTTATTTATTGCTGGAACTATTGCTGCAGCATCACTGGAGCTACATTTTCTTGGTGGAGTCACTACATTTGAAGAGCTGGATTGTTTCTCCATTGTTCTCTTTGGGGTTCCTCTCGGATCAACATTAGTAGTATAATCTCTATCTTTGATTCTTGTAGTATGACTTCAACTCTTTTGTTTAAGTTATTTTCTATGCTTTGTTTGCTCAACATGAGCTAAATCCTCATAATTGAGGTGCTGGATCTAATGTAATGAATTTATTATGTGATTAATGAAGTATGTTTTATGTTAAGCATTTTATGTTGTGTATGATAATATTTCCATCTTAGATTAGGATTGGCCGCCTAATCTAAGTAGCATTTATGAATTCAGAGATGGTTTGTAAATTTAACTCACAAGATAATATGGATTGTGTTCATTAGAAGAGATTTTAATGCTCCTTGCTTAAACCCTAGATATAGGAGGGAAAATTCCATAAGGTGGATACTGCGAGTGCCCAAGCAACATAAGGCGTACTCCTTTAGGGTTTAGAGATAAACTCTTGTGAGGAAACGTTAGTGTGAAGTATTTGAGTAAATACATCTAATGCTGCAGCACCTAATGCTATAGCATTGAACATATCATTAATTGCATTTTAATGAAATTACTTAAGTGAAAGCATCTCAACTTGTTCTCATCATTTGATCTTTATTACCCTTTACTTTTCTTGCTGTGAATGTTACCAAATATTTGTGTCTTTACTTTTGTTACCATCACTATTTTGTTAATCAAATTAAACACTATTTAAGCATTAATCCTCGTGGGAACGAACTGTATTTCTACTATATTACTTGTTGGACAGTGTACACTTGCACTACCCCGTTTTATACAACAAGTTTTTGGTGCCACTGCCGGGCATTAAATAGCTTAATACAGTGTTTAATTAATTGGCAAACTAGTGATTTTTGTTGCTAATTTTGGTGTTCTGTTTTTGGGTGTTTCAGTATTAGATTGCTACAGCATCTGGTGCTGCAGCATATGCACAGGCGTAGTTCACCAGAATATCAACTTCATCTTGAAATAGAAAGATTGTTTAGGGCTTTGAGAAGGGATCAAGATCACTCAGGACTCATTTCATTGGGAAGAGCTGGTACTATGGCTACACCACCACCTTCTCTTCATGGAGGATCTCAACCAGGAACACCACCTCCTAGTAACCATGGTTCAGATAGACATACCATAATTGCCACTGAACCACCCAGACAACCTCTGTTCATGTGCAACAAGTCTTGAATGAAACAGTCATAGGCATGACTAATGACAGGGACAGACCTATGAGGGACTATGAAATTTTTGACCCTCATACTATGCAAACTAGCATAGTCAGGCCTGAACTTGCTACAACTCATTTTGAATTTAAGCCTATGATGTTTCAAATGCTTCAAACAATTGGGCAATTTGGTGGAGGACCTTCTGAGGACCCACATTTGCATTTAAAATAATTTGTACAAGTTTGTAGTAATTTCATTCTCCCTGGTGTGACTGATGATGCTTTTAAGCTCAAACTTTTTCCATATTCCTTGGAGGATAGAGCTAAGGTTTGGTTGAATTCCTTAGAACCTAACTCTATCACTACTTGGAATGAGATGGCTGAAAAATTTATGACTAAATACTTTCCACCTGTCAAGAATGCCAGGATGAGAACTGAAATTACATATTTTAGACAAACTGAATTTGAGACATTGTTTGAAGCATGGGAAATATTTAAAGAGTTGCTAAGATAATGTCCTCATAATGGGTTGCCTGTGGTTGTTCATATGGAAACATTTTACAATGGATTGGAACCTCAGACTAGATTGATGCATGATGCTTCCTCTGGAGAAGTCTTGTTGAATGGCTCCTATCAAGATGCTTATGATCGTATTGAAACCATTACTGCAAACAATTATCAATGGTCAACAGCCAGGGTTAGTGCTCAAAAGAAAGTTGCTAGTATGCATGAAGTAAGTGAAGTTACTGCTTTATCTGCTCAAGTTGCATCCTTATCCAATATGATCAAAAATATGAATGCAACCAATGCTGCACCAACACCTGCTGCAGCAACTAAATCTGCACCAGAGACTACTGTAGCAGCAATTGAACAAGTACATGTGGGTTCTGCTAGTTGTGTATACTGTGAAGGAGGCCCCTTGTAAGAAGAATGTTCTGCAAACCCTATTTCAGTCAATTATGTGGGATATGATAAGAACAATAATCCATATTCTCGTACCTACAATCCTGGGTGGAAGAATCATCCTAATTTCAAATGGAGCAACAATGCAACACCTGCTGCAGCTCCTGCAACACCACCAGGATTCCCTGCTCAACCCAAGGCAGCAGCACCAGCAGTTGAAAATTCTAAGGAGACCATGCTCAAGGCTTTCATGAATGAAACAAAAACTCAGTATCAGACTCATGGGGCTGCAATAAAGAACTTGAAGAATCAACTGGGTCAAATAGCCACTGCTCTTACCCAAAGACCTAGTGGATCAATACCATCCACTACTGAACCATCAACATCAAAAGGGAAAGAACAGTGCAAGGCCATATCTTTAAGGAGTGGGAAGGACTTGAATGGACCATCTACTAACACTAGTGATGGCACCAACATAAAGGAAAAAAGTCAAAAAAATGAGAAAAAGAAGGCAACAGATGCTATCACAGTTGATACTGCAGCATCTGATGCTGCACCAGTTCCATCACCAGTTGCTGATCAACCTGTTCCATCTCCTCCTTTTCCTCAAAGGTTGAAGAAGGATCAGCAAGACAAGCAATTTGGCAAATTTTAGAGGTGCTAAAACAACTTCACATCAATGTTCCTCTAGTAGAAGCACTTCAACAAATGCCCAACTATGCAAAGTTCATGAAGGATGTGCTTACTAAGAGGAGGAGACTTGGAGAATTTGAAACAGTGGCTAAGATAGAGGAATGTAGTATGATCATCCAAAGCAAGCTTCCAAGCAAGTTGAAGGATCCAGGCAGTTTCACTATTCCTTGTTCAATTGGTGAAACCTATACTGGTAGAGCTCTTTGTGACTTAGGTGCAAGCATCAATTTGATGCCTAAGTCTGTTTTCACTCAGCTGGGTATAGGGGTTGCCAGACCTACAAATGTTACTCTCCAACTTGCAGATAGATATATTGCATACCCAGAAGGAATCACTGAAGATGTCTTAATAAAGGTAGATAAATTTGTATTTCCTGCTGACTTTGTGATTTTAGATTTTGATGCAGATAAGGAAGTGCCTATAATTCTTGGAAGACCTTCCTTGGCTACTGGCAAGACTCTAATTGATGTGCAAAAAGGAGAATTGACTATGAGAGTTAATGATCAAGAGATAAAGTTCAATGTGATGAATGCTCTCAAGTTTCTTGACCAAGGAACTGAAAAGTGTTCCTTTGTGGTGTCTCTTGATTCTGTGGTTCAGAAACATTTCCACAAGCAAAATGACCATTTGGTGGAAGCTCTTGCTGAAATTGACAAAAGTGAGCTTGTGGAAGAAGGTATGCTGCAGGAGGAGGCTACTGTGAAGGAAATTTGGAGTAGACAGTATGAATCTCTTGAGCTTGAGGATTCAAATCTTAAAAGAAATTTGCCTTAAATTGAGAAACCTCCTGTGTTTGAGCTTAAAGAGTTACCCATGCACCTTAAATATGCCTATTTAAGGGAAAATGATACTTTGCCTGTGATCATTGCCTCTGACTTATCCAAAAGTCAAGAGCATGATCTCATTACTACCCTAAAGAGGCATAAGATGGTAATTGGGTGGCAAATGGATGATATAAAGCAGATTAGTCCTACCATCTGCATGCATAGAATCATTCTTGATGAAAATGCTAAGAATAGTATTGAAGAGCAGAGGAGACTAAATCCTATCATGTAGGAAGTTGTGGAAAAGGAGATTATTAAGTGGCTTGATGCTGGCATTGTGTATCCAATATCTGATAGTGCATGGGTGAGTCTTGCGCAATGTGTTCCAAAGAAAGGAGGGGTCACAGTGGTAGCTAATGAGAAGAATGAGTTTATCCCCACAAGAACAGTAACTGGTTGGAGGATTTGCATGGACTATAGGAAGCTCAACAAAGCCACAAGAAAGGATCATTTCCCCCTACCATTCATAGATCAAATGCTTGATAGACTTGCTGTTAAAGAGTTCTATTGCTTTTTGGATGGCTACTCTGGTTACAATCAAATAGCCATAGTGCCACAAGATCAGCAAAAGACTACCTTCACTTGTCCCTATGGTACTTTTGCTTTTAGGAGAATGTCATTTGGGTTGTGTAATGCACCATCAACATTTCAAAGGTGTTTGATGTCAATCTTTTCTGAATTCATTGAGAAATCTATGGAGGTGTTTATGGATGATTTATCTGTCTTTGGGGAAACATTCCAATTATGCCTTGACAACTTAGAAGAGATTCTGGATAGATGTGAAGAAACCAACTTGGTATTGAATTGGGAGAAATGCCACTTCATGGTCCAAGAGGGTATTGTGTTGGGACACAAGATTTCTAAAAGGGGAATTGAGATTGATTAGGCAAAAGTTGAGGGTTATTGAGAAAATGCATCCTCCAACTAATGTGAAAGGTGTTAGAAGTTTCTTGGGACATGCTGGGTTCTACAGAAGATTCATTAAAGACTTCTCTAAGATTTCAAAGCCATTGTGTCAATTGCTGCAGCATGACACTCCTTTTGTCTTTGATGAAGCTTATGCTGCAGCATTTCAGAAACTGCAGAGTGCTCTAGTTACTGCTCCAGTGATAGTGACTCCTGATTGGAGCAAGCCTTTTGAGCTCATGTGTGGTGCTAGTGATTATGCCATAGGTGCTGTCCTTGGCCAATGGTATGGAAAAGTCTTTCATTCTATTTACTATGCTAGTAAAACACTTGTTGATGCTCAATTAAATTACACTACCACTGAAAAAGAATTACTAGCTGTGGTTTTTGCATTTGACAAATTTAGATCATACTTAGTTGGAACAAAAGTAATTGTTTTCACTGATCACTCGGCCATTAAGTATTTGATTGCCAAGAAAGATGCAAAACCTAGGCTAATAAGATGGGTTCTCCTCCTTCAAGAATTTGATCTTGAAATTAAAGATAAAAAGGGGGTGGAGAACCAAGTTGCTGACCATTTGTCTAGATTGAAAGATGATAGTGCAGGTAATCATAGTGGAGAAATCAAGGAATGCTTCCCTGATTAACAATTGTTAGCTATTGATGCGGCAGCAACAGATGCTGCAGCACCTTGGTATGCAAACATTGTCAACTTTCTAGTCAGCAAAGTGGTACCATGTGACATGAACTATCAACAGAAGAAGAGGTTCTTTCATATTGTTAAGCAATATTTTTGGGATGAACCCTTCCTCTACAAAAAGTGCCCTAACCAACTGTTAAGAAGACGTGTGGCTGATGAAGAACAGCAATTGGTGCTGCAGCATATGGAGGACACTTTGGGGGTATGAGGACAGCAGCAAAGGTGCTTCAATCTGGTTATTATTGGCCTACTATTTTCAAGGATGCTCAGGAGTTGGTTAAGAAATGTGATAATTGCCAAAGGAGTGGGAACATTTCCAATAGACAAGAAATGCCATTAACCAACATCTTAGAGGTTGAACTTTTTGATGTTTGGGGTATGGACCCTCATGGGACCTATTCCCACTTCATTTGGTAATTCTTACATCATTGTAGCTGTGGATTATGTATCAAAATGGGTGGAAGCAATAGCTTTGCCTAATAATGATGCTAAATCTGTTAGCAAGTTCTTGCAAAGAAACATCTTTACAATGTTTGGCACTCCTCGGGCAATCATCAGTGATGAAGGATCTCACTTCTGCAACAAATTGATTGAAACACTCTTGGCTATGTATGGGGTGAAGCACAAGATTGCAACTGCTTATCATCCTCAAACTAGTGGTCAGGCAGAGTTATCCAACAGAGAGATCAAAAGAATGCTTGAGAAAATGGTAGGGCCTACTAGAAAAGAGTGGTCTAATCATCTTGATGATGCTTTATAGGCTTATAGAACTGTTTACAAGACTCCTTTGGGAATGTCTCCATACAGACTTGTATATGGAAAAGCTTGCCACCTGCCTTTAGAGCTTCAATTCAAATCTCATTGGGCCATCAAAAAGCTATATTTTGATTTTGCTAAGGCAGGGAGAGCTAGGCTATTCCAATTAAATGAACTGGAAGAAATGAGACATTTCGCCTTCGAGAGCTCTGAATTGTATAAAGCAAAGACCAAGGCTTGGCATGATAAGAGGATTCAGAAGAGGGAACTAGTGGAAGGTGATGAAGTACTATTCTTCAACTCAAGACTCAAGTTGTTCCCTGGTAAACTCAAGTCTAGATGGTCTGGGCCATTCAAGTTAATGAAAGTGTATCCTCATGGTGTTGTGGAACTCTATGATGATGTGAGAAAGCAAACATTCAAGGTTAATGGTCAAAGGGTGAAGCAATATTATGGAGAACCAGTGGTGAGAAGCAAAATCACCACTGAGTTGAAGGATCTCTAATCTTAGAGGGAAGTCTGACTGAGGACTCTTAAACCAAGCGCTACTGGGAGGCAACCCAGGGTTTTATCTAATAAATTAGTTGTAGTTGTTTGTTTTCAGTGTTTGTTTTGCAGGAAATTAATTTTGGTAATTTAAAAGTTGAGGGTGTGGTAGCAGTTGTTGCTGCAGCATTGCTTCCAGCAATATTGCTGCAGCAGTAAGTGGCAGTTGTGGGAAAAATAAAAAAAAAGGCAGTTATTATTCAAAAGCTGATGCGTTGTCATCCACTTAATCTCCTCCATACACCTCATCTAAGAAACCAACGGCTATCTCATTAATTGAGTGTGCCAAACTTCCAAAACCGTCACATCTCCATCCTTATAACCACCCACTCTCTTCCATTCTCTCACCACTTCACTCCTGCAAAATTAGGGATTTAAGTTTTTTTTTGTTTATTATTATTCCAGCCCGAAGACTACCTCGGCACGAGCAAGACCAAAGCAAGCCGGTGCGCGTAGGTACAGATCGCCATTCGTGCCTCGTCGAGTTCAAGGGCCAGGATCAACCCATATACGACAACTCACGTCCATACTCACAGCTCTATAAGTACCTCCCTATCTCCACGCCCCAGGTAAGATCATGTATCTTATCTCACCATATAATTCACTATACTAAGTTGGGCGTTGAAGTGTGTACAAGTATCACCAGCTCGGAGGGTACGTTGATCCAAACCGGATTTCATCTCTACTCAGGTTCTACCTCAGGACATTAACGACCACAGTGGGGGCCCAGTCTCTCACATATTCAAATCGCTTTCTGGGGTCGACCTTCTCTCCCACACACTAGGCCAGATACCTTGGGATGGATGAAAGAGATACCCAAGCCGACTCTACCCCTATAATGGGGACCAAACCACACTGTGATGGTCATCACTGGTGGGCTACCAAGGGAACTTGTCAAGATCGTCCTACCAACAAAGAATCGTGCAACTCGGCCCCCACGAAAACGCTAAATACTATCCCAGAAACACTTAACGCGAGTTCTTGTCAAACATGTCTATGTTTTGTCCAGCATCCGCTAGTCAAAACCTAGATATTTATGTTAATTTTTTTGACACAACTATTTATGTTAATTTTTATAATCGGTTATTTCAATTTTTTCAGACATGGTTATGGTTTTTATTTGGTTATGTTATGGATGTCGGTTGGATATCCAACAATGGTGGCTTTCCATGAGAATTTAACCGGTTATTTCAATTTTGTCAAAAATGACTATGGTCTCTCTCTCTCTCTCCCTCCCTCCCCCCTCTTTATCTTTGCTTTTTTATTCAGGTTCTCTTACAACTGGTTTTATTTTCAAATTTATTTAGCTCTGTAGTGTGAAATTCATGAGTTTCTTCTTACCTTTCACTTCTCTGGCTTGTTGTAAATGCAAACTACTGTTTTTATTTTTCATAGCAAAAAACACATTTAACGGCTTTTATTAATTTTTTAAAATAATTGTGATGCAAACATGTGCGATGCTCTTGTGCAGTTGAGCTTTAATTTTTATATTATGAATTTTCATGGGATAGTTAGTAGTTACCCGTTACTCACTCCATTTGATATAAATGCTACCCGTACTCGCCTCATACCTGCATAGTGGATTTTTCACGGGTATTGTCTCATTGCTGGTACCAGTAAGTACCCATAGATACTTTTAATATTAGTTGAAATATATATTTTTTAAAATAAAATTTGAAATACCAAACATAATTAACCGTTTGAACACCATTTTTTCTCTTCATTTAAAAACTTAGGCATTACATTATACCTACATATAATATTAAATGAATGAAATATTTTTTTGGAAAATAAAATTTGAAATACTAAACAAAATTAACCTTTTGAACACCATTTTTTCTCTTCATTCATTTAAAAGAATTAGGCATTTTATTATACATTTATTTTATAACTTATTTTTTAGCTTATATATAGTAGTTAATGAAAGAAGATAAATAACCCTAAAATTAATAATAATAGTAAAGTTTCCAAATAAATATATTTACTATGGTTACGGGGGTACCCGCGGGCACAAGTATCTCAATATTCGGCTCCGACCCGTTTATTAGCGGGTAGTCTAATTATCTCTTTATTCAATCCCAGGTACTCGTTAAGCTACCGGCCCGTTTAATAATGTTAATTGACTGTTGTACTACCAACATGAGTTGTTCCATGTGGTAACTAGGCTTGGATTTCACCCCAAGGTCTCGGGTTTGAATTTTGGGTGTGGCAAAATATCTGTTGGGAGGGGAGAATCACACAGAGCGGCAAAGTTTGGTATATACATGGTCAGCCAGTTCCCGACGTAGATTAGTCTTTGGCGAAAGCCGATGAAAACTGCGCACCAATAATACGGTAATTAAAAAAATTGGCTGTTGTTTGACTTTGGTTCATAGAAGACTTGAGACAAGCATAATGCATGGCCTCAAATTAATGGCATTAATGGAAAATAACAGTTTTGTCTCAATTATCAAAACCTATAAATAGAGGGGAGATAATGGTATCCAATCCCCTTCAATTTTTTATCCAATGGGGCCCCAGGCGGGATTGAAAGACATGGTCTTGCCAAAAGAGTACAGTGAATATGAGATGACGTCAACTATTTTCTTTTTTGACGTGGCAAGAGATGACGTTAACTAGAGAGGATAAAAGAACTACAATGCAATTATTTCTAGAAGACTCACCCCCGCGTGAGAATGTGCACATATTCACCGACTAAGGGTCACTTTGATTTGGAAACAAGCAAGTATTTGATTGGATAGTATTGAATGGGACAATATTGAATAACTTTTTGTCCTGTGTATACTGTTTAGCGACGGATACAGATATGTGTTTTAATCCAGTTTCTTATTCACATTATTGAACAGTTTTAAAAATAAATAGCGGACAACTGAAATTGTCTGGTCCAGTCTTATCTTTCTAGCAAATCAAACACACCTTAAAAATCAGTTGATTAATTCTCCAAATAAATTTATTTTTATATGAAGTATTTGAAAAATTATTCTTTTTCTACACCTTTCCAAATCCTAAATTTTCGATTTAGATATGATGATGAAGGGGAGGAAGAGAAGAGAGGAGAGGGAGCTAGGGAGGAGAGAGAGGCAAAGGGATAAAGATGGGCAATGAGGAGAGAGTTCGTAGTGGTGGTGATGGTGGTGGTGGTTCGTGGGTGGTGGGACTTGGAGATGAAAATGAAGTTTTTTTGGCAAAAGTTCACTTTAGTCTTTTATGTTTCACCAAAACTTCAGCTTGGTCCTTTCTGTTTTTTCCTAGTCACTGAAACCAACTAAGTAAGCTACTTTGACGCAGATTTGAAACATACAGAAATTTTGAGGAAACATAAAGGACCAAATGTGCATTTTAGCCAAAATTATAAGTAATTACCATATTCTGTGATGTCCTAGGTAAGGGAAGTGATTCAATATCTTTAGGGAGAGAAAGATATGGTGTCTTTATGTTTTTTTGTGTCTATCTCTCTCTTATCTAGCTTTTTCTCTCACCTTATCTCATTTTTTTTTCTCTAAATAGAGTCTAAAGTTACAAAGGATATGAATTGGTAAATTAATTGAATCAAAATCGCTTAGCTAGCTTGATGGTGAGATAGGAGATACGAAGGAGAGTTTGAGTCATGATATTCATAATATTGAAATCTTACATTTTCGTATTCCTAACTAATTAACCACTTACGCTTGTCTATAAAAGAATAAAAATATTCAGACTAATTATAGATTAATTTACGTACACTATTGTTTATTTTAGAGTATGTGGATCGATACAATGAAGTTTCGAGCCATTTTCGGAATCTGCTATCATGAGTCATTTTTCTTACAATTGATAGAAACACTTCATTAAATACAGGAGATACTCAAACCTACATTGATTTGAGTAAACCACACGTAAAAATACCAACTATTACTTCCCTTCCTATCTATGAAGCACCCCATGATATATAATTTATGTTAAATACAACCGCGTTAAGACATGCTACACGGCGTTCAAAAACGACTTTATTTCTAATTCGCCACAAACACCGCAAAAATGCTATCAACACTATTTTCCTCTCTTTGAAATGCTATCACAAGTCATTGTTACATGGAAAATAATGATAAGTCTAATGTCCTTATATGCAGACAATTATGAGAATGAGACAAAAGAGTTGTATGGGGAGACTAATGTCCTTATATGCTCTCATTCAAATTCAGAAGTTCGTGTTCCCACAGTCACATTATTATTAAACCACGCCTAACCACGTATTCTAAGTTCCATTAGTAAAATTAGTGAATAACTAAGCGTAGTGATATAAAATTGGCGATTCAACTGTTGCTTATAGATATAAATGATATTAATGTACATTTGTAATTAATGTTTAACCATGAGAGAAAATATTAATTTAATGAAAAATAACTAAGAAATTAATTAAAGTTATAGGGGTAAAAATGAGATAAAAAATGAAACGCTATAACCTATAAGTCCGAATGCTACTTCAAGTAGTGCCTGAAAAATTGCAATTAGCTAATAAAAAAAATGCTATAAGTTAGTACCACAAAGACCCTGTTTGGTTAAAAGCACCGGATAACGAATGACCTTATAGCGGAGAAGGAATATATTTGCGAATTATAAATGACATGTTAAATTAAATTATAAATGAGGAGTTAAAAAAAGGTTAACTTATATATGTCAAACGACATAAAACGACATGTTTCATCTATATAAAATATGACAATATTTTAAAAAAATTATAACTAAAAAGCCATTATAATTAAACTAGATATTAAGATATATATATATATATATATATATATATAATATATAAGTTAAAATTTTGAAATAGATATATAGAAGTTAAAATTTTGAAATATACATTTTATTATTCTAAGTTTTCTTTCCCGGTTTCTAAAACTTTTTTTTACTAATTAGAATATTCTAATTTGCATTTATATCATTACTTATATATTGCAATATAATATTTGATATATTTTGATAGTACAGACTACGGCTCTACGCAGATGCATGTCCATTAGGTATTTAACTTTTTTTTTTATTTTACCGAGGATAGAGAAAGAATCTAACAAAAAAAAGAGGATAAAATTGACAATAATAGTGATAGACCAGATACAGTATAAGACAAAATCATACTTAAAGTATCGTTTGAAAAAATGTTAAATGATAACCTCAAAAACACCAAATGCTAGAAGAAATTTACCAATTCTTTATTGTTGACAGAAAGAACCTAAAATAAGTCCTAGAGGACATTTTCTTTCTTTATAAGTAACAAAGTTTTTAGAAATTCATTTATTTCTTTTAGAAGCAAACGGTTAATCAAAAAAATTTCTTTTAGAAGCAAACGAAATTCATTTATTGAAATTGTAAATATATCTTGTTTTGGTCACATGCAATATGTATATTACAATGATAATGCCAAATCTGCCATTAATAGTTGAGCAGGCGTTTGTGCCTTGTCTTATTAATTCTTACAGTAACAACCAATAATAAAATCAATAATGTTATTTAGCGAAATAGTAGGTTGATTACTTGTTTAAAAAACTTGGTTAATTGGTATTGTAACGTGGTTTTTGACTATTTTTGGCTGGAAAAATTTGACTAAATAACATTACTCTAATAGAATATGCTTGGGAGAGTTTCGTACATTCATACACAATTGTAGTATGTTACACAATTCCCTCATATATTAAAATAAAACTCATCTCTATATATAATTGTTGAAGTGAAAACATGCTCACGTCTGAGGTTCTTTTTGCTTTTTTTTTCATATCTTAAGGTGTGTGTTTTGAGATATTTTAGGGATTAAAAAAAAAATTAGTTGTTCAAATACGTGTAGTTCGTTACTCAATAACTACTTTGGTGAAGAAAAATAATTAATTCCTGATAAAATACGGAAAATGTGATGCTAAGCAGTTTATTTTAGGGTACTTTAGACTCTACAAAAAAAGTTTCAATGTTCAAATATGAGAAGTTTGTTCTTCAAAAACCGGTTAAGTGAAAAAAAAGATATAATTTCATGACAAAATACCTAATTTCGTGATCGATGCTAAACAATGTATTTTGGTGTAATTAAAGACTAAAAAAAATTAACGGTTCAAATACGCAAAGTTTGTTCCTCAATAACTGGTTTTGTGAAATGCTAAACAATGTGTTTTGGTATACTTTATGGTTTAGAAAAAATTTAACTGTCCAAATACGCGAAGTTTGTTCCTCATTAGGCGTTTGCTGAAAAATAATAATAATTTCGTGACGAAATACGTAAAGTGTGATAAATTGGTGTTTATAATTTTATCTTTATTTTATATTTGGGAACCGCGTTGCCGCATTTACTCTCACAGAAACTTACAAGATTCACTCTCGCGAGAACTGCAACCATACTTACAATAGAATCTCCATCTTCTTCTTTCAACTTTGTATAGTTGCTTTTATTTTGTTTTTGGTATACATCAAAACATGCACCCATGTGTTTCACTTTGTTATTGTTCCTTTTTTAATTTATAATCTTCTTATTTAACTTATAGTTATAATTTTATGTCTTAAATATCATTTACCCCCACAAATATCACCATAATCCATTTACCCCCTGCAAAAAAAAGTTTTAAAATGGTCCTTGCAATTAAATATTAAGTGTTTCTAGCTATTTAGGCTCCTCGGTTAACTTTTTTTTTTGTAGGGGGGTAAATGGATTATGTTGATATTTGCAGGGGGTAAATGATATTTAAGCCTTTTTTTTTTATTCACAAGAACTTCACCCGAATCTATGATAGATCCCCCATCATATTTTTTTAACTTTGTATAAGTTCTTATATTTTATTGGTTGTTTTCATCCCACCTTACATGATACCCACGTGTTTCGCTTTTTAATTGTTTTGTCTTTTTTTTTCTAATTAATGCAGATTATGTTATTAAAATTATTTAGACATTTTCTTTTCATTATCTATTGGTATTCAATTTCAATGCCTTTCTTTAATGTTTCCTTTTAATTTTTTTAATCTTCTTATTTAACTTATAGTTATAATTTAATTTTTATTTACAACTATTAGACTATATATTTTGTAAACCAACACCATTGGTCCAGTGACATAGGCTACCCTGAGACACGGAGGTCGACTCGGTGCTCCCGAATTCGATTCATGTAATGGACAAATTCGGTGTTGGCAAAATGCGAAATTTACTCCTAATGTTTTGTATTTTGTTCATCTTTTCTTATTATAATTAAATTTTCCTTCATAACTATGAACCACCCCATGATTGCTTTCCACACAAAATGGCTTAATGCCCTTACATTTTTTCCTTTTGAAATCGTATCATGATACATGCAACTTTACGAGATAAGGCTAATATCCTTATATTTGAGACAATGTGAATGAGACTAAAGAACCGTACAGAGAGAAAATTAAGGCTCCGTTTCGGGTTAATTTCTATTTTCTAACATGTTTTGATTTTGAAATTGACTTTCAAAACCAAAGACCAAAAGCTCACAACCACCTCAAACAGGTCTTAAACGGATTCAAATTCAGCAATTAATGATCCCAAAGTCACATTATTAAACCACACATAATCACATACTTCGAAGTCACATATGAAGAATCTTATTATCCCTTCATTTTTTTCTATTTCAATCCTCACCGGTCTGCATTTTGTTTTGTTGCTTACACGAGATTGAGACCTGAAGTGGGATCATTAACTAGCCGTGGACTTAGCAGATGGGTACATTGTAATTGGTACCACATGCATTTGAATAACTGGCTGGTGATATCAAAAATACAGCTAAGCAAAAGTGAAAAATTGTACCAAAAAACTATATACTAAGACAGTAGTGTGTTAGTTTCTAACAATCTAGAATTTATGCCTAGTCACATATTTCTACCCTTATAGAAATAAAGAAGAGCACAATCCTAATTCAATATCCTATTAACCCATACCCAAATTCATGTTAAAATAGAATGCAGAAGCGTACCTTTAGGATCCATAATGAGAAGACAACGATCTTGATAGAGCAATGACCTTTCAATTGTAGATTCCTTATTTTCTTAGTTCCTCTTCCAATGGGATAAAGAGAATCAATATTTTGGTACATTGTGCTGTCTACAATTGGGGACCATAATCCGTTATTTATAAGAATCTTATGCCCTTTCATGAAGGGTCATGATTATTCAAATTTTCTTATTTCTATTTCTACCCATCATAAAAATAGAAATATGACTATTGGTATCAAAATAACGGTCCTAACACATTTAATTATTACTTGTGTATGACCCAAAAGTTCTAACAATCTCCCACTGGTCATATATGTATCTTGTGAATGTGTTAGACTTTATGAGCTCAAAAAATTCCATTATAAACATTGGGCATATCATTATCTCATCCATTAGTTATACCAATATATAGGACCAAAACGGTTTTGATTATATCAATCATAATTAAACGCATCAATAATGACAATTATAAACACAACTAGATGGCATTGAGTAATCATGAAATGTGCAGCATGAAAATCACATGAAGACGATCTATACATGTCAATTTTCAACTGGTACTCCTTACTTTAGTGAGATCAATATTATCATACAAAGTGCAATGACATAAATAACCAAACTTTATTTATGATCGGAACATAATAGAATTATATGAGTATGTATAAATAATATCAAAACATAGAACATAACTTGCAACAATGACTAACTCCCACTAAACCAAAATATCCTCACATTGTATAACACTCATGTGAGGAGTGTGCTCATGAAAGACCTTGGATGGAAAAACCTTTGTTAGAGGATCCGCTATAATGGAGTTTGTCCCTAGGTGTTGTATGAAAATCTGTCCACTTTGTTCCCTTTCCTTAACAGCTAGGAACTTGATGTTGCAATATAACTTAAGTGGTTTTTCAATTCCTTTTATAATTTGCGGGCCTCTGACACAATTCCTTAGCCAAATCCCATGGTTTGATGTCTCGTAACATGCTACAAACTCTGCTGCCATGGTGGATGAAGCTACAAGAGTTTGCTTGGCACTACGCCAAGAAACTGCACCACTAGCCAACATATAGATATAGCCCGAAGAGGATCTTCTACTATCTTGGCATCCAACCAAATTGGAGTCAGAATACCCAATGATCTCAAACTGGTCTGGCCTCCTATATGTGAGCATATAATCCTTTGTTCTCTTTAAATACCGCATAACCCTTTTGGGTGCTTTCCAATGATCCATTGATGGATTGCTTAAAAGAGAACAAAAAAACTATAAATATACTCAAATCTTTAAAAATTCAATCATCAATATGTTCAGATAATGGCATAACCCATCTCAAGAGACCTAGTGCACCATCAATATCAAATCTTTGGATGATAATATTAATTGCTAGTGGTACTTTTGTTGTAATGATCAGACATTGATAATAAAACATGTCAAATGATAAACCCCTCTTTGGATTGATGTATCTTTTTTCTTTTAAAAATAGGGGGAAAGGGGAAATTTTATTAATCAAAGTGGCGCTAATGACCATTTTACAACTCTCCCTGAGGGGATTTGAACTCAACACCTTGGGGATACACGGCTAAGCTCTTACCACTCAGCGCCTTTGGATTGATTTATCATTTACATGTAAAAGCTTAAAATTATCACGTGTTTACCATTACAAGTGCATATGTAATCTACCCAAGCAGTAACTTTCCTTTGGGTCAATTAACACTCACATGGATAAATACACACACACACACACACTCGCATTTAACATTTCTTACGAACAATCTACACACGAGAGGTCACTTTGGCGACTTCTTGATTCAATCTGGTCATTCAAAATGTTAAATAACTGTATAAAATACAATCCATAGCCAGAATTTATACATAAATATACAAAATTCTAAAAGAAAAAAAATAAGGACACGGCTGTGCAAACCAGCACAGCCTGCCGGTGTTTCGTTTTGTCTCAGCAAAACTGAATGTGAAGTCAAAGAAACAATATAGCGCTCATTGCGATTGCCAAACAGAAAAAATAAAATAAAATGCAATGGTTGAAGATGTTTAACATGTAAACTTTGATTGGAAAAATGATTTACTAGCTATAGGCATCGTTCGATGCCATGGGAAGGTGCACATTTTCCCATTAAGTCACTTCAATGCTCAGAAGAAAGAGATAGTGGTGAGACGTGATTTGACTTGATTGAGTTGATGTTTGAGGTTTTTGAGTGTGTCATGGCGCGTGGGTCTTTGTTGTGCTGTGTCTGATGGGTTACCTCTTGTGGCTTATTTAAATGTGATGGCTTATTTAAATGTTTGAGTTTTTTCTTCCCGTTTTTACTTTGAGATGGTCAAACTGTGGGAGCTGGGCGAGAGTGGGAAAGATGTTTTTGAAGTTCCATCAACTTTGAAACTCATTTTGGAAGCAACTCAACCCAGTTGGGAAAGGGTTAAAGAGAGTTAGAAGAGAAGGGGGTCATAATCGTCCCCTTTCTAAGATTTTGAGCTATTCGGACTTATCCTCTAATTCTTTGGAAGACGGAGATGAATGTGACAATGCTACTTCTTGTTTCTCAGGGGTTCAGATAATCAGCAGGGGTTCTTTGACCCTTCCTTACCAAGAAGTTAAGGTCTCGAGGGTTTCCGAGCAAGAGGTAGCAAGGTTATTTAATTTTGAAGGTTGTGGGTATTTGTCCACGTATTTGACTGGGGAATCTATAACCAAATCTCGTGCCGATAAGAATATATTTTCTACAAGGAATGAGGAAGACTTAATCGCTGAGTGTTGCAAAGTGGGAGAGCCAGTTTGTTTGGCTAGGCCAAGGGGAGTACGAATGAATCAACCTATATGTACGCCTTTCTGATTGAGGATTTGAAAATCCAGATGCCTCTAACTTTGTTTGAAAACTAGCTTCACCCCAACGGTTGGGATTTTCTACAGGGGTTTGAGATTTTGTGTTGTGCTCTAAAGTTGAACCCCAAAGTGGGCATCTTCTTCGCCTTTTATCAGACTAAAGGTGAGGGATTAGGTAAATGGATTTCCTTTACCAGCCATTGGTGTGTGAAAAACGTGTGCAAGTATACACAGTCACAAACAAGTAGTATAAAAGATCGAACCCACAGGAATTGGATTAACTCTTATATATTGTTGTAAAGAAATGTAATTTAGTGCGACTACTCTACTCAAAATTTTGGTTTTGGTTGAAGTTGAAATGAAAATTAATTTAAAGAAAAGCAAGTAAATTGTGCAGGAAATCAGTTGAGAATGATGGTTGAGATGTCTTCACTATCTAAATCACTTTTGAGTGTATTGTGTTTTCTTATGGTGCAGTTGCACTTGGTACAGCTGCATCAGTGTGTGCTGGTCAGCTACTTTCTTTAGAGTTTCGTTACAAGCTCTTATGATCCTGTTTTTTTGCGGTAAAGAAAGAAGTTGTCAATTCCTCTCTCGCCCCCTTACAGATAATCCAAGTTGCTAAATAAGTACACTCTTGTATCTTAAGATCTCACTACACTACTTGTAAGGACTATGTTAACCTAAGGTTTAGGAATTAACATGGAATTAACAAGCTAACTTCATTAAAACTAGTTTAACAAAAAGCTTTATTAAACACTTATCCTTACTTAGTTCTTGATTTCTAGTTATAAGCTAATTAAGTGAATATAACTCTACTTGTTCTAAGTGATCAACTTTAAAACAAGATTAAGAATTTAAACACAAGAACTAAAGTGCTTACACCACTTGAAAACACAATAACTTTCCTCAAAAGATCATTGGAAAGTTAGAACATCCCATCTTAAAAGATTTAGCTCATGATGGGCATAACAAAGCAAATATATTTGAATGAAAACATGTTGCAATGAAGGAAAGTACAAGAGAATTCAAAAGAGTAAGAATTACAACAATTGAAGGACTCTTGCATATATTTGCTTACAACCAATTTCTTACACCTATTAGCTCTTTGAAGAAGTGGAGAGAGAAGTTGTCAATTTCCTCTCACCTTCTTCTCAAACTAACACTAAGAAAATATAAAAAGAACTATAAGAAAATAAACTTGAAACTATGAAAAACTAAGATGAAAATAACAAGAAAAAGATTATTTGAAAGTATATGATATATTTTTCAAGTGAAGAGTTGAGTCCTATTTATAGCCTTTAGAGATTTCCTTCATGTGGGGGTTTCCTTGATGATTAAGCTAACCAAAGGGTGTTAACCATGGTTACTTTTCAGAGGATGGAGATAAGCTTTTGATTCCCATACTCAACCTTAAAGGGAGGTCCAATAGGAAGTAGCCACATGTCTTTTGTGAATGATTATTCATGATGGTCTTCCATTGTAGGCGCCTCCTTTTGCAAGTGGCCATGTGCCCCCATGTGACTCAGAAGCAAGCAGCAAGCCAACTAAGCATTATAGCAATGGTAAGAATTAAGGTGCTTCTAATGTGGGGTTGTGAGCTGCTTCGGTGCAGGAAGGTGCAGTTGCACCAACTTCCCTTCAGGTGCAGTTGCACCTAGTGCAGATGCACTAAACTACAACTGTACTGAACAAACACATCAAGCATACCAATATACATGCAAAATGCTAAGTTATGGACATCTTTTATCTAAAAATCATAAATGTTGTTATTTTATTTATATTACCGTATTTAACACATATTATACTTGATTTTGGGCAATTATCTAAGTGTAAAAGCACAAATAACTCTATATAAAATAGAGTTATCACACCCCCAAATTTAATTCGTTGCTTGTCCTCAAGCAATGACAAAAAGAAAATACTAATAAGATTTTCATAATTAAGAAGAACAGATCAGCTCACATCTTGTTTCAAAGAATGATTTTCAAGAATGCATTTTATGAACTTCATTTTTCAGAAAATTTTGTCTTTGTGCCTTTGAATTCCAAAACATCCAAAACTATTAAAACTCATTTGTGTGAGTGTGTGCCCCACTGAGATTCAATCAGTTCCAAAGCCAAGTAACAAGTTTCCCCTAGCCTTTGAAAAGTTTAGATCACGTTTGGTCAAAACAAAGATGTTTCAAAATATAGAATAGACTATCAAAATCCTCAAGACTTGGGGACTTTTAAGCACAACAAAGGGCTTGGAAGGAGTAATTCAAAACTGTTGAGTCAATTCACTATTTGTATTTGTGGTGGTTCTTTTTCTTGATGCAAATGCAGTGAGTGCAGTTGCATCGTTTTTTCTGAGGTGCAGTTGCACTAGGTATTTTTTGTACTAGTGCAGATGCACTAAACTTTTGACGGTGCAGATGCACTTAGTGCAGCTGCACTTGACACTTCTTTTCAAGACTTGCAGCTTATATTGCCCTCCTCACTGTCCTCCTTATGCATACTTTTTTCTTTGGTCAGTTCTGTCTTCTTTTCTTCTTTTTCTTTCTTTTTGAATTTTTCTTTTTCTGACCAAATGCACTATTGGAACAGGTACAGTTTAATGACTCAGGCAATATAGCTTTCTTACATTTTGAGCTCTTTTTGGTAGTATTTGTGGTAACCTATTGTATTGACTACTCTAAGTTTTTCATACTCTTGCCTTTATATTCATAAAAATTCCCCCAAACTTAATTCTTTAAGCTTTTCTATATTTTTAATAAAAATTTGTTTTTGACCTTAGTTTTCTCAAAATCCCTCTTGCATCGGATAGCTTATCACATAGTAAGGTTCTTTTTAAAATTTCAGCTTTGATGTGTTGAAGTGATAATAACAATGGTTATTTTTGGAAAAACAAGGCTTCTTTTTTTTTTCTCTTGTTTCATCATTAAAAATCAGTTCACAAATTGCATTTTCTTTAAGTTTTTGAAAAAGGCTATAAGCTAATCATGCTTCAAGACTCATCAAATCTTTTTAAAACACTTATTTAGCTTTGTTAAGTAAATCTAAAAATAGTTAAAACATGACACTTATTAACACAGTATAAATAAATAAAACACACATAAGTACTAAAACAAACACACATATTATAGACTAGCACATGCATCAAAAGTTTGAGTGCTCTCCCCCCAACTTAAAAGTGAGCAGTGTCCCCACTGCTCTAAGTTGAGTTTTAAAACAGATTGTTCAAAATGGGGGAGGGGGGGGGGGGGGGGGGTTAATACATGTGGGTCTCAAAACCAGTTAACAAAAGTATATAGCAAATGTACTGAAAGTAGAATATTTAAAAACAACATTTACAGTTTACTCAGGTTTTGCTCCAGATCTGAGTCTGTTGCTGGTCCTTGTTGCTTGAAGTTTAACCTTCAGCTTTGGTGGCCTCTTTGGTGCTGCTGCCATGGATGCAGTTGCTCCAGGCTCTGTTGTTGTTGTTGTTGTTGTTGTTGTTGTTGTTGTTTTTTCTGCTTCAGTAGGTGCATCTGCACCTTTTGTTGTTCCTAGTGCAGCTGCACCAGATGTTGGCTTGAGTGCAGCTGCACCAGGTGCATCTGCACGGCTTCGATCAGCAACTTCTTGTGGTTGCTTCTTTCCAGCATCGGTAACTTCAGTGGTTTGCTTCTGACTTTCTTCTTTCTCCTTGGCCTGACTTTCTTGACTTTCTTCCACTTCCTTTGCTTCTGCCTCTTTAGGTCTTTCCTCCTCACCAGATTGTTCAACCTCCTTTTCTTTCTCAGCCTCTCCCATTGTTGGGGTCTCCTTTGTAATTCCAGCAGCGTCAACAGTTTCTTTGATAATTCTTTCAAATTCTTGTCGCCTCTTATCTTTCAATTCTCTTAGCAATACTGCAATGGTGTCATGCATGTCCTTTGGGTAGATGGTGACTGTTGAAAACTTCTGGGATGCAACAGCACTGGATGCAGATGCATCAGGTGCAGATGCACCAGCTGCTTGTTTATCTGGACCTCTATTTCCAGCTTTCTCCTCTACTTCTTTTGTTGGTTCTTCATTAATAACCTGCAATTTATCTTTCAAAATATTGGGGTTAGTTGGAATAACAGGATCAGGTTGTGTTGGCTTTGGTTGAGTTTGTTGAGGTGGAGTTGGTTCTTTTTAGGTTGGTTGGTTGGGTGACTTTTGTTGTGGTGATTTAATTGGGGATATTGAAATTGATGGGAATTTTTCTGCTTCTGGCTGGGGTTGTTGCTTTGATGGGCTCAGTGGAGTGAGAAGAGGTTCTGCTTGATTTCTAGCAGCTTTCTTCTTCCTTAGCAATTCTTCCATAGTTAGATCTAAATCAACATCATTTTCAGAGCCAGTTTCATCACTCTCCTTATCTTCATTTTTCTCCATTTCCTTCACCATTTTCACTGTTATAGGATCTTCATCAGTGTCATCCAACTCTTCACTCAGAACTTCCTCTTCCTCCATTACTTTTTTCTTCCCCTTCCCTTTTCTTTTTGTTTCCTTCTTTCTTTTCAACACCTTCTTTTTCTTTTCTTCTACTTCACTCTCTTCTTTTTCTTCATCTTCCTCTTCTTTTTCTTTTTCTTCTTCAAATACCCAAGATGGAAATACTGGAGTGTTCACCACTGTTGGTAGTTGTGAAATCTCCAACAACCTTTCTTGCAGCCATTCGTGTTGTTCCTGCTGGAATTTCCAAACAGCTTGGTGCTTCTGCATCAGGTGCTCTTGCACCAAGTTGGGTGTTTCCCTCACAACTTTTCTTTCCTTCAGCTCTGCAGATAAGGCTCCAGGTGGATACTTCCTGTACTGATGCTCTTCAACACTAATTTGGGCCCCTTGCTTCATACACAATTCAGTTATTAAACATGGAAAGAAAAGAAATCCCTCTGTTTTTGTTGCACAATCCAAAATTTCTTTGTTGATGATCTTTCCAATGTTTACATTCTCGTCAGTCAAGATTGAATCCAAAATGATCAATCTATCCTTAGAAACTGTGTATGTGTGTGAAGTTGGTAAGATGGAGCAGTTTATGAACAAGTGTCAGTTTCCTAGTTCAGGGATGATGTACTTGGTTTTCAATTTAAACTCAGTTTGAGTAACTTTTTCCCAAGGTGCATTAGGTACTGCCACCCTAGATTTGATTATCTCCATTTGCTTCTTTCCATAAGTCTCCATTTTTTCATCAAAAGCAGGACCATTATAATAAAGATTATAATGATCATTGATCTTTTTCTCATCAAAGTAAATTTTCCTACCCCTAACAAGAGAGTGATCTTGAATCTTACCTCCTTTGTTATTTTGAATCCCAGCATAGAATTCCCTCACGATTTGCTCCAAATAGTAAGTTCTGTGCTGTACGAAGAGATCCCAATCCTGAGCATTAATTGTTGTTGCACCCCGAAAAAAATCCGGATTGGACCTTTCATCGTACAACGTGAAAATTTGTGAAGCCGCCATCAACATTTTTTATTTAGGGACCAAAACATTGAAAAAGGGTCCTTTTTAAGGCGGGTGGTCCTTTGAGAACTAGAGATGTAGGTTCGGGGGTCGGTTAGGTGTGGGGAAGGTATTAGCATCCCACACCTCCTTTCTACCGAAAGGGAACCTTTAACTTGATGTGCGGTTTTGACAGAGTTGATTTGAAACAATTCAATCTAGTTTTTTTTATTTGAGAAAATGTTTTTGAAAACAGGGGAAAAGAAGAATCTTTTTATTATTATTTTTTTTTTAAAAAGTGTGCTTGACGGGATGTGACCTGCTCCTACATATCTCCCGGTGCGATGGAGAATTCAAAGCTTACGTAGTTCTCTTTAGTCGAGAAACTTTGGTGCTTTTTTTATTGTAGGGGTTCTCGGTCCTGAACTGTACAGTTCACTAGACCTAAAACAACAAACATCCTCGCCTGTACAGACAACGTGCCCCCTACTTTTTGAGAATGGTTTGAATTACTTGAAGAAAAGAATTTGTTGTGAGGTTGATTACTTTTATTTGAGCAAGTATCTTAGGCTCGCACGAACTGTACAGCTCGCTAACCCTAAGACGCTAACCGATCCCGGATGTACATCCGATTTGATTCCTTACTCATTTTTTTTTTAAAAAAAGGGTTCAAGTTGTTAATTACTTGTTTTAATTCTCATAAGTATCCCAAGATGTTTGAGCTGTACAACTCCAATCTTAGGACGCTAGTCAACACCGGCCGTACGTCCGATTTGACTCCTTATGAATTTTCAAAAAGGTTTGTTGTTGATCTTTGAAAAAATTTGATTGCTATAGAAAACAATTTGAAGAAAAGTTTTAATTTGAAAAATAATTTGGGAAAAGAAATGACTTGAAGAAGAGAGGAAGAGAATTGGAGGGTGATATTGATCACAAAAGTTTGTTGGGATGGCGTGGCATCCAAAAGAAAAAGAAGTAGAGAATTCAAATCAATTTCCAAATCAAGAACCAAAGTGTAAACTTTAACAAGTTGCAAGCAAAACAATCAACAATGCAAGCGTAAGCATATACCTTAACCATTACTACACTGGTGCACAAGAATGACGCTTAGTCATCTAACATTTAATGGCCATGAACATGCAAGATCAACATTAACCAAATAGATTGCAAGAATAGGCACACAAATAGATAATGCAAAAGTTTAATTCAAATAGGCATCAACACAAGATAAAACACAAGGTTGAATCCCTTTTGGTAATCCTTGACATTTGAGACAATGCACAAAGGCATAAGTGTCTAGTCCTTTTACCAAATCATAAACACAAAACAAATTATTAACCTAGAATGAACATCGCATTTGCATGATCACAAGTGACCAAAAGAAAGCAATAACAAGTCATTTTGTAGCCAAAATTGATTAATCAAGTTAGAGAACTAGCATTTGCATTTTTAAATAAGAATTGCACAAAGGAAGTTGAATCATCTTAGGCAATCCTCAACATTTAAAGTGAAGTGCCTAAGGCACAAGTGTGAGTCCTCTTGCCAATCATCAACATAAAAGTAATTTTGCAAACAAGTTACTAACAAGCAAACCAAAATTTTCAATCAAAGCACAAGGTTGTGTTGAATCATCTTAGGCAATCCTCAACACTTAAAGTGAAATGCCTAAGGCACAAGTGTGAGTCCTCTTGCCAATCATCAACATAGAATAATTTGCAAGCAAAGTACATAACGACCAACATTAAAACAATTTGAGAAATCATTTTACTCACAATTGCAAACCCCTTTCACAAAGAAATAACAAAACCCTAACTTATTAGAAACTTGCGAACCAAAACATAACCAAACAACAATTTCATTCAACAAATCCACAAAATCAAGCAAGCAAATGACACTAGCAAGACTTAGGAACATTTATTCACAAGATCCAAGCAATCAAACACCAAAATCAACAACTATTCATATTTTTTTGATTTTTGTGAAAGTAAGAAGACATGAAAAATGAATATTGGCAAAATCAAACAACATGTTTGGACATGGGAACTTCAAAATCAAGCCTCAATAACAAGATTGCATAAAGAAATGCATCAAAACTCGATTAAACCTATTTTATACTAAGGGTGCGAAACATTCATAGCTTCCTAACACAATTTTATTTCACAAAATGCAACAAACAAAATGATAACAACACAAATCACAATTTATTCAAGGGTGAGAAGCAATCTCAAACACCCATGCCTCCCTAAATGCTTGTCAAAATGTTTGAGACATCTCTCACCAACAACAATCAACAAATCAACAATATACCAACACTAAAATGCATGAATATGGTAGGATGCAAGATTAGAAACATGATTTTTACATTTTGATGCAAAAAAAACTTAGTGAATGATGCAAGAGTTTTGAGGTATACCTTGAATCCAAGCTAATAAATAAAGAATATGAAGAGAAAACCCACAAATCAACTAGATCTTCATCAAAACCTTGCGCAACTTGCCTTGTTCTTGAGATTGGATGATGAACACTTGAATCTTGGTAGAAGAGATGGATGATATATGAAGTAGGAGTTAATATGAGATGGAAAATGGAACTGAAATGAAGAAAAATGGAGGAGGGAATGGTTGTTGGTGGTTTCGGCCAAAGGAGGAGAGGAGAGGAGAGGTTTGTGTGCTAGGGTTTTGTGAATGAATTGTGAGGCCAAAAAAAAGGTCTGTGTGAGATGAGGTTTCTAAAGTATATATAGAGAGCAACTAGGTTTAAGGGTATTTAGGTCATTGTGCATCTCATCTCACTCTAGGATTGCATTTAAAATTTGAATGGAGGGTGAGGATTGAAACACACATGATGAGGGACAAAATGAAAAATTGGAGAGGAAATGGGGAGGGAATGGCGCAACATTGGGGTAGGGTGTGGTCTTGGTCACCAAGTTTTGCAAGTTGGCAATTGTACCATTGTACTATCCATGAACCCTCCAATTATCCTCTCAATTTTGATTATTCCTTTCAAGATAATTGTACATAAATCTAACCATTTTGAGCCACATACAAAGTATCTTGAAGAATATGCCATTTTATGAGATCACCATGACCAAAAATATCATAAAAATCACATCATGAAACTTTTTTTGTAGAACATTCCTTTTTGATGCCTTTTCAATTTTGTGTGCATAATGCATGCATGCATGCGCATGCATATATACATGACCAAAATGTTTTGCTTCAAATAAATTTCTCTAAAATTGCACAATGATTTTTTATGAGAAAATATCTTATTTTTAGAAAATGACCAAAATACCCTTTTGCCCTAAAAACTCAAAAATGCATGCACAATGTTCTTCACACTCTTCAAAATAACGCCACACTTCTCAATTTATTTATTTTTGTGGAAAATTAGAGTTTTAAACCTAGGCGGACAAAATTAGGGTATGACAATTGTTGCTAAGAAATTAGGGTGTGCCTTCATCAGGTTGTAGCCACGCTCTGGTAAAAATTTCATCTCCCATAGGTGAGGTTGTCTGCATCAATGGAAACAGTTACTGATGCAGTTGCACCAGTTGGCTTCTTTGATGGTTCTGCATTCAAATTCTTGCTTGATGACTTGATAGCTATTTGTTTGCGCACCATTTTTGAGAGATTGGGGTCGGAATTTGTTTGGAGATGGTGTAGGGTTGAAGATGAACAGTAACGAATTTGGGAATTTCTGAGAAAGAGTGTGGTATTGCGTGGGTGGTTACTGTTTAGAGAGAGATATTGAATGAAGGTGTGAAACGGTTACTTTTTGGGTTAGTGGGATGGTTTAAATGAGGTAATGGGTCTAGTGGAGGTTCATTTGATGGGTGTTTGTAGCCGTTAGGCTAAGTGGAGTTACATGCAAGGCTACACGTGTCTGATTAGGTGAAATCACACCGTTAAACAGGGTTGCTTTGTGTTGTGCTGGCAATTTACCAAAATCATCCTCCCTTTTTTGAAATTGTTGGTGCAGTAGCAGTGGAAAATGGTAGGTGCAGATGCACTTGGTGCAGATGCACCAATTCCTGCTTTTCTACAAAACACTTGAAAAACATTAATTTGTACAAAATATAAAATATTTAACAAAAATTTATGGGTTGCCTCCCATCAAGCGCTTGTTTTAAGAGTCTTTCAGCCTGACTTTTCCTTGTTTCAAGGATCTTCAAAATGAGTGGTGCTTTCACCTTGCACCACTTGTTCACCAAAATACATTTTCACCCTTTGTCCATTTACCTTGAAAGTGGTATCTGAGGTTGCATCATAGAGATCAACTGCACCATGAGGATAGACCTTGACTAATTTAAATGGTCCTGTCCATCTTGATTTCAATTTTCCAGGGAACAATTTCAACCTAGAATTATATAACAAGACCATTCCTCCTTCCCTAAGTTCTCTTCTTTGGATTTTCTTATCATGCCATGCTTTGGTTTTAGCTTTATAAATTTCTGCATTCTCATAAGAGAATTGCCTAAATTCTTCTAATTCATTTAGCTCTAAAAACCTTTGTTTTCCTGCCCTATTGAGATCAAAATTCAGCTTCTTAATAGCCCAATATGATTTGTTTTCTAACTCAATAGGCAGATGGCATGCTTTGCCATAAACTATCCTATAGGGGGACATACCTAATGGAGTTTTAAATGCAGTCCTATATGCCCATAATGCTTTATCTAAGTGTAAGGACCAATCTTTTCTTGTTGGTCCAACCATTTTTTCAAGCATTCTTTTAATCTCCCTATTGGACAATTCAGCTTGTCCACTTGTTTGTGGGTGATAGGCTGTAGCAATTTTGTGCTTAATCCCATATTTTTCAAGCAGACTTTCAATAAGTTTATTGCAAAAATGTGAGCCTCCATCATTAATGATTGCTTTTGGGGTGCCAAATCTTGTAAAAATGTTTCTTTGAAGAAATTTGCTAACTGATTTTACATCATTATTAGGCAGTGCTACTGCTTCTACCCATTTGGACACATAATCAACAGCTACTAAGATATATTCATTGCCAAAAGAATGGAAAAGGACCCATGAAATCCATGCCCCAAACATCAAAAAGTTCAATATCTAAAATATTGGTTCTAGGCATTTCATGTCTTTCAGAAATATTCCCACTTCTTTGACATTTGTCACAGGTTTTGACCAAAAAATAAGTATCTCTAATTAAAGTAGGCCAGAAATAACCTGATTGCAATACCTTAGCTGCTGTTCTGTTGATTCCAAAGTGACCTCCATATGGTGCAGCATGGCAGTGCAGAAGCATAGTTTTCTGTTCAGATTCAGCGATGCACTTCCTCATGATTTGATCTGGACACCTCTTATATAGATAGCGATCATCCCAATAGTATTGCTTCACTATATGGAAAAATCTCCTTCTTTGCTGATAATTCATGTCCACTGGTACAACTTTGCTTACAAGGAAGTTGACTATGTCTGCATACCATGGTGCCGCTGCATTTGGTGCACCTGCACTTAGTGCAGAAGCACTAGGTGCTGTCAAGGTGACTGCTAACAACTTTTCATCTGGGAAATTCTCCTTGATCTCTTGTGTACCTGAACTTTCACTTTCAAGTCTAGATAAATGGTCTGCCACTTGGTTCTCCACCCCTTTCTTGTCTCTGATTTCAAGATCAAACTCTTGAAGGAGGAGAACCCATCTAATTAGCCTTGGTTTTGCATCTTTCTTTGAAAGCAAGTACTTGATGGCAGAATGGTCAGTATAAAGAATAACATTGGTGCCAACCAAGTAAGATCTAAATCTATCAAATGCAAATACCACTGCTAATAATTCCTTTTCTGTCACAGTGTAATTCATTTGTGCTTCTATGAGTGTTTTACTAGCATAATAGATTGAATGAAAGACTTTATCATACCTTTGCCCTAGGACAGCTCCTACTGCAAAGTCACTAGCATCACACATCAATTCAAAGGGCCTGCTCCAATCTGGTGTTACAATCACTGGTGCAGTTGCCAGTGCCTTTTTAAGCTTTTGAAATGCTTCCATACAATGTTCATCAAAGTTAAATTGTGTATCTAATTGTAAAAGATTACACAATGGTTTAGAAATTTTTGAAAAATCTTTGATGAATCTTCTATAGAAGCCAGCATGGCCCAAGAAGCTCCTTATTCCTTTAACTGTTGATGGAGGTGGCAGTTTCTCAATAACCTCAATTTTTGATACTTTATGTCCAAGCACAATGCCTTCTTGTACCATGAAATGGCACTTTTCCCAATTAAGCACAAGATTGGTGTCTTCACATCTTTGGAGAATTTTTTCTAAATTTGATAATCATAATGGAAATGTTTCTCCAAAAACTGAAAAATCATCCATAAAAACGTCCATTAATTGCTCAATGAAGTCAGAAAATATAGACATCATGCATCTTTGAAATGTAGCAGGTGCATTACAAAGTCCAAAAGGCATCCTTCTAAATGCAAAGGTACCATAGGGACATGTAAAAGTAAATTTTTGTTGATCCTTAGGTTCTATTGCAATCTGATTATACCCTGAATAACCATCTAAGAAACAATAGAACTCTTTTCCTGCTAACCTATCTAACATTTGGTCAATGAAAGGCAACGGAAAGTGATCATTCTTTGTGGCCTTATTGAGTTTTTTGTAATCCATACAGATTCTCCATCCCGTGACAGTTCTAGTTGGTATCAATTCATTTTTTTCATTGGCTATGACTGTTACACCCCCTTTCTTAGGAACACATTGTACAGGGCTCACCCATGCACTATCTGAGATGGGGTATATGATTCTAGCATCTAGCCATTTAATGATTTCTTTCTTAACAACCTCTTTCATTATAGGATTTAGCCTTCTTTGTCCTTCTATGTAATTTTTAGAATTATCTTCTAAAATGATCCTATGCATGCATATTGAAGGGCTAATTCCTTTTATGTCTGCTATTTGCCAACCTATAGCTTTCTTATGCTTTTTTAAAGTACTAATGAGATCATTCTCCTGTTCTAATGATAGATCAGATGAAATGATTACTGGAAGTGTATCACATTCTCCTAAGAAAGCATATTTTAAATGTTGAGGCAGTTCTTTCAATTCTAATTTGGGAGATTGTTCAGTTGAGGGTAAATTTTGTTTAAGGTTAGGGTCTTCTAAATTAAGAGATTCATAAGTTCTAGCCCATACCTTAGGTGTTGGTTCTTCCTTTGGCAGTATGTCTTTTTCCAGCATTTCTTCTTCAGGAAGTGTAGATGCATCAGGTGCAAGTGCACTGGTAAGATGATCATACTGTTTGTTGAACTGCTTTTGCACCAAATGATCAAGAGAGATGACTGCTGAACATTCTTCACTCTCCTCTGTAGGATATTTCAGAGCATTCATTACATTGAATTTCACCTCTTGATCTTTTACTCTCATGGTTAGTTCTCCTTTTTGCACATCAATCAATGTTTTCCCAGTTGCTAAGAATGGCCTTCCAAGAATGACTGGTACTTCTTCATCTGCAACAAAGTCAAGAATAACAAAATCTACAGGAAATAAAAATTTGTCAACTTTTACCAGTATATCTTCTATGATTCCTTCTGGGTAAGCTATTGACCGGTCTGCAAGTGACAATGTTAAAGATATAGGTTTAGCATGTCCAATTCCTAACTGTGTAAAGACAGATTTAGGCATCAAGTTGATGCTTGCTCCTAAATCACACAATGCACGACCTGTATAGTAATTACCTATTGAAAATGGAATTGTAAAGCTACCTGGATCTTTTAATTTTCTTGGAATTTTGTTTTGCAAAATCAAACTACATTCTTTTGACAAAGCAACAGTTTCAAATTCACCTAATCTTTTTCTTTTTGAAAGAACATCTTTCATGAATTTAGCATAATTAGGCATTAGTTGCAATGCTTCAATCAAGGGAACATTGATATGCAATTGTTTTAAACATCTAAAAACTTACTGAATTGCTTCTCCTCACGTGCCTTTTTTAATCTTTGAGGAAAAGGAGGAGGATGGTATTCAGGAACTAACCTTGGAGTTGGAACTTTATGAGATGCAGATGCATCAGGTGCTTCTGCATTTTGAGAATTTTTTTCATTTTTATTTTTTTCTCCCTTACCTGTACCTTCATTCTCATTAGGTTCTGGAAGATCTTTCCCATTTTTGAGAGAGATAGCTTTGACCTATTCTTTACCTAGCCTCTGAGATGGACTTGCTTCTGTATTGGATGGTAATGTACCTGTTGGTCTTTGATACAGAGCAATTGTTAACTGACCTACTTGATTCTCCAGATTTTTAATTGAACCTTCATGAGCTTGCCTAGCTGTTCTAGTTTCACTAATGAATGCTTCATGAGTTTGCCTTGCTGTTCTAGTTTCATTAATGAAAGATTTAAGAAAACCTTCTAAGGAGTTATCAGTAGTAGGTTGTTGTTGTTGTGGCCTTTGGTAGTTCTGAGATTGAAATCTTGGTGGAAGGGTTGGTGTAGTTGCACTTGGTGCAGGTGCACTAGTATTGTTCCATCTGAAGTTTGGATGGTTTTTCCAACCAGCATTATAGGTAATGGAGTAAGGGTTGTTATTCTTATCATAACTTACATAATTTACAGAGACAGGGTTGCTAGGACACTCCTCATAAAGGTGACCTCCTAAACACAACTTATAGCTCTTGGAGGGGCTTGTTCTATTGCTGCTGCAGTGTTCTCTACTGGTGCAGCTGCACTAGATGCAGGTGCACTGGTTGTGGTGAAGTTTTTGAACATGTTTGCTAGTGAGGCTACTTGAGCAGATAGGGCTGATATTTCACTAATTTCATGTACCCCTGATGATTTCTTTTTGGCACTTACCCTCTCAGTAGGCCAACTAGAACTATTAGTAGCAATTCTATCAATCAATTCACATGCTTCATTATAATACAGATTTAACGAAACACCACCAGATGATGCATCAAGCATTATTCTAGTTTGTGGTTCCAAACCATTATAAAATATTTCCATCTGAATAATGACTGGAAGACCATGGTGTGGACATTTTCTTAAAGGTTCTTTCCATCTTTCGCATGCTTCAAACAATGATTCAAATTCTTTTTGTCTAAAAGATGTAATATCATTTCTCATTCTGGCATTTTTGATGGGTGGAAAATATTTTGACAAAAACTTTTCAGCCATTTCATTCCATGTATGAATAGAATTAGGCTCCAACGAGTTTAACCATGATTTAGCCTTATCTTTCAAAGAATATGGAAATAGCTTAAGTCTAAATGCATCGTCACTAACACCAGGTATGATAAAGTTACTACATATTTCTAAAAACTGTTTTAAATGCTTATGGGGATCCTCATGAAAAAATCCACCAAATTGACCAATTGTTTGCAGCATTTGAAATATCATGGGTTTAAATTCAAAATGGACAACCTCTATGTGAGGTCTTGCTATGCTTGTTTGCATGTTTTGATGATCAAACATAGCATAATCTGTCATAGGTCTATCTCTATCATTAATCATACCTATTGGTCCCATGTGAATGAATTGATTCCTGTGATCTGCTTCAGCATCTCGTTGTGATCCAGGACCACCTCTGACTGAGGCTGGTTTTGAGCCTTCTCCTTCACCTTGTGAGACATAGTATTGCTGCAACTTTGAAGTTTTTGTTTCTGGAGTTTTCGTAACCTTCTAAACTGTCTTTCTATTTCTGGAATAAGTTCGAAATTCTGGTGATCTATCCCTGGGCATAAGCTAGTGCATCTGCACCTGTTTCTGCACAGAAAAACAAACTACCAGAGTAATAAAATAAAACACTAATTTACTATCTTTAAAACAACAAAAATTAATGACAATCCCCGGCAACGGCGCCAAAAACTTGGTGTGTGAAAAACGTGTGCAAGTATACACAGTCACAAACAAGTAGTATAAAAGATCGAACCCACAGGGATTGGATTAACTCTTATATATTGTTGTAAAGAAATGTAGTTTAGTGCGACTACTCTACTTAAAATTTTGGTTTTGGTTGAAGTTGAAATGAAAATTAATTTAAAGAAAAGCAAGTAAATTGTGCAGGAAATCAGTTGAGAATGATGGTTGAGATGTCTTCACTATCTAAATCACTTTTGAGTGTATTGTGTTTTCTTATGGTGCAGTTGCACTTAGTGCAGCTGCATCAGTGTGTGCTGGTCAGCTACTTTCTTTAGAGTTTCGTTACAAGCTCTTATGATCTTGTTTTTTTGCGGTAAAGAAAAAAGTTGTCAATTCCTCTCTCACCCCCTTACAGATAATCCAAGTTGCTAAATAAGTACTCTCTTGTATCTTAAGATCTCACTACACTACTTGTAAGGACTATGTTAACCTAAGGTTTAGGAATTAACATGGAATTAACAAGCTAACTTCATTAAAACTAGTTTAACAAAAAGCTTTATTAAACACTTATCCTTACTTAGTTCTTGATTTCTAGTTATAAGCCAATTAAGTGAATATAACTCTACTTGTTCTAAGTGATCAACTTTAAAACAAGATTAAGAATTTAAACACAAGAACTAAAGTGCTTACACTACTTGAAAACACAATAACTTTCCTCAAAAGATCATTGAAAAGTTAGAACATCCCAACTTAAAAGATTTAGCTCATGATGGGCATAACAAAGCAAATATATTTGAATGAAAACATGTTGCAATGAAGGAAAGTACAAGAGAATTCAAAAGAGTAAAAATTACAACAATTAAAAGACTCTTGCATATATTTGCTTACAACCAATTTCTTACACCTATTAGCTCTTTGAAGAAATGGAGAGAGAAGTTGTCAATTTCTTCTCACCTTCTTCTCAAACTAACACTAAGAAAATATAAAAAGAACTATAAGAAAATAAACTTGAAACTATGAAAAACTAAAATGAAAATAACAAGAAAAAGATTATTTGAAAGTATATGATATATTTTTCAAGTGAAGAGTTGAGTCCTATTTATAGCCTTTGAAGGGAGGTCCAATAGGAAGTAGCCACATGTCTTTTGTGAATGATTATTCATGATGGTCTTCCATTATAGGCGCCTCCTTTTGCAAGTGGCCATGTGCCCCCATGTGACTCAGAAGCAAGCAGCAAGCCAACTAAGCATTATAGCAATGGTAAGAATTTAGGTGCTTCCAATGTGGGGTTTTGAGCTGCTTCGGTGCAGGAAGGTGCAGTTGCACCAACTTCGCTTCAGGTGCAGTTGCACCAACTTCCCTTCAGGTGCAGTTGCACCTTGTGCAGATGCACTAAACTACAGCTGTACTGAACAAACACCTCAAGCATACCAATATACATGCAAAATGCTAAGTTATGGACATCTTTTATCTAAAAACTATAAATGTTGTTATTTTATTTATATTACCATATTTAACACATATTATATTTGATTTTGGGCAATTATCTAAGTGTAAAAGCACAAATAACTCTATATAAAATAGAGTTATCAGCCATCCGAAGAAACAGTCTTTTATCCTGTTCCTTTCCTCTTACAAAACCTTCAAGAATGGATTTTTTTCGAGTTCAAAAGCCATTTGTGTCCTGAAATTTTTGTCAATACTACTGGGGCTCATCATTACACTTTGTATTGGAAAAGTGAGCCTTTTGCCATTACCGGCATTGTTGGGACCTGAGGACTATAAAGAAGCGATTGAGTTCCTTTCCAAATTTGATTCTATGAGCTGCAGAGATCTTATTGATATGGAAAATTATGAAGACTCATCTTGTAACGAAAACAGAGAAACACTCATCTTCTTCACGCTTCTTTTCATCTCCTCACCAGGACAGCTAGTGTTCATTCTCCCCCATCTCTATCCGAAAATCATCTTTTCCTTATAAGTTTTTCTCACCATCTTTCGTTCTTTCTTTCCCATACCAACACCACCATCTTGCATTTTTTATTATCAGATATTTCTTGCCTCTTCATGCCTCTATTTGGTGAATAGATCTGGTGAACAAATTCGATAAGGCAAGACCTCAGCCTCCTCTTTCAAAGCCACAAATAAATTTTTGCAAAGGAGCAGATCTGGAAGCCCTCAACGGATCTTTTACAACGGAACCACCTCAACCTCCTTATCAAAGCCGCAAAGAAATTTTCGCAAAGCAGTAGACCAAAGTCTTTAAGAATTTTTCCAACGGAACCATCTCGTCATGGCCTTTGATACAAAGTATCTGTTGTTGTCATGAAATTAGATGCAAGATCTATGTTTTTCGTTTTCAACTTTGATGTAGATCTATTGACGATGGATTAGTAATGCCTTTGATGTATTTTTTATTTTAAAAAAATTGGCAGCAAAGTAATGGTTTTATGAATTTTGGTGTTTTTTTTACGTTTTGCAGATTAACAATTAAATGCTATTTAGAATTTAGTCTTCTATTTCTTATTCTTATTGACGTTGCTAAATTATTGTTATTGTGGGAACAAAAAGTGTAATCAAAGAAGGATCGTTTTAATCTAAAAAAAAAAAAATAGGGAACCTTTATGTTCTGGTTACAGATAGAAAAAGCCCCCTAAATATTTAGTGAGGGAATAATTCCCTCTATAATTCCCTCTATAATTAATGTTGGCAACATTTCCCTCACAAATTTCATCGTTAATAGTGACGAAATGCTTTCATTCCTCGATGTTGCCAATTGGTTAGTGACGGCTGAATTCCCTCACTATTAGTGACGGATTCCGTTTTCCCTCGCTAATCAGTTTCTGATGTCGGATTGCGTTACGAATTTAAGCCTGTCACAAAATTCGTCGCTAATGTTGTTTGTGACGAATTCTATAGTATTAGTGACAGATTTTGTCCCTTTCTAATTTCAATTTTTCTAGTAGTGACTTTTCTCTACAACCTCAAGTGAGTATAGTGTGTTATTCCGAGTAGGTTCCCAGGAAAGAGAGCTGGATCACAATGGACACTCTTAAGAACCAAATCTTTCCTAGCCAGAACTTTCCCCCAAACAACACTATTTTTGAAATCAAGCCGAAGAGATTACTGGGATGAGTCGCGAACTAGGTCGCTCTCTTTAAGAAGTTTCGTGGAACTGCTCCAAGATGCATGTCACGACCCCAATTGGACCATGACCGGCGCACAGACCATCACCTAAGTCTGGCAAGCCTTTCCAAACTCTATGCCATTTGAGAAATCAAACATATATTATATTTACTTAATCTACCTATATTTCAAATATATGTGTACTCAAATTTTGGCAGAACCTCCTCTAAAACCATGGACATCTCGAAATATATTAAACACTTGTGTAGTCAAAACACAAATACCAACCAATATAGTTCCTCACAGAGGACAGCAGAGTCATTTTAACTACCATATGACACACCCCAATAATGTAACAGAGCCTCTACAGATTTTTATACGAATCAAATACATACGGACTCAAAAGGAAATATAGGTGACATATACAATAGCCCTCCAAAACCAAAAAGGGGCCTCACCAAGATGTAAGAGACTAGACTCTCGCAGAGGAGCTCGGTTCAACACGAACCTAGGAATCTAAAACATATAAAACAGACGATGTGAGTCACCACTCAGTGAGCAAATAATGAAGAGCATAACAAGCGGGACACGATAATAGCGACCATAAAGTGATTTCCACAAAAACCATAAATAAGTGAATCATATAAAGTCGTAAATGGGGTAATACATATGCAGAGCTGAAACAGGCTCCCCGCCTAGAAATATCAATAATAGGCTCCCCGCCTCAAAATGTCCATCATAGGCTCCCCGCCTGAAAATATCAATAATAGGCTCCCCGCCTCGAAATCAACAATAGGCTCCCCGCCTCGAAATATCAGCAATTCCCCCCTTTAAAATATCAACAATAGGCTCCCCGCCTTGAAATATCAACAATAGGCTCCCCGCCTGATATGTAAATTATGGTGCACCAAGGCTAACACATACTGCTATTAGCATGCAGCGTTCTGACAAAGTTTTACCCCAAATCGTTTTAAAATCGCGATATCATAAACATATATAAAAATCAAACCAAATATCCATGAATCCATAACCAATCAATAGTTCTCAAAATATTCCAACAAAATCCATTTATTTAAATTGGGCAAACTATATGATCATAATACCATGTCCCTCTAAGAAAATAAAGTGTTTCAAGTGCAAGGGAAAGTTTCAATCAAATGAGTATAAAATAAGTCAAGAGAAGTATTTAGGACTTGTTATAGTCCCCATTATTTACTCACCAACTTTCTAAGCCGCTGAAAGAGGATTTGAGGACCGATACCGATGGAATGTATTCTTCGGATCTATATTAGGATAAGACTAAATTAGCATTTTAAGTAAACGAATAAAACGAAATCATTTGCTACCCATATTTATTAACTCAAGTTTTAACGACTATCCATATCTAAAATATGACTTAAGTATGCTAATCTATAACTAAGAACTCTCTCTATTTTCCTTTTGGTCTAAGTGAATTTCATTTATACACATTAAAACTTCTTGTCACTTAATTTAAACTAACTCTTATATTTCTAACTCAAACACAATTTATTATCAACCTATACCTTAAGAAAGTCATTAGAAATGTATATGTTTATATGCACTTTAGATGAATTTTTTATCTCTTCAAGATAACAAGTAGTCTGAACTATTCTAGTTTATATATGCAAAATCAATCTAGGTTTTTATTTCCCCACTATCTAATTCTAACCTAAAATGTTCATAATCAAAGAGATGAGACTTTCCTTACCTTAAATAAATTGTACTTGTGTGAATCACCATATACTCTTTCAACCCTTCAATCTCTCTAACCTTTCTTTCCATTATCGTTAGTTTTCTTTCTCTGTTTCTTTCTGTTTGTAATCTACACCCTTTGCCTTCTATTCCTTACCCAAGCACGTCACTAACCCTTTGCCGTAGCTCGTTTCAGTTGTCTTTTGCCATTGATTCAACGTCTCTCTCTGTTTCAACTTCTCACTTTGTTTTGGCTTCTTCTTCTAATCAAGAAATGGCTAATGAGACTCAACTTTACTTTGAATAAAGTTGTAGAACGTTCTTGTGTGTGTGGGTGTGTCTTTATTTAATTCGTCTTTTATCATTTCCTTTCACAACAACACGTGTTGGACCTTTCTAGAAAAGACTAGTAATACTAATAATTACTATATTAATATATATTATTGTTTTGGTGGTGAATATATCATACGGGCATGTCTCAACATTCCAAAACTTTTATTTCTTTTAATTATTTTTTTATAATATTATATTTATATCCATAGATTAATTAATATAGATAAAGTAAATTTGTTTAAATTATACCTAGATGCAATTTAAGAGTATCAGGGAATTAAATTTATATCCTACGGCTTTCGATAATTTATTTGTTTCGGTCAAAAATCACACTTCAGAATTCGAGAGCATTACAGTGCAAGCAGACTATAAACCCCAACGTCCCCAGGATAAAACAGCTCAGTTAAACTGTTACGAATTTTCACTGCACCATGAGAAATTCGCTCTAAGATATACACCCTCAATATAGTTATGGGAACCACTTTTTAGCTTGAAAATGCTTCAAGCTTGCTAGTGAAGAACAAAGAAGTATAGAAAGAAGAGAGGAAAACTTGAGGAAAATGCTTTATCGTCAAGTTGGTACAAATTGCAAGTGAGGAAAAGCACTCCTTATATAGGCTTCAAAGGAAATGTAGCCGTTGGAGAAGAATAAAGAGCCATTAAGAAAAAAAAAACCGTTGGGAATTGAATGAAAAAACCGTTTCGGAAAATTTAATAAAAACCGTTACAAAATGAATGTCAAACCGTTACGATTTGGTTAGTCAATAGTCAACGGTCAAATAAAAATAATTCCGAAAAAATAAGTACACCACTCAGCCCAAGCCCGGTCGGACGGACGGCGGCGGCGGCGCGCGTGGTGGTCATTTCGTGTGTGTCCTCTCCTATCCACAAAATTGGGTACCCCTTGGGGGTTCATATTAGATGAACCCAACAAATTTTGGCGGAAAGGTGGAAATCAAATATTGAGTAATAGTATTGTTGGGATGGATCAGTGTGAATAGTTGAGCATTGGCTCATTTCTTCTCTACTAATTTCAGCTTTGTTTTGAGGGTTGAAAATAGAGCATTTAAAACAAGCATTTGTCATTGGAATGAGTTCCTTATTATGGGGTTGCCGAATCAAAAGTTATAGCATGAGTTTTACTAATATGAAGCAGTTAATTTTAAACTTCTGCACTGAGAACTGAATTCTTATTTTAAACTCAGCATTTTTCTAGGAATTTTATTGTAGCTATGTTGACATTCTCCTTGTGCAGGTTTTACCCATTGTTGTCATTATATTTAGGGTGTGGATGAGAAGTTGAGCACACATCATGGGATTTGCTTACTTACTTATTTATCGGTTTTGCAGGTTTAGGATTTGCTTATATCTTATATGTTTAGTAGACTGCATTTTAATTCAGGAGGATGTGAAAATTGTTGGATTTGGGATTTGTGAATCATGGCGTAATAATAGTTACTTTTAGAGGGTTCTTACATCTTTGTTATGTTTAGTGTATTTCATTTTAATTCAGAACGATGTAACAACGGTTGGATTTATCATTTGTGAATCATGATGTAATAATGTTGACCTTCAATTATATGAATTCTTGTTCCAAGACTGGTTAAAACTAAACTGATGTCTTAATATCAATGAATATTTATTTCACTTGCATATATCTACTATATTGGTTATCAAAATGGTTGTTAGTTTTAGACTTTTTCATCTAAGTTGGACTAGTTTTCGATTGACGGGTCCGAAAATGACCAATTTTGATTGAGTTTTGACTCGAAATTTAGATAATGCAATAATATGATACATTAAGTCCTAAAACTTTTTTAGTTTAGTTTAAGTTCGCTCTTTTTTTAATAGATACAATTATACAAATATAGCCAAATCGGGTTTTAATACAAATATTATCCCTCAATAATCAAAAATTTGCTCTTAAATTTTTACCACTTAAACTCTTTTCTGTTAACCTCCGTCCAACTCCCTTAAAAAATGCTTATGTGGCCGAATCCATATTGATGTGTCTCATATGTGGCTTATTAAATATTAATCCATGTCATTTTTAATTTAGTTTTATTTTAAAAAATCTGAAGATTCAATCTTCTTCCATATTGATGAAAGTCTTTTTGTTTTTATAAATGCCAAACATGAAGATTTACATGTCTGGGAAGAAAAAGTTACGCATGACACTTCAAAATTGTTTGGAAGACAATGCTTAGAACGTGATATATGCAGGTCACTTAAAATATCGCATGTCTGGTTCAAACAAAAAATAATGCAACTCTCAATAATAATTCTTTAACTAAACAAGAAAGTCAAATCGCAGGTTGGTAGAGGTTGTGATGGTCCGCCATGGCTGCAGAGGTGCAGCCATGGGGGGTTTGTTGAATGAAGCTTGGGGAAGATGAGAAAAGGATGTGATGGTTTGGTAATAGATTGGGAAAGAGATCAATTTGGAATTTTGGGTTCCTTGCTGCAGAATTAGATGAAGCATGAGAGGTTGAAGATGAAGAATTGGAACCTAAACTAATTTATTTTTTTTGTATTTAATAAAAATTAAATTAAAAATGACATTTCAGTAACAAAAATAATTAAAAATAACGTGGACTATTACACATCGGCACTGTGTTATTTCCACATAGGCATTTTTAATAGTGTTGGGCGGATGTTAACAGAAAAGGGTAACAGTGCCTAAATTTTAAAACATAAAGGACTGATTTGGGGAAAAAAATCAGATAAAAGACTAAATCGTTACCTGGAATTAAGTTAAGGGATCCCGAGAGCAATTTTGCCAATAATTTATTATCATTTTTGTTCTATACCTTGCAATCGTCTGGGCCGGATCCGGGGACTGCAGCTGGTAGGTTTCCTGTCGTCCAAGTAGAGTATCAAAGTGATCCCGTGTGGGGTACCTGCGATACCACTCCGACGCTCAAGTCAGTATTGAGAATTGTAGAGTGTAGTAGGAAATAAGAATGTACATATTTTTGGTAATGTGTGTCAATATTTATAGGGATCCGTGTCATCTCGAAGTCGTTGGATCGATCGAGTGAATCTGAGCCATTGAGGCATAATAGTCATAAATGGGCTGATTTACTGAGGATATGGATTCAAGCTATTGGGCTTATCTAGATCCAATTCTTGAGTGAGTCTCAAGGCCCAGTCCAGAACAGCTTCCCCTCAAGCCGAGATTATTCCGGAGGATGGTCTTAGCTTGAAGTCTTTACCGACATCGTACTTGTCGGCTTATCTTACCGAGCAGGGTGTCTTGGGTCATCCCAGCGGGGTTGCTGTAGAGAGTATCATTGCCCCTGGGAGATCCAGGTAGTTTGTTGTAATGAGACGTCTTCTTACTGCTTGGTAACCTTCGCAAAATCTAACCTACTCCACAATATATAGAGACGTGAGACTCAAAGAGTAAGAGAGAGAGAGAGAGAGAGAGAGAGAGAGAGGGAGAAAACGTCCAAGACTCCAAGGTCCCCTGCTCGCACCTGTGTCCGCGCCTGGTAAACGAGACCATAGGGTCTCGCATGCTGCCTGATCTCGCGTCTGGTGACCAAGACCATAGAGTCTTTCCTGCTGCATGATCATGTCCCCTTCCTTGCGTCGGGTGGCCGAGACCATAGGGTCTCTCCCTTGTTGCCTACTCTTCGCGCCCGTGCTCCTAGTGGCTGCGACCATAGGGTCTCGCCCCTGTTGCCTGCTCTTCCTGCTTGTGTTCTTTGTGACCGAGACCAAAGGGTTTCGCCTACTGTGCCTATTTCTGCACCCGTGCGCTTGTGCTTGGACCTGTAACCGAGACTCCAAGATCTCGTTCGTGCTCATTTCGTTGGATCTCGCCCACACTCGTTTGTCAAGGTACCATCCTTATCCTTCAATCTTTCAATATTTGTATGTTGCTTCCATAGTTGAGTTGTAAAGAGTTCATAGAGAGTTGTGACCACAAAGGCCAGCTTGTAACGAAGTACACCCTTGGCACAGTTTACCGGGACTCTGCGCGGATAGAACTCGTCCATAGGGGTTGTGACCACCAAGGTCAGCTTGAAGTATACCCTTGGCACATTTTACCGGGACTCGGTCGGGATAGAACTCATCCAAAGGGGTTTTACCACCAAGGTTCGCTTGTAGTATACATTTGGTACAGTTTACCAGGACTCGGCCTGGATAGAACTCGTCCATTGGGGTTGTGACCACCTAGGTAGCTTGAAGTATACCTTTGGCATAGTTTACCGGGACTCATCCCATATAGTACTCGCCCAAAGGGGTTGTACCAAGGTCAGCTTGAAGTATACCCTTGGCATAGTTTATTGGGACTCGACCCGGATAGAACTTGTCCAAAGGCGCTGTGGCAACCAAGGTCAGCTTGAAGTATACCCTTGGCACAGCTTACCGGTACTCTGCCCAAATAGAACTCGTCCATAGGGGTTATGACCACCAAGGTTAGCTTGAAGTATACCCTTTGCACAGTTTATCGAGACTCGGTCCCGATAGAACTCGTCCATAATGGGATGTGACCACCAAGGTCAGCTTGAAGTATACCCTTGGCACAATTTACTGGGATTCGACCTGGATAGAACTTTTTCAAAGGGGTTGCGACATCCTTCAAAGTCGCTAAGTGGAGGGAGCCATGAGATTCTTGCCTTGCTATATAGGGAAAAACGCAAACGAACGTGGGGTCGTCCTCCTACCGCCCTTTTTGCCAACAGTCGTTATTTGTTTCGGCACAACTTGGCACACTTGATTCATTTACCAAGACTCAAGGCACACGTCAGCTTCGACCTTTTTCATGCGAATATGCCTTAAAGAGATGTATTCACAAAATCATCGTCTTAGAAGGATGGTATGGCTTGAATCCGTTGTTGGAGTTTCCCTTGCAGGCTAGGATGTTCCTCCATGTCGGCTATGTCGCCAATACAGGGCAGGCAGCCCTCCTTGCAGGCTATGACGCCCCTGCCGGTCAAGCTGCAAAATGAATTTCAGTTAGTCATTTGTTGCGTCTTCTCTTTTTCCCTGACGGCGCTCTCCTTTTGACGTAAACTCTCTCTCTCTCAATTCTGTCGCACCCCTAATTGCTGGGTGTGAGGCTCTTTTTATATTACCCACAAGTGCACCTAGGGATCCGTGTTTTCCAATGGGAATTACAATGCTGGTCACGTGCTTTCAATTTCCATGGGCTTCTAATTCTATGATTTGCTTTCCAATTGTGGCACTAAAGTGAGCCCTTTTTTTCCTTGCCAATTCAATTAATGGGCTGGATTAGCACTCCTTCTTTTATCAAAAGGCCATGAGCCAATTTACATCATGGGCTGATTGCTCCAAATAAATCAAACTATTATTCCTTTAATCCATTTCTACTTTTCTACAAAAGAGAGCAAAACAAATTAGTAATTTATATTATTGTTAATAATTGCTCTAAAAATAGACTTAAAAACATATCTAAAAATGCACTAAATTTGAGTTTATCATCATTCATATCAAGCTTTCACATTCTGTATGTGTGTTTATGCAATGAATTTTCTCAAATAGGTCGAGTTCTGGGTCAAGGTCCTAGTGATTGGCTCCCTACTTAGAATTAGGAGTCCCGTCTTTTTCTTTTTTCACGTACAGGGAGAGCTTCCCTTCGAGAATTAGTTATTTAATGGTGTCCCTTAGGGGATTGCATTTGTTGGTGTCGTTCCCATAACTTCTGTGATAACAGCAGTATTTAATAGAGGTTCGGTCTTTCCTTTGAACAAGAGATTTGGGTCGTTTGATGTCATGAAATTCCAAATCGGTACTGAAGTGAATATCAAATAGACTTCCAAGATAATTGAACTTGAATGCTTTGAAGCTACTTTCTTTCTTATAAGATGATAGTCATCTAAAGATATAGAGACAATGGTTGATGATAAGTAAGTCACTGAGCTAAGGAGATATAGAGAGATATAGAATGTGAATATTGTATCTTCTTAGAAATTGGACTTTGTAAGAAGATACTTTGATAGGTGATGTGTAAGTGTATATTTTGCTTCTTACACTAGTGATGATGTGTTATGGTAATGCTTGGTTAGGAAGATGAGAAATGTTGTAGAGTATTGAAAATATAGCTCAATATGGTTTGACTAGAGATTGTAGGATGATTCCTACTTCTTTAGGCATAAGTTGATGGTTAATGCAAACTATGAAGGAAAGCGGTAAATAACACATGAGAGTTATAGTTATTCACCCACATCAGAGGCTACAACACTGATAGTTTTCTTTCACAACTCTATCAACTGTCACACTAGTTTTTGCCAAGTTCTAGCAACATAGTTTTTTTTTCCAATTCTAGCAACATAAGCCTCTAAGAAACAATTTCTTAGCCCTCTTCTCTAACAATCAAGCACACTCATGCTATGTTAGGAAGGTACAACAACAAGGTAAGTGTTTGGGTTGTTTGGGAACTATACTAACGTGGAGGTTTACATGGTAACTCACAATACACACTTTCCATAGCTATTACATACTCAGAAAACATTCATATATAAGTTTGTAAGCCCGCTGAGTATAGTTGAGAGAATAGAAGAGCATCAGAAGCTTGTTGAGAAGCTTTAGAAAAATCTTTAGAAGCTATATATTGACCCAAGCTTCTTACCAACTCTCACACCTTGAATGAGGTCGTTCTCCATGTATTTATAGGGGTTGGAACCCAAAAGATCCGTTGGAAATGGTCTCTAAAGTCAATAGACCCGTTTATAGCCGTTGGACACTTTTCTGCATTTTATACAGCACTTTTCCGCACACTCTGCACATTTTGCAACGCTGTCAGCTTTATGTCCTTTTTGCAGCACTTTTAACAGCTTCTATTTTAGACCTTTTGAATGTATCTTCTTAACGATGTATATTCTGAGCGATGTGGCTTCTGAGCAGAGTAGCTTCTGAGCGAAGTAGCTTCTGAACAATATGTAGCTTCTGAACGAAGTAGCTTCTGAATGATGTAGTTTCTGAACATTGTTTTGGTCCCTTCTCTGCTTGTGATACCTTATGAACCGTGTTTTCTCAAAGTTGCTGAAGCATCTTGACTTGACATTTCTTATCATAAGAGGCTTTACAGGTTGAGTCTTCTCATCTTGATAAATTTCTTATTTCTTGTCATCTTATGATACATGAAGAACCATCTTCTCATCTTGAGAAGCAATAAGCTAGTGTCTTCGTTATCTTGAGAAGTTTCTTACTACTACCAAATCCTCTTGAGAGGCTTCTTGAAGAAACAAATTATCATCTTAAGAAGTCACTATAACCATATTATTTTATCCATCTTCTCACGATCTCTTGATCCTCATTATTTTCTTCTAAGGCATCAACCTGCCTTTTTTATGATATGAGGCTTCTTGAGGATAGTTTTCTTAACTTGTGAAACCACTATACCTTTTACCTTCTCATATTGGAAGAATCTTACTATACCCCACTATACTTGATGGATCAGATAACTTAAACACTTAGCTACAAATCGTTGAATGTGTATTTAAGTATAAGGAGGTTTGGTGGGAAAATCTTAAAAGGAAACGAGAGCGTGAAGGGAAAAGCAAGATCAAGACATGGGAGAAGATGCGTCGAGAACTAACCTGTAAGTTTTTACCTCCTCATTATTATCAAGACAATTTTATTCAATTACAAAATCTTCGTCAAAAATCTTTGTTGGTAGAAGAATACACTAGAGAATTTGAGAAGTTAATGATGAAATGTAACATCCAAGAAAAGGAAGAGCAAACAATTGCTCGATACCTTGGGGGTTTAAACACTGAAATTGCACATCCAGTCCAACTCCAACAATATTGGTGCTTGGATGAGGTTTTTTGTCTGGCCATTAGGGTTGAGAAACAGTTACCTCAAAAATTTTCATACCAACCTTTTTCCTCCTCCAAAAATTATGTCCACCATAGCAAACCATCAACCCAAGAACCTAGTTCCTCATTTAAACCCCAACCAAAGAGAACAATTCCGAGACACCCAAATGCTTCAAATAACAAGGGTTTGGACATATTGCTTCTATTGTCCAAATTGTAAAACCATCACCATCATTAAGGGGGAGATACACGAAGCTTTTGAAGAAGAAGATATTCGTGAAGCGTTGGAAGAAGAGGAGATGGGCGACCTAATATATGATGAAGAGTCTGTTCATGTCGATTATGGTGAATCACTTGTAGTTAGAAGAAGCTTACTCACAAGGACAGCCAAAGAGGAACCATGGCCAACGTACACAACATCTTTCACACCCGTTGCACCCCGCAATGCAAGGTTTGTGATGCCATCATCAATAGTGGAAGTTGTGAGAATGTTGTGCCAAACTATGTGGTGGAATAATCGGAGTTGCCGACAAAGGAGCACCCACATCCATACAAGCCACGATGGGTCAACAAGGGTAATGAGGTAAGAGTATCTAAGCGTTGTCTTGTATCTTTCTCCATTGGTCAGAAGTACAAAGATAATGTATGGTGTGATGTTATTCCTATGGATGAGTTCCACCTCCTTCTTGAGAGACCTTGACAATATGAACGTCATGTCTTATACGATGGTCATGCCAACACCTACACTTTTGTGAAGGATGGAACTAAAATCGAGTTGGTACCCCTATCACCCAATGAATCTGATAAAAAGTATCTTTAGTCGCAAAGGAACCATTGAAGGTGGCAACAGATGAAGCACATCATGAGCTTGGTTCAATTGCTATAATCAAATGAAGAATCCATCATCCCAAAGAAAATGGAGCAACTGTGTGTGTTGAATTGTCAAATGATGTACCATTAGAAATTCCATCAGATTCACCCCCAATAGGAGACATTCAGCATGTGATTGACTTAAGTCCTTTATCTAGCACCCGAAAATACAGTGGAGATGCAGAACAAGTAGCAAATGAAATGAAGAAGCCGCATGAACAAGTTCATGAGAGAATTGAGAAGAAAATTTCAAGGTATAAGACTCTGGGAGACAAACATCACATGTTGCACACACTCAAGGAAGGAGACTTGAAAATCAATAATAATTCTTACAAAGTAGAGCTATCAGGTAACTATGGAGTCTCTAAAACCTTCAATGTTGTTGATATTTCAACGTACTTTGACAATGAAGAAGACTGCGACTGGAAGATGAGTCTCCTCCAACTCGAGGAGAATGATGAAGAATCATAGGGAAGTCTCTAAAAATAGAGAATACTAAAGAATATTAAGAAAGCTTCAAGACACTCTCCTAAATAAGATGAAATTAAGCACTAGGGAAATCATAACTTTTCTAGATTCATCTAGTCATATGAACTAGAGTATCCATATCTCTAGATTTTTCTTTTGTAATGTGAAACCCTACAAGAGTATTCCTCCCTACATCTGTTCTGCAGGTGTAGTTTTGCTTCAACGATATGGTATGCCACTACCAGCTGGTTGGGTTTTGATTTTGTGACGCAGTTGGATATTTAGTCCCTTTTCCTCCAGTTCGTTCATTTGGGTGGCTCAGCTAGAGGCAGACGTGGTTTGATGCTTATCTGGCATATTGTTCTTTAGGTCCTTTGGGATTTGAGGAACAATTGTATTTTCTCTAGAGTTGTAGCTAATCTAAAGAGGAGTTTTGACCGGATAGTATCTCTCTCGTGGCGCTGGTTCTTGGCTAGGGGTAGCTCTCCTTCTTGTTTATTTTATGAGTGATTTGTTGATCCCATCAATTGTGTTTCTAGGAGGTAATTTTTCTTTTTGTATTCCTCTCCTATTTTGGAGGCAACTTTTCCTCGTTGTATATGGGTGAGTACCCCTTGTACTCAGCTATCTATTATATATCATATGTTTGCCTTTCAAAAAAAAGTATAAATAGGGCTCATCACTAAGCATTTCTGATCCAAGCAATAACAAGTTTCTTGAGTAATTAGAGAGTTTCTCTCTTTCTCCACCCTCCTGTTGTCCCTGAGGCATAGCTGCTTTTTGTTTTTCTTTCTTTCCTTCAGTGTGGAGTTGGATTTTTCATATGTATTTTGTTTGAGTATCCCTTGTACCTGACTTTGTTATAATATATATATATATATATATATATATATATATATATATATTATGTTTGCCTCTAAAAGAGCATAATAGCTTATTTATAGTCATTATTTTATGGTAAACAATTCCATTTATTAAATAGGCTTAAATATTTGATCCCCCTGGTAATATCCCAATTTTCCATTTACCCCCTGTAAAAAAAAAGTTTTAAAATCAACATTGCAAATAATAAGTGTTTATAGTTACCCCCTGTTGCACCCCGAAAAATCCTTTGGAGGGATTTCTCTTCGCACAACATGAATTGGAGTCGCCACCAATATTTTTTTAGAGGTAAAACATTGAAAAAAAACCTTTCTTGAAAGACAATGGTCCTTGGAACCACGAGATTTGAGTTTGGGGGTCGGTTATGCATGGGGAAGGTACGAGCACCCCACACATCCTTTCTACTGAAAGGGAACCTCGATTTGACGTGTGATTTAAAAGGTTGATTTAAGAAATGCTTTGTTTTTATCTCTCTTTATCTCTCCTTACTTTATGGAAAAACTTAAGGAAAATTAAATCTTTTGCGCTTGACGGGAGGGCACCGTGCCTACGTATCCCGGGGAGGGAATCAAAGCAACGTAGTTCTTGTTTTCGAAAATTGTTTTGTTTTTAGAAATTGCCTTGTTTTGGAAAGGGGTTTGTTTTTTTGAAAAGAAAATGGTTTTCATTTGTCGTGCTTGACGGGAATGTGACCCGCTCCTACGTATCTCCCAGTGCGATGGAGAATTCAAAGCTTACGTAGTTCTCGGTTGTCGAGAAAAGGTTTTTTTTTTTTAGTTGTTTAATTGTGAAAATTGAATGTTCACAGTGATCAAACAACAAAGGTTTCGAGTGATCACCACTAGCATCCCATTATTGACGATCGTGCAAGCAAAGGCTTCGCATTATCCTTAACAAAGTTTTTAATTTGTGAAATGAGAGTTCTTTTGAAAAATGAGTGTTCATGATAATCAATTGAGCAAAGACTCCAAGTGATCACCACTAGCACCCCATTGTTGACGGCCGTGCAAGCAAAGGCTTCGCATTATCCTCAACAAAGTTTGATTTGTGAAAAATAGTTTGGAAAAAGCTTTAGAAAATGATTGATTTGAAGAAAGGAGAAGGGAGTTTGAGGGTGACATTGGTCACATAAGGTTTGTTGGGAGGGCGTGGCATCCAAAAGGAAAAGAAAGTAGAACATTCAATCAATTTCCAAGTCAAGAACCAAAGTGCAACATTTAACAAATTGCAAGCAAAGCAATCAACAATGTAAGCATAAGCATAAACATTACCAATTACAACATTTGAGCACAAGAATGACACTTAGTCATCAAAATCTAATGGCGTGCATATGTAAGATCAACAATAGGCACACAAAGAGATCATACAAAAGTTCAATTCAATTAGGTGTCAACACAAGATAAAGCACAAGGTTGAATTCCTTTTAGTAATCGTTGACGCTTGAGACAATGCACAAGTGCATAAGTGTCTAGTCCTTTTACCAAATCATCAACATTAAAGCATAACATTGACCTAGAAAGAACATCACATTTGCAAGACCAAAAGTGACCAAAAGAGGGCATTAACAAGTCATTTTTGTAACCAAAATTGATTAATCAAGTTAGAAAACTAGCATTTGCATTTTCAAGCGAGAATTGCACAAAGAAAATTGAATCATCTTAGGCAATCCTCATCACTTAAAGTGAAGAGCACTAGGCACAAGTGAGAGTCCTCTTGCCAATCCTCAACATAGAATAACTTTGCAAACAAGTTACTAACAAGCAAACCAAAGTTTACAATCAAAGCACAAGGTTGTGTTGAATCATCTTAGGCAATCCTCAACACTTAAAGTGAAGTGCACAAAGACACAAGTGTGAGTCCTCTTGCCAATCATCAACATAACAATGACTTGCAAGCAAGATACCATCTATTAACATCAAAATAACTTGAGAAAACGTTTTGATCACAATTGCAAACCCGTTTCACAAGAAAATTAACAAACCCTAATTCTAATCATGATTTGCGAAGCATCACATCATTTTATTCAACAAAAATGCAAGATCATAGTGAAAACAACATAAATCACAATTTATTCAAGGGTGAGAAGCATCTCAAGCACCCAAACCTCCCACAGTGTTTGTCAAAATGCTTGAGACACCTCTCACCAACAACAATCAACAAATCAACAATATAACAACACTAAAAATGCATGAATATGGTAGGATGCAAAATTAGAAACATGATATCTACATTTTGATGCAAAAAAGTTGAAGATGATGCTAGGTTTTAAGAAGTTTACCTCAAATTCAAGCTAAGGAATGACTAATATGAAGAACAAGACCACAAATCAACTTGAATCTTCACCAAACTTCAATGAAACCCACGAAATGCTTGCTTAAAAATGCCCTTTGATGATGCAAGCTTGAATTAAATTAGGAGAGAAGGAAAATATATGAAGTAGGAATGGAAATGAGGTGAGAAAATGGTGATTTGGTGAAGGAGAAGTGAAGAATTGATGGAGGAAGAAGGTGGTATGATTTCGGCCAAGAGAGGGAATTAGGAGAGGGAGTTGTGTGCTAGGGTTGTGTGAGTGAAAATGAGGCCAAAAGTTCTCCTTTTTTTGAGGTGAGGTTAATAGGGTATAAATAGAAAGCAATTAGGTTTAAGGGTAGTTAGGTCATTGTGCATCTCATCTCACCCTAGGATTGCATCTAAAATTTGAATGGAGGGTGAGGATTGAATCACACATGGATTGAGGTCAAAAGATGAAAATATGAGAGGGAATGAGAGGGTGAAATTCGGCCAAGAGGTAGTGGGAGTGGTCACCAAGTTTTGCTAGTTGTCATCTTGTACTATTGTACTATTATATGACCATTCCATTATCCCTTCATTTTTGATTATTCTTCTTAGGATAATTGTACAAAAATACACCCAATTTAGGCCACATACTAGGAACCTTAGGAATATGCCATTTTATGAGATCACCATGACCAAAAAATGTCATAAAAATCACATCTTGGAACTTTTTGTAGAATATTCCCTATTGATCCTTTTTGAAAATTTGTGCACAATGTATGCATGCATGCGCATACATACATACATGACCAAAAATGTTTTGCCTCAAATAAATTTCTCTAAAATTGCACAATGATTCTTGATGAGAAATTATCTTATTTTTGACAATGACCAAAATACCCTTTTGCCCTAAAAACCTTGTTTTTTAAAACCCTTTTGCCCTAGAATGACTTTTAAAACCCAAAAATGCATGCACAATGCTCTTCACTCTTCAAAATAAAACCACACTTCTCAATTTATTTATTTTTTGCGGAAAATTAGGGTTTTAAACCTAGGCGGACAAAATTAGGGTATGACAGCTGCCCCTCTTTATTTGGATTTTACCAAGGAATATGAATTGGCCGAAACATATTCCGAGGCAAAATAGAAATAAAGAATTCAGAAATAATACTAATTTTGTCTACTTAGAGAAACCAGAATTTTCCTTTTCTTTTTTCTGTTTTTTTTTTGTTTCCTTTCTTTGATCTCTCTTCTTTTGAGAGAGAGAGAGTCAACACTTGTTGCGTCGACGAGAAAGCAGTAAATTGCGTAAAGCAGTAAATGAAAGCAGTAAATGGGAAGTGCCGTAAATTGGGGAATTCAGAGGTTGCCTAAAACCTTTTAACGGACTCTCGTCGAGTCCGAGCTCTGGGGGTGGCCTTTTCGAGCGGCCGATCAATATCAGGTCCGGAACTGATATGATCAATGGATCTACGCTATGCCTTAGGTTGACACAATTAATCCGATGGACTTAACGAAGTCTGTAGGATCTGCCGCGCGGTCGTACGCGACGTTGTGATCTGTGGAAGGAGTTCACTAACTCTGTGGGAGTTTACTAACTCTGTGCTGATGGAGTTCACTAACTCGGTGCCATGATGATTTTCTGAAAATGAGATTTCGGGGACCCATTGGTCCAAAGTAACTGACTTTTTTGAAAATTTTGGGGACTAACGAGTCCAAAGCAACTGAGTTTCTTTTTGAAAATTGGGAAGCTTTGAATGATGCATGGAATGCAGGCTCTTGATGCTGGGATGCACATGGATGCAATGAATGTTTTTAATTTTCTTTTAGCATAGGGACTTTAGGATTCTTGAGTGATCAATTCAAGCGTCCTATCGTGACGACTATGACTATTTATTAAGAATGCCTCTTTTTGTTTTGAAAACTGATTTGATGTTTGATGTGATGATGATGAATGCTATGGAATGTCTGTGTTCTTTTGCTTTTATTGTGATGAATGTGGATGATGCGAATGTAATGCTTTGAATAACATGAAATGCCTACATGCATGAGGAGGGTGAATGATTGGAGTATTTAAACATTTTTGTAAACATTTTTATGATGATGAGACGCGAGACTTTGAATGCAAGGAATTGGGATGGCTATGGACCATTCTTTGGAAAAACTAGATTTGATTCAAACTCTGGTGTTCTCAAGGTTTTTATTAACAAGCTCATTTATTTTCCTTTCCATTTCCATGATGACTGAACTTTAAACACCACATGATCAATGTGTATTCTCTCTCTCTGAAGCATTGACTAGTAAGTATGCATAATAGTGCAGATGTGGACGAGTGAGTCAGTTAACTTGGGATTGGTTTAGGACAGTGAGTTGAGAGACTGCCCCGACAGGAATTTATGGATGTGAATGACTTTAGGGAGAACTCTGCTCATTTGAGCGGGAGTGAACAGTTATGGAAATGCCCCACTTTAGAATGACAATTTCAAATGGGTTCTTTGAGTGGGTTTGTGAAAGGGGATGAAGTTATGGTACTGGTTATGAACTGAGGGTGGTATATGAATGGGATGGACAATGAACAAACTTTCCCAAGACCAGGGTGGGTGGGTGGTGAAGAGAATGCCCCAACTTTTGGATCTGAGTGGTGTTCTCAGTGCAAATCTTTGGTTCTCTATGAATGTCTTGACTTTTGGCATGAAAGAAGCCTCACTTGGTTATCACTAAACCTTGTTTTAATCTTTGGTGCAAATCTTTTCCTTTGGGCCTGAGACATGAGGACCATCTAGGGTAATAGCAATGCCAGAGCCGCGCATAAGTTTGCTTGCCATTTGAAGTGATTGTGCCCGCGTTTGTTTTTTTTGCCAATTCATTTATTTGAGGGATCCCCTCTTTTCTGTGATTTTCAGAAATTTCGCAATGATTGTAATGCTTTTTGACTCATGCACAGGTTTCACAATTCAGTATCATCAATCATAAAAACATTTATTTTAAAACAAAGAGACAGAATAAGTGAAGATAAAAGACACGAAAAGCAAACATATGGAAGAAAAAGTTGAATTCTTATTGTTATGGAAACTGGACGTGCAGAAGGTCACGCCAATTGAAAGTACATTGAAAAATTTTTAAACTGGAAAAATACAAGAAAAAGGGGAAGCAGATCTTGTGTTTTTTCTTTTGAAGTAACGATGCCAATCGTCCATACTCATGACCTTGATCACCCCTTTATCCAAACTTTTGGGAGTGCTGATTGCCTTTTTCATTTCAAGTCCAAGTTTTCTGACTCTAATTTTTGCCTGGATCGCCCTTTGCGGGTTTTCAATCCACCGGGTCGCTCTGGTTTTGCCTAGGCCGCCCTTTGCGGGTTTTCAACCTAGCGAGCTGATTCTTACTTGGCTCATCTTTCTCTTTTTTCATTTATTTCTTTAGGCATACTCCTTTCTGACTGTATCTGAATTTACTGGAAACTGGGGTTTTCTTTTCTTGCATCCCATTTTGCGAGAATTAAAGGCCCCTCTGGAGAATAAGTTCTTCGTCTTCATGATACTGGGTTTATCTCCATGGGAATCCCTTTGGAGGTTCATGATCTTTTTGAGCATTGAGTCTTCTTTGAAATTGTTGAAGATGAGCTTTCTTCGGTTTGAGCTTTCTCTTAATCTTCTTCTGACATAAGACAAATGTACTTTGGTTTGATAAGGCTCACTGAAAGTATTACTTCCATCATATGGGGTTTGCCCCTGTTAGAGTGTAAAACGAAGCCTGATTTCCATGAAGGTCATCATCGTCCTTGATATCCTTTGTTGATTGTCTCTAACTGCCCCATTTTTAGGGTGGCGTAGGGAGGGATCATGATGCTTGACCTGGAGTCTTCATACTGTCATTTGTGACTACCTTAGCTTGGAAAGCTGCGCAACAGACCGAACTTTGGTAATTACAGACTTTGTTGTAATGGCAAGTGTCTTATGTCAGAAGGGTGATTTACACAAACTTGTTGATTCATTTCTCTTTATCATGGCGTCAATCCTCTCCTTTGCTCAAAATGATCATGTCACTTGATTCCTCATGAGGACGGACCACTTTGTTCTCTTATTCATGCACAACAGCTTGATTGCAAATCTGATGGTGGAGTCTGAGGAATGACTGAGGGTTTGTGGAGGGCGGGATGACGAGGTCGAGGTAGTGTTTGCGGTTTTATGAAAGGAGAGATGTATAGGAATGAAGAAGTGTTTGAAGGTTTATGGAAGAAAGGGTGGTCATACACAACAAGGTGTAGGAAGGTTCATTGAGACAAGGATCTCTTACACTTTATGGCCAAATGTATCAGCTCACAACTTATATTTCTTTCGTCTCTTTTTCCCTTGTTTTTTCATTCTTGGGATTTTCATTTTTTGAATCTGTTCTTTTTTGTTTCATTTTTTCTGATTTTTCCCTTTTTGCTTTTGAGTTGATTGAGCTGATAAAAGTGATACACTATTTTTGGATATTTGAAGTGATCCTTGTCTGGGGTGATTGGAGAGATAATGGCAACGAAACCCCTGCAGCGGTTGGAGGATGCTTGATTGGGTTCTGGTATTAACTGGGGTGACAGGAGGTTCAGAGGGAGGAGCAAATGAGATGGGTTGATTTTGTAGAAGGGCCACTGGTAGTGAGGAAGGTGGCGATGGCAGGCATTTGGTTATGAAATTTTTTTTGTGATGGGGTACTTGTAATGGGAAATGGGAAAGTTGGTTTATCTGAGGAAGGGAAAGGGTTTGGTCGCGAAAGAGGTTCGCTTGTAACATTTGTTTGGTTTCCTCAGCATTGCTCCACTTTGCTTGAACTTGTGCTTTGACTTCATTGCCCAACCTAGTTGTGGCATCATGAATTTCTACAGCCTTAGCCAATTCTTCACTTATTAACTCCGAAGAAACATCCCAGTTGTCTTCAGCCTCTCTCTCAGTTTGGTTAATCGGGTAATCAGAGTCACAATATGAACCATTGGCGTCGTTGTTTTCAAAGATTATTTTCATTTATTATTATTTTTGATCCGCGTTGGGAGGAATTGAAAAGCAAATAACAGACACATGACAAAATGAAAGAAAGAAATTTTATTGAGGAATTCAAAATAACATTTTATTGATGATGATACTAAAAGGAAACATGTGTGCCCTTATTGAAATATCCTAAGGCCTTGGGCAGAGCCAAAGGATTGCATTACAGAAAATTGTTTTGAACTGAAAAACTACATGAAAATCAACAATCACTCATAAATGCTATGAAACGCATGACAAAGACACAAATGTTTTGATGATGCCGCTTTCACCACTTCTACCCTCTTCAACAACTGCTATCCTTGCTTAATAGTCCACAGACCCTGAGAACTTGATCCTTCCCCCCTTCTCAAAAGTTAACTGCTTGGAATCAATGAAGCCCTGAACCAAACTTTTCAAAAGATAGCAATTTTCAGCAGAATGCCTAATTGCCCCAGCATGGAGCTCGCAAGTGGCTTCTGGATTGTACCCGCTTGGGAATGGAGGTTGAAATGATCTCATCTTGCGAGGAGTGATCCATCCATGACTGATTAGATAGCTGCATAGGTCGGCGTATGACACGGGGATGGGGTCAAAGACAACAGGCTTTTTTTCATTGTAGTTTCTGTACTGATTGTTGGACTGGAATGGCTGAGCAGGCGGCGTTTGAGCAGGAACTGGAATGGCTTGTGGGCGATTGTTGTGTGATGGACCGCTAGCTCCACTGATTGCATTAGTTTCTCCCTCCTTCTTCTTGTGGGTACCAGAAAAAGGCTTTTTCTGATGGGAAGGAGGTGTTGGGCCATGGGCTATTCTTCCGCTGCGCATGCCGTTCTCCACTCTTTCTCCAATGACAACCATCTCAGAGAAATTCGAAGCCACGCTGCCGACCAAACAATCATAGAACACTGGGGGAAGAGTTTCCATGAACATATGGACCATCTCTTTATCAAGCAGGGAGGGTTTTACTTGTGCAGCGAGGTTCCTCCACCTCTGGGCGTATTCCTTGAATGTCTCATTATCCTTCTTAGACATACATTGCAGCTGGGTCCTATCCGGGGCTAAATCACTGTTGTACTAGTATTGACGGATAAAGGCATCCGCCAGATCCTTCCAACAACGGATATTAGTTGGCTCCAATTGCATATACCATTCAAGGGGAGCTTCAGCTAAACTTTCCTGAAAGCAATGTATCATCAGGTTATCATCACCGGCGTGGGCAGTCATCTTCCTGCAATACATCGTCACATGGCTGCGCGGGCAGGTTGCTCCTTTTTACTTGTCGAAAAATGGTGCTTTGAACTTGGGTGGCAGGACTAGATTAGGGACCAAGCATAACTCATGGGCGTTCCTAGCTTGGGAACCTGTTCCTTCAATAGCTCTCAATCTTTCTTCTAACATCTGGTACTGACTTCTAGCTTCATCAAGGTAATTCGGCGGAAAACCACTCACACCGTAGTGAAGATTATTCATCGACACCACAGCTGGGGTCACGTGTGGGTCACGTGAGTGAGCGATAATCTGAGGAATTGGACCCTGAACTTGTGGATGGATTGTTGCTGGAGAATTGAAGCCAACCAGAGTTCCCGGGGTAATAGCAGGAGTAGGAATCTGAATTTGAACCTGAGGTGTCCCCGTTCCAACTTCATTCACAGCTGATTCAGGCTGGGCCTGTCCTGTGGTTCCCGAAGGACCACTTTCTGGGTTTGCACCGGCAGCAGGGGGTGTGTACCCTAATGGGAGACCATAAGGAGGCCATCGCACGTTCTGGAGAGCCTGAGAGACTCTAGGTTCAGGAGGAGGATCCACTCCTGCGGCAGCAGCACCTTCAGTTATGCCAGCATCCCTTAAGGCACTTAACACTCTTATGACCTCTGCCATTGTAGCTCTTATAACTTCCATCTCAGCCCTGATTGCTCGATTCTCTTGATTCTGATCATGCTGACCCTGACCATTTGGATTCGGACCTTCTGGAACTGCATCATTCTGGATTGGTTGATGATTTCCTAGATTCGCGTTGTCTTGATTGTTGGCCATATTTCTTGCCTGTGATCGCGTTCAATACCGATGATTAACCAGCTTGTCTCACTTCTGTGGACGGAACATTTTTTTTATGGACACAAAGACAAATGATGCAAATGCAATGCAATATGCATGTTATTATGTTTATTGCCGGGAATCTCGGTGCAACTCGTCTTGTCATAGGTGTTAAGGTTCAGGTGTTTTTAGGATTGCAACAAAGTTGGAAGCAACAAGGCAAAACAAACGTATTTCAATTAAATGGAATGCGAAGGAGTATCACAAATAGAAAGCAAATCAAAGTACAATATTCCTTAAGAGTGCAATACAATGATTTTAAACAAAGTACTATTTTCTAAAGAAAGTTACAACTTCTTAAAGAAAATTACAATTTCCTAAGGATCGCTACAATACTCTAAAGGGAACTTTAAAGGCATATGGCTTTCAACTCCTCGCTCCTTTTCCTCTTCTTGCTCTCAACTGCCCCCCGGGCTTTCTCCAGGAGTTCTTCTGTGAGAATCTTGCAGTACTCAACAAATTCACACACCTTGACAGGGGTGTTGAAAGGATTCATTTCTGCATCCGCCTTTCTTAGCTTCTTGGGAATGTCTCTCACAGCCTGATTAGCTAACCAAACTAACTTGGAGAACTTGTCTTTCCAATGTAAGCCTTCCTTTTTCAATTCCTCAAAGACTTGTTGACTTTTTACCTTACTGAGCAATTTCGCAAATTGACTCTCCCAATAGTCACTCTTCTCCCTTAGCCGGAGGTAAGACCCTTCCAAGTACTGCACATGATTGGCCAAGCTTTCCGACTTCCCTTGTTCCCTTCTTAGTGCTTGCTGATAATCCCTCAGGATCCCTTCAATAGATTCCCGATCTTGCTTGACACTCTTTAATTGATCTTCCAATTCAAGCTTCATTATTCGAGAGTCTTTTCTTCACTTAACTAGTGCGTGCCTGACTGCTTGCTCTTCTTTCCATGTATCCTCATATAGCCTCTTCCATTTAATTGCTTCCGCTACAGCCTCATTCATCTATGTAGTGCACCTCTTCACTTCCTCTTTGGCACCCTTCAAGTGCTTTTGCATTTCCCTCTTGCTTTTCCCCTCTATTTCAAGTTTTCTATTGACTTCCTCAATAGCTGCAGCTTGGAAAGCATTTTCATTTTCTAGCTTTTTCTTGTCTTGCATCATCTTTCTCAGTCTATCTTGCAGAGCCCTTTTCTCTTCTCCCACCTTTGACATGGCCAACCTAACCTCTTCCAATTCTTCAATGGTAGGAATGTGAGGTTCTTGTATCTTTTCCTCAGGCAGTGGTACTCCTTGGTTGGATGACCGAGTTTCACTAATCCTCCCTTCAAGCCATTGAGAAAAAGAGATAGCAGTGGTCCTCCTGGTTAACTCTTCTCTGTCCTTCCGCACTACGGTTTCCCAAGCTTGCAGGACTCGCCGAAGTAGACTCTCGTCTTTAGAGATCCCCGCGTGGAGGTAAAAACGAAACAGCATAGCTTCGGAGGGTGAATCCCGCATAGGGTATCCGAGCTGTCGCAAGGTCAAAGAGGGGTTATAGTTTATGCATCCTTGGGTTCCCATGAGAGGAACGTTCTGAAAACTCCCACACCGAAATACCACTGAAGGCCTGTCTACCCAACATTTAGGTGAGAACCAACGAATCTGGAGAGCATCTTGGTTCTTGAAAGCATGTACCCACTCTTGAGAGTTCATAGTCTTCGGATTACAAGCCAAGGCATAGGAAAGCAAATCCTTCACATCACTTTTGTTGGTACGCACATGACTGATCAACCAAGCATATAACACAAGGAAGGAGCAACACATCTTATTCTTTTGGAATTCATGGTGACGAGTGAAGGCACGGTATGTCTCTGCGAGGATTGCGGGAACCAGGTTGATAGGATTTTTTGCACATTTGAAGGCGAGGAAGACACCGATTGCAGTTTCACTCACATGCCTCTCTATCTGAGGGAAGAGCACAATGCCGAAGATGGTCAGAGCTAGCACTTGCTTGAAAGAATTCCAATCATCAGACACTACATAGCTGGGCATCAAACTCTCAAAGTATTCTTGAGGAAACCCAAATACCTTATTACGTTTTATCTTATGGGCCCGCACTTTCTCAGCACTGATTTGCAACAAGGCAGCAAGCTTTTCATCAGAATAATACTCCCCTTGGTATTGATAAGGCTTAAACTTGGATCGATCAAAGCCCAAAATCCTATCATACTCTTCTAGGGTAGGCGCCATTTGGAAATTCTTAAAAATGAAACAGCGAATCTCCGAGTCATAGAACCGACACAGGGCAGCAATGGCACTCTCTTGCACTTCTAGTTGTAGCAGCTTGCGAATGTTCCCATAGGTTTTGTCAAAAGACCTGACCTCAATAGGACCTAGGAGGGATGCATACTCTTTCAGACTAGCCATATGAATCTCTTTCACAACAGGAAGCCTTGAATTGAAAACTGTTTTGCCTTTTGATTCCATTCCGTTTCTTACACACCTATGACAAGACTTTGTGTTACATTGCGATCTCCGGCAAACAACTTTAATGCATGGAGGATGCAAAGAATGGAGGTTTTTTTTCAAAATTTTTGTTAGATGCGAATGCAATGATGATGATGCAAAATGACGCAGATGTGATGATTATGACCTTTTATTTACATAGAAAAGAGAGAAGAAAATGATGTTTATTGGTGGCGGTTCAAAACATTTTTGAAAATACCCGCTATATGCCACCTCATATAGGTGTTTATGAGGGAAAAAGGAAATTACTTTCTACATTTTTGGTAAAAGAGTTTCGAAAGAGGATGCCTAAGCTAATGCAACACACAATTTGCGTGCCCCCGTGTCCTACAAATGGGTAAAGATCGTAGGCTCTAAAGTCAACGACAAGGGTAATCCTCCCATGTGGGTTCTGGTCACTGCCTCACAATGGCAACCAAGAGCTAAAGTCTCTCTCATGAATACACCCACAATCGTAGAGAGCTACCGATTGTGAGGATTGAATCACACATGGATTGAGGTCAAAAAATGAAAATATGAGAGGGAATGAGAGGGTGAAATTCGGCCAAGAGGTAGTGGGAGTGGTCACCAAGTTTTGCTAGTTGTCATCTTGTACTATTGTACTATTATATGACCATTCCATTATCCCTTCATTTTTGATTATTCTTCTTAGGATAATTGTACAAAAATACACCCAATTTAGGCCACATACTAGGAACCTTAGGAATATGCCATTTTATGAGATCACCATGACCAAAAAATGTCATAAAAATCACATCTTGGAACTTTTTGTAGAATATTCCCTATTGATCCTTTTTGAAATTTTGTGCACAATGTATGCATGCATGCGCATACATACATACATGACCAAAAATGTTTTGCCTCAAATAAATTTCTCTAAAATTGCACAATGATTCTTGATGAGAAATTATCTTATTTTTGACAATGACCAAAATACTCTTTTGCCCTAAAAACCTTGTTTTTTAACAACAAATGCATTTCCAACTCTAACAATGAATTTAAAAGCCCTAGAATGACTTTTAAAACCTAAAAATGCATGCACAATGCTCTTCACTCTTCAAAATAAAACCACACTTCTCAATTTATTTATTTTTTGCGGAAAATTAGGGTTTTAAACCTAGGCGGACAAAATTAGGGTATGACACCCCCCTGCAGGGGGGTAATCGTAAACTTTTTATATTTTGCAGGGGGGTAACCGTACATGGTTTATACCCATTATACACTACATAATCTAACAGAGGGGGGTGACCGAAAACTGTTTATCTTTGCAGGGGGTAACCGTAAACTTTTTTTTACAGGGGGGTAAATGGAAAATGGGTATATTTGCAGGGGGATCAAATATTTAAACCTATTAAATAAAAGTGAAATTGGTACAAACATATATTGAGGAAACTTTGTTAGGGAAATCACATCCACATTTTAGACTTAACTCTAAGAGCAAAGCATACCAAGATATGCGCGGAATTACACATAAAAAGTTCACAATCATAAAAAGTCCAGATCCTATACCGGCCTATCTAAGGTCAATGAAAATTGAGAAGTGAGAATCCTCATTCTTTAATCATATATTGCTTTGTTCAAATTAACACGTTGTACAAAATCCAATTCATGCTTGGAAATGTTGTTGAAATTGTGCTCAGCCTCAAAATTTGTCCCTCTTATGATAATTCAAAATTCTCAACTCTTTAGGAGTTTCCAAACAGACGCCACTACTGATATATTATTTTCATATCAAAATACAAGAAATCAAACACAAAACAAAAGTAAACATAGTGGATGGAGGAATTAAAATTCCCTACCCACATAACTTATTCGAAATGATAACCACAACTTTTCATAAACCAACAACCCCCACTTAGATGGAGATATTGTTTGGAACTCCTCTAAATGTTATTCCTGGCTCGCTTGAAGGATAAAGAAGGGTGTATGACATAACAACTGGCCCAACTCGGTTTCTTAGTGTTGCATCTTCGTTCCTCTGATTGATTTTATCCTCGATTTCTGCTAATGTTTCTCCAAACTTCGAAAAGGCCTCCAGTGCCCTTGGATCAGAAGTCCAGGTTTTATCACTTTCTCTTTTCCCAAGATAGAACTCATCAGCTAAATGTGTTGACAAGAGCTCAAGGGTGCTAAGTGTAACACCCCGGAAATAATTTAATTAAAATAGTTGATTGAATTATTAAAATAATTTGGAGGCGGGATATAGATAAATTAAAAGGTTAATATTTTATATGCGTAGGAGGTGAAACGAGTAAAGGAGGTGGTGACGTAGAGAGCCCAGTGTTTACTGAGCCCTCAACTTAAACCCTGGGGGTTTAAGCCAAACCCTCATTCGCAGAAAGCAAAAAAGAAAAACGAAAGTGAGAGTGAGAGAGAGAGCACGCGGCGCAAAGAGGGAGAGAAGAGGAGGGTTTCGCGAAGAATTTCAAAAGGGGATCGTTCGTGTTGCTGTGGTTTTGTTCGTGTCTCGTTCGTCGTGTTCCGGAGCTTACGTTATTCGAGGTAAGGGTGGGCTTAACCTTGATAATGGGTTGATGATAATTATGTGTGGGTAGTCTAGGGTTTTGTTGAATTGTTCGTGTTGTTGCATATCGTGTTCTCGTTGAGATTGGTGCTTTGATGATTATTGCACGTTATTGTGATTTGTTTCGTTATTTGTTGTTGCGTGATTGTTGTATCACGATGATGGTGTTGTTATTGTTCGTGTTTTTGTTGTTGCTGTGCATGGTTGATTGTTGTTGTCGCGTTGTCGAATTGTCGTTTTTGTTGTGGTGGTTGCGGTGTCGTTGCCGTTAGGATTTGGTGTTTGGCAATTTAGCGATTCTGGACACAGGTTCGGTTTTTCTAAAACTGGCGCTGTTTGGTTGATCCAAAAATTATGAGGTTGATTGTTTTTGAAAATAGACTTAACGGCGGTCGTTTTGGCACTGGTTTCGTCAAATTCGGAGTTGTATAGCTCGAGTTATAGGCGATATAAGTTAGGTTAAAATTCTGGAAACGATTTGGGTATAGATTCGGTATTTCGGTGACTGGGAACGTTGTATTGACCGAAAAATTATGTGGTTTATTTTTCTGGAAAATAGACTTAATGCTTGTTAATTTGGCACTGGTTTGGTTGCATTTAGAGTTGTGTAGCTCGAGATATGAATTCCACAAGTTAGAGTAAGATTCTGGAAACAATCTGGACACAGGGTCAGTGTTTTGGTTACCACGTTTTCAAAAGAACTCCTTTTCGAACGAATCCAATTTCTTTGAAAACTAGACAAAATTTACCCCAGTTTATGCACAAGTTTCATGCAATTTGGTTGAGTTTTGGTCACTTTGGAATTGCTTGAATTTGAAGGACAGAAACTGTCCTCTTTTGCAACTAGCCTGTGTGCTTTTCGAAAACTGTACCTATTGGACACTCTCCTTCAAAAACTGAACTTAGGGATGATAACCAGACCCATAGGGCTTTCCAACAAGTATTTATTTGTTGAAATCCGATGTCGTTTTCTATTTTAATTAATTCGCTGAAGTAGGTGCGATGTGCCTAGGCGCTGTGCGCCAGTCTTGTGCGTGGTGTGCGTGCGTTATGTCCGCGTTGTGGAGCCGTCTGGTGTTAATATTTCAGGTGCGGTGCTGGTATGCTCAGGAGAGTTTAGTGGTAGCCGTGATGCTACAACTTGGTGCTATTTTTGGTGAAATCATTTGTTTTGATTCTGGTGATATAGTATTTATTTTAAATACTTGTTATGGTGAGTTGGTGCATAATCATGGTGTCGCTTTGTCATATGCATGTTTTGGTGATATAGGCTCTGCCTCTGGTGTTTATTGGTGATATGCCCGTCGTGGCTCATTTTGGTGATCGGTACCGCATGCATATGCCCACTGGAGGGGTTGCATATCATCCCATTGTCTATGAATGTTATAATTTTGGTGGTTCACTGTCAAATGGACTTTTCCTTTGGTATCTGGTGCTGTGATATGGTGCAATTGTATTGTGTTGCTGTAGTTACCTGATGCTAGCATATTTTTATCATCTGCTTATTACCTCTGTTAGACTCACCTCTTCTGCTTGGAATGTTGCTCTCATGCGGCAACGCTGCAGGTGATCGCTACTGCTCGTGGAGGAATTGCTAGGTTTTGCTTCCTCTCTCGTTTGGGTCTGTGTCAGCTCTGATTTGGGTCTGTGTCAGCTCTGATATGTAGCACCGGGGAGTCGTTAGTTATCGTTTTGAACTATTATTTTAGTTATTGGAAATTGTTTTAATTAATTTTGGAGATTTTTTTTTGGAATAAATGGTGTTTTTTTTTTAAAATGGTGCGCCCTTCGAGGTGACTCTGATAATTGTCTATTTAGTTGTAATAGTAAAAGAGGGGTGTTACACTAGATTCATGATAGCAAAAGACTTCTTTATAATTGTTTTCAAGTAAGCTTGTTCAGGGAAATTTACCAGCTCATCATAATCAGCAGTACCTTTCTCAGGCATGAATCGCCTCCTAAGAGTTGGACGATTTAAGATGAGACCACCATATTGATATTGTCCAAAATTTACGGCTGCATGGAGGGCTGACGTGATCCATATGAGAGTAATGCAAGCTTGAATCAACTCTTCACGGGTTTTCATTTTAGGCCACAACTTCTCACCTTTCTTGTCCCCATGACCCACTTCTACAACTTCTTTCCACCAAGATTGGAGTTCAGAGTCTTGTTGAACCGAGTCATTTGATTTGTAATATAAGGACACATACTCCTCAACCCATTTCTTAATAGCTTCCCAGATGTCTAGTCCATCAACAGCATAAGGGTAGTCCTCTATAACTAATCGAAGACCATGAGGAGAAGCTGGATCCTCAACTGCCATTCCTCTGAAGAAATAAGAGAAAGAATAAGTAAAACAAGGAAAAAAATAAGTTTTTGATCCCTTATCTTGTTTTAGTTTATGTATTCGTCCCTTAACTTATGTTCTACTTTACTCTCTCTTTATTTTTTTTTCTAAACCATCCTTCACTTAGCAAAAATTAGTCCAATGTGGTTTCTCTTTTTGTTTTGAATTGTCCCATTGTTTTATAAAATTTATAACAATATGGTCATTTCCGTAACAATTTAAATAGAGATAAAGGGACCCAAATGGAAACTAAAAAAATACACTACTAAGACTATTTAAAATAGTAACTCAAATAATAGATGGAGAAATTGAAATTCGTTTCCAAATTTGGCCTCATTAATACTTAATGACTACACTTGAGATTAATTTTACCTTTTTTCATCTCTAAAGATTTGGTGTTAGTCATAAGGTAAGGACTAAAAAAATATTTTAACCTTATAAAAAAAGTGCTTTCAAAACTTATTAGTTTTAAATTTAATTATAAATTCGACACTTCATAATGGTGTATAAATATTATTATGGATCACTACCTCTTGATGAGATCTGCAGGGGATTCTGATCTGGATTACCGAGATCGTTATAAACATCATAATCATAAATTCTTTCTCATTCCTTGCGCTCCCGTGTTCCATCTCCTCTTAAAGTTTTTAGCTCGGATTCTCTGTAGGGGACTAGTGGAGTTGGTGTTTCACTTGGTAGATATGTCTGCAATATATATAGAGTTTATAAATTTTAGAACAAATTGCATCTAAAGTTGAATGGAATAAATATACTTATATGATGAGATATATGGGTTTTTTGACTTCTAAACTTAAAACAATACCTCTTGATAGTAATTGAAAGACTTAACTGAAACATATATCATTCCAATTGTAGGACCAAAGCAGATAAAAAAGATAAATGACCAACCTTAAAATTTGGTCAAAGATAAATAAAAAAATGCAATTTATCCTATTTTTTTAACTCATGGTATCCCTAACCCGTAGTCAAGCAATCCCTCAAAATTCGGAGTTCTATTTAAAAGTTCTTACCTATCTATGACTATATCATTATTAGATAAACGCTTACCTTGTTGGCAAAGAAAATTCGATCGCCTTGTTTATCAATAACCCATGATTTGCAATCAAAGTGGATATTTCTGATATGAGGGATATTTTCAAGAGTCAGACTCACGAGGAAGAACTCAGTTGCCAAATTGTTCCTAATGTAAAATGCTCCAGGAATTCCAAACTTAGGTGGCGTGTAAGTTGCACAAATGCAACTTTTGGTGTATTGTACCAAAGTGAGTCTACCTGTGGTCCAACAAGTTAAAGACCGCTGATTTTTTAATGGAAAAAGTTGGATGGTCACGATTCCATTTGCAACCTTTCAGCAACTTGTTGGATGATACTTACTTTAATTGTGAAAAGGTAACATAAAAAAGTGGGAATTACGCTTTATGTTTTTTTTGTCTTTTTTATATTTGATTAAATAAAAGTCAGAGTTGCAGCTAGTTGCAGGTTAGTTGCAGAGTTAGGAAAATTATTTTTTTTTGTTAAAGAAATACGTTTACGAAAAGTGAATAAATATGAAAAAATTTAAAAAAATTGCGTTATCCAAAAATTGACTAACTTTATTTTATTTCCGATAAAATATTGGGAAAAATTAAAAGGAAAATTGTTTTATTCAGCTTCCACTATCCCCAAAAATTAAAACCGAAAGTTTATTAGTATTAAAAGGGATTTATGTTTCCAGTGAGAGGACGACGGTTTTTAATGCCAGATGATGGATTATGTATGTATAGTATTAAAAGGATTTGTGTGTAAAATAAAATAATGTATTATTAAAGGTTTAACCATGTGTCTGATGGTATGAAATATTTGAACGCTTTAATATTATGTTAAAAACGTATGGGTATAAAATGATTTTGACATTATCAAGTAGTGTATATATTAACATGTAACATTTCACCGAAAAAAATAAAAAATATTAACATGTAACATAAATTGTAAAAATTATATATTGAGTTTAAATGAGCTATTAATGTCAATGAAAGTTGGCTTAGTTGGTAAGGAGTTGGCTCATTCCCCCACAGTTAAGGGTGTTCGGGGTGCTCTTTGGTTTGATTTTGAGACAAAAAGTGAACCGAACCGCAAGGTAAAATTACATGCGGTTTGGTTTGGTTCGGTTGGCTTCTTAAAATAAAACCGAACCAAATCAAACCAAACCAATGCGGTTTGGATTGGTTCGGTTTTTTCCAAGACAAAACATAATTTAAAACGAAGTTAAAATTAACTAACATAAGAAATGGTTAACATAAATGTTTAAGAAAAAATATACTCAAATATATGTAGTATATAAATTACTCTTTTTTAATTTTTTAAGATAGCTAAGACAATGTTTAAAAGAATTTGAATTAAATATTTTATTGTAATTTTTAAATATAGCATAACAATATGGATTGTTTGTGAGTCAAAGAATTAATTGGATTTAGGCTAGTAAGTGAGTGAGAGTTGGCTTTTAGTTGTATTTGGGTTAGTAAGTTAGTAAGGAATGCTTTTAGTTGTATTTGGGTTTGGTTTCTGAAATCAAAACCGCGAACCAAACCGAACCGCGCGGTGCAATGAAAAAAATAACCGAGCAAAACCGATCAAAAGCGGTTTTCTGCGGTTTCGGTTTGGTTTGGTTCAGTTTCTACTAGATAAACACTTACCTTGTTGGCAAAGAAAATTCGATCGCCTTGATTATCAATAACCCATGATTTGCAATCTAAGTGGATATTTCTGATATGAGGGATATTTTCAAGAGTCAGACTCACGAGGAAGAACTCAGTTGCCAAATTGTTCCTAATGTAAAATGCTCCAGGAATTCCAAACTTATCATCATAATCAAATAAACTTTGAAAGTAAATATCCTCCGAGGAGAGCAGATATTTGTCAGAAGCACTATTTAAAGTTGTTGTTTTTCCAAGTTCCTCTTTCCCGCTTGCTGCAATATTTAACGCATAAACTTTAAATTTATAAACATTTTATATTAAAAAAATATATTAAGAAAGTGGTTGCCTAGGCTCATTTAGCTTCACCACTACTGTGCCTTTGATCGGTCGCACATTAATGGACATTTTTGCTTTCCTTATCAAGAAACGCTACTTAATTTTAAAATGGTTAACTATAGAACTTTGTGTAGGAACACAAGCAAACTCGATGGGTATTTATAGATGGACTATACATGTATAGAAATGTGAAACAAAAACATTTCAGATCTCTCAACATTTGTTAATCACAATTTTCTTCCTAACTCTCTCGTGGGTGGCGAGCATTTCAGGATTTATGGTCTGAAGTTAGAATCCAAGAAGGCTGCGAAGAGAATGAGATCAATTCCAAGAAGTTGCTGAAGACTTTCCACTTGCTATCACCGGAAGCTCCAAATTTGACCAAAAAATCTGATGCGACACTTTCTTCCCTAAGGATATGCACTTGCTGGAAAAATTATACATAAGTCATCAAAATAATTGTAGATAAAAGCTGCGATAAACTAAGGATATAGTATATCACATGGAGATGAATATTAAAAGAAAAAATATATTGATATCCACATGAATATTTATTAATATTTTAAACTAAAAGTAAAAGAAATTTAATGTTGGGAAGTTAAATATTTATAGGAGGAGGGTTATTAATGATGTTAGTGTTGCTTCATTTTCCTTTGTGCTGAATATCAGAAAGTTTTCTATACAATTATTCTTCACTTGTGATTTTTTCCTTCTCGATTTTGTATGCAAATGCAAAATGAGTGGGGTGGGTTTGGGCTGTACGTCGAGACCTCTCTCAACTTTTCCTTCTTTTCTGCTTTTTTGGTTATGGGGCCATGTGGAAGCAGTAGTTGGCTTTGATCTAACATGCGGTTGTATGGGTCGACGATGTCCGAGCTTTAGAGAGGATTAAAGTTTTATCTTGGAGATGTTTCTAGAAAGATGCGGAGTTGCTCCTTGCCTTTATTATGAGTGGTGGGTGGTAGTCTTTTTTTTTTTGTGTATTTCAAAGTAGTTATCATCGTTAGTTGTTTTTATTTTTTCTGATTTTCTTCTGTATCCTTTTCAAAGTAGTTATCATCGTTAGTTGAATAATATATGTTTGTCATTTGAAAAAGTGATTTTAGATGATTATTTTAAGAAATACTTGAAATATTATTGTGAGGACCACTCTTCACTAGAGCATTTCGCTGGTGTTTTGGGTTAGAGCTGTCTCTCTAGATTTTGTTGGGTTTCTCACCCTTGTACTCATAGTGTTTTGAACTCGATGTACTCTTGCTCCTTTTAGCTTCTAGCACGTGATTTGACATCCACTCAAATCCTTTATAGAAGGTGGTAGCTAGTGTAACATCCCTAACTTCGTTAAATTCAATTTATGGAATTAACGAGTGATTTATTATTCGAAGTGAAAAATAAATCAAGATATGAATATGGGATAGTCGAGAAAGCATTATATATTGGCTAAGTCACAAGATTAAAATGCCTTAGTATTCAAATTAAGTGGTAATTTGAGGAGAAATGGGGTTAAAATGAGAGTTTGAGTGAAAAATTGAAATAAGGGTATTTTGGTCAATTCCCTCTCAATTACACTCTCATCTCACCTAACCATGGGACTCTTCTCACCTTCTCTCTCAAAATTCAGAAGCAAAGAAAGAAAGAAGAATAGAGAGAGAGAAGAGAAAGAAAACGTGAAGAAGGAGGAGAAGAGGTGGAGACCCAAGTTCAAGTTCTTCTTGTAGGTAAGACTTCCATAGTCCATTCTCTTCCATTTTTGATTTCCTTTTCATTGATGCAAGTTTGAAAAACTAATTCCTTCTATTTCTCCTTTCCCCTTTTCAAACCCTAAAGAGTTTTATCTTGATTAAGTTGAAATCTTGTTATGTTTGTGGTTGTGTTGGAAACCATGGTTAGATTTTGTCAAAAATTGAATTTTTGGCACATGGAAGCTATCCTAAGGTTCTAAGGAATTCCAAAGCTTGGTTTAGAAGGCTTATGGGAAGTGTTGGAGGGTTGAAGTTACTGCTCCAAGGTTTGTAGTGTGTTGGTTTCGAGTTTGAAGCGATTCGGACGATTACGGGGATTGTTCGTGTTGGTACTTTTCGAGTATTTCGCGTGAAGACTTGTTCATTAGTGATTTCATCAACTGGGTGAGTTTTACTCGCGTTTAGGGAATTTACACTTTAAATTGATTGTGTTGAAATTCTGAAATCGGTTGTTGTTTTGGTTCCGAAAGGATTTTAAAGTCAAAAAACCGAATTTTAGAAAAACATCGTTTACGGTTTAATTTTCCAATTATACTTTGATTGGGAGGTGAAGTTTGGTTTGATTGTGATTGTTTGGACTGGAATTTGTTGTGAAATCTTCTGTTTTTCAGTTGGGATTGGTTCGGGTAAAGGTTTGGAATCGATCGGAATCGCGAAACGGATGAAACGGAGTTAAAAATGCTGTTAAAAATATGTTCTTGCTGTACAGGGGTGCGCACGCGCGACTCGCGCGCGAACGTCGCGCCAAACAACAGTTAGCCACTGTCTCTTGGCGCGTAAGTCGCGCTTATGCGCCACTCTCGCGCAGCCTGTTATCCTAATTTTTCTTAAAACAGTTTTGATCATAACTTTTGATCTGGGAACCCGATTAACGTGTTTTCAGATGCGTTACGAAGCTTACAAAAGGACCTATTCATATAAATAGATTGATTTGTAGTTTTAACAAATAATCAACTTGGATTTTTAAGAAAGGTTTTGGAACTTATCAATGTTTCGAAAAACCGAGTCTAGCCACGTGTGAGAACATATGTTTTTTTTAAATCAAAACTGAACTTCATGTTCTACTATTGTAGTGGACATGATATATAATTATATCATATATGATTGATGGCCCAATACGGGTATTAAATAAGATTGACGGCCCAATGCGGGTGTGATATATAAATTATATCAAATTCGGGTGACGACCCAAGATGTTAGTACACTAGGGAGAGGGAAGTCATGAGCCCTCGAACTAGACCCAAAGATGTAATCACTGAGGTGCATAGGTGATCTGGGTTCATCGCAAACCGAAGAAAAGAAAAAGGGTTTAAGATGTTGTACTAAATTGATGATAAAGAGGATAGTTCATAGCCATCAAGAATTGGGTTGTGAACTATAGTTTAATAAATAATAGGCGTACTTAGGTTGAGAGGAAACTCCCAATGCTATTGACCAATTCGGAAAGGAATTGGGTGCGTCATATTTAATTATATTGAAAGGAAAGTATTATTAAATGAATCGAGAGTATGGTTAGGGGTCACGGTGAAACTCACTGAGATATGTTATCTCACCCTATCATATGTTGTTGTTTTACAGAGAAACAGGGAAAGAAGAAGACAATAAGGCACGAGTAGATGACGTGCACGTGGAGAGGATTTGAAGACTTATTTATTTCAAGTCTTAGTTTATGTATCTTTCCTTGTTGTCTTTGTACTCGATTAATGACTTGAGATGTATTAAGTTATTTATCGTTTCCGCTTTCCTTGTGAGAATATTGAACACTAGGAATTAATGTTGAGGTTATGAACTGTATTCGGTTTATTGATGTACCGACAGGTGATAAATGGGAGATATTTTATAATATCGAACGATTTTAGTTGTGTTCAATATCTAAACAGGAATAATGATCTCTGATGTATGCTAAAGTTGTGCATTTTAATATTTCTACTTGCTAGAGATGTTAGGGTGTTACAGCTAGGGGGGACGTGTGCCACTAATGCTGATCTAACTGGTTTTTTAATTATATTCGCTAATTATCGAAATATATATATATATATATAATATAATATAATATAATATAATATAATATAATATAATATATATATATTATGTACTTTTATATTTTACAAAGTTATTATTTTTGTTATAAGCTAGAAAGCAGTTTTGCTGCTTTATATTTCATCAAAATTTCAGTTTGGTCGTTTTTTTTTTCACTTTAGTTCCTTATGTTTCAAATTTGTGTCAAAGTAGAAACTTTTTTTAAACTTTTTGTCCACTAATGTTAATGAATGACACACTGGTCGTTAACAGGTGACGTGTCTTGCTTAGCCGGCAAACATGATTGAGAAAAAACAGAAAGGACCAAACCGAAATTTTGGTGAAATATAAAGGAGCAAAGTGTACTTTTACAAAATTAGTTCATATTTATGGAGATTTTCAACCCCCATTGTAAAACCCTCATTACCTAATAAAGGTTATAACCCCCGCAATAAACTTGCCTCAAATACATTTGATGCCAGCAATTTCTAAAAACCACCACAAAATGATTGCGGCACTTGTAATTTAGAGTTTGAAAACCCCTACAAATTGATTTGCAAGGGTCGAAAAGCCCATTAATTTATTAAACAAACCCTGCAAATTGACCCTTTTTTTTAATAAACTATATGCCATTATTTCTAGAAGACTTACTCCCGCGTGAAAATGTGCATGCATACACCGACTAGTAAGAGTTACTTTGATTTGTAAATAAGCAAGTCCTCGATTGGATAGTGTAGTATCAAACATGATACTACTTCCTTCGGTCTTAATTATTATAAGGAAAAATTACTTTTATATACATTAGGGATAGTAATGTTGTGCTTTTAATTTTCTTGAATTATTAAAAAAATAAAGATTTATAAAATTTTTCCTAATTAATAGTTATCTTCTCACAACATTAATGAGTTAATTTAAGAGTAGTTGTGGAAAATAACATTAAATGTTTTTTTTTGGTGACTAATAACATAAAATGTTGATAGATTAATTGACAGTTGCTATATTTTAGTCTACCAAAACTAATGCACTTTGTTAGCTTTTAATTGAGTCAAGAGTAGTACTGAATAGGACAGTACTAAAATATATTTTGTCTCGCGTCTACTGTTTAGCAAGGGATAGGAATATTTTTAATATTTAAAATCCACATTTTCTTATTCACTAACTAATAAATCACTTAAGTTTGTCAATAAAAGAATAGAAATATTTATATAATAGCTTAATCTACGTACTTATTGGCCAAAGTGTATTTTTGGTCATTTATCTTTGACCAAAGTTTCAGTATGATTCTTTTTATTTTTGACTTATTTTAGTCATTTATGTTTCAAATCTATGTCATTTAATTACAATCGCGTTCACATTTGCTACACAACCTTCAAAAATGACTTTAATCTTACTTTGCCACAAACACCACATAAATGCAATTTGAAGTTTCTTTTAAATAACTTGGATGCTCCAAGAAATTGTTTACATGAAAGTGTAATCTATATCTATATCTATATACTATACATTTGCAAATAACCTCATTAAACCTTTTAACACATGTCACTCAATTAGCAATTTGATAATTAATGTTTTATCCAAATTATTTATATTTGTAAAATTGTATAAAAATATTAGTTGTGATTATTTGAATAAATAATTTAAAATGTTGTTTTAATTTTGTAACTTCCCAAAATAATAATGCGAATTAATGAAAAAAACGTTTTATTTGTATTTGTAACCTATCAAAAAACTATGGCTATGGCTATAAATATCCAAGGCTGGGTGATTGGTTGAGCCACTTTCAACACCACAACTTCATCTTCACTGACCATCATCTTTTCATCACCGTTCTTTTCACTTTTCTTGGAGAGTTATTCGTCACCATTTGGAATTTTCATGTGGATGGAGGTCAAAACATTTGCACGTGAAATATCCAACGTTGCACGTCAAAACATTTACACGTGGAATATCCAATATCCAAGTTTGAGTGATTGGTTGAGCCACTCTCTACACCACAACTTCATCTTCACTAAGCATCATCTATTCATCACCGTTCGTTTCAATTTTCTTGGATAGTTATTCGTCACCATTTAGAATTTTCATGTGGAAGGAGGTCAAAACATTTGCACGTGAAATATCCAAGGTTGCACGTCAAAACATTTGCACGTGGAATATCCAATATCCAAGGTTGGGTGATTGGTTGAGCCACTCTCCACACCACAACTTCATCGTCACTAAGCATCATCTTTTCATCTCCGTTCGTTTCACTTTTTCTTGGATAGTTATTCGTCACCATTTGGAATTAGGTTTTCCATATTATGTATATGTTGACATGTTTATAAATATGGTTATCCATCTTATGTATATTTTGTTCAAGCTTTTTCATTCTTTTACTTTTTAGTGTTATTTAGCTTTGTAGCGACATAGGATCTACGTGGGTGACTTCTAAACGTGGAAAAAATGGAATAGTAACACAGTAGTGCATATTTGACATGTTGTCAATTGGGTTTTCCATGTTATGTATATTTTGCTATGAAGCCCCGATACTCCAAAATAGGCCACGTACCCGTGTCGGATACGTATCCGATACCGATACTTGTCGGATACTTCTGGATACGTATCCTAGGAGTATCTTGGAATTTATATTTATTTTAAAATTAAAAAAGACAAGATACTTACCGGATACTTGAGGGACACTGTGGGATACGTATCCTGGGAGTATCCTGAGATGTCTCTTGATGAACCGGAGTTGGAAGCTATGTTATTTTTTGACGATGGAAATGGAGGAGAGGAGAACGACACATTTAATGTTAAGTAGTGAATAGTATGCAATTCTATAGATCCTAAACCTCTTTCAGATATGACTTATGATGTTTTTTCCTATATTCTAACTTGAGTAGTAGGCTGTATATCTTTTGTGACATGTTCGTAGGAGGAAGAATATGTTTTAAAATGGGTGGGGAAAATACATTTAACTATGCTTACTTATTTTGATCGGAAGTATCTTTTTTGTAAATGTGATTTATTGAATATTATGAGCAATTGTCAGTTAGTAAAGTGAAGTATCTTTAGTTATGTTTTATATTTTTAAATTTTGATTTAATTTTTTATTGAAGTATCCCTGCTGTATCGTGTCTTGATTTTCAAAATTTTCTCGTATCCACGTATCGTGTCGTATCGTATCACGTATCCGGGCTTCATAGATATTTTGACATGTTTTCAATTAGGTTATCCATCTTATGTATATTTTGTTCAAGCTTTTTCATTCTTTTACTTTTTAGTTTTATTTAGCTTTGTACCGACATATGAGCTACGTGGGTGACTTTAAAACGTGGAAAAAATGGTATATTAAAGCAGTGATGCATATTTATGCTTTTTAATAGTATGATATTTTGTGGAACAAACTCGATGAAAAAATGCCAAAACGTGTCAACCATTTTTAAATGGTTTTTTATATACGAAAATTGGTTGATTATAACTAATTTTAATTAAAATTCATGATTGTTGCGCAATGGACACACAACCAATTTGAAATTTTAGCATTGTTGTATTAAATGTTAACCCTATATCATATGTGTATAAATCAATTTTCAACATACCATGATGAATCGCAGAAACTGATTTCAATGCTACTAACCTGATTTCAATGGCCGATAAAGCTGTCCAAAGCAAAAAACGCAGAACCTGATCCTCGAAGGTTCCAAATTCTTTTGAATTCCGATTTAAAATGAAGAGTTATATTTTCTATTACCTGTATAATCACAAATACGACAAGTTATATCAGACTGATCTATATTTCCTCAAACATGGTTTAAGTTAAAAAATATAGTTTAATATAAGACTGATTTATATTTATGTTTTATTACCATACTTTTTTTATTAAATAACTGTCCATCATTTAATTACAAGAAAAAGTTTGAAAATAACATCTTTGTGATATAGTTGTTTAGTATATTTATTATAATGTTTCAAAATAGTGTTAGTAAATATTGAATTAATAAAGCGTTACAAAATATACAAAATGATATTGACTGCATTTTAACGCCACTAATTGTTATTAATTGTCCGTTTTATTTATAGCCATAGTTTAATATTTTGTAACGCTTTACAAAATATCTTATCCTTCATTTTAAATTATTAAAAAATTTATAATGTCATTTAAGTAACGTTAATATCAATAATTAAAAAGTTCATAATGTCATTTAAGTAACGTTATAAAACGTCACATTAATTAACGTTATAAAACGTACGGGTTATAATATGTAAAATATATGTTATAAAACGCACTGGTTATAATATTAATTATTAAAACGCATGGGTTATAAAACGCACGGGTTATAATATTAATTATTAAAAAGTTCATAATGTTATTAACTATGTTATAGCTAATATTCTTGCTAAATATTATATATTAAAAAGTATATAATATTAATTATTAAATCGTATATATACGGTTATAATATTAATTATTATATTCAAATTTTGTGATACAACTTTCCTTTAAAATTTTGTCATAAGTCCCATGACTAACCGTTATAATAAAGTTAAAGGTGATATAATAAACTGTTCAAATTTTTTGTGGGTTCCATTTGATATATATGTTACATTTAGTTTTTTATAATAGTTAATTATATCACATGTAACGGTTAATTTATTATAATAATTAATTAGTAACGGTGAATTTATTATAATTAACAAATGCAACATAAATTAGTAACGGTTAATTTATTATAATAATCAAATTAAAAGGACAATTTGAAGAGACACACCCATCTATATAAGATGACTACAATCAACAATTCTTCACTACCAACATTCCTCATAGCCAAACCAAACATTACTCTATATCCAATACTATATTGAATATCCTTCCTAACCATTTTTTCAAAATGCCTCCCAAGTATGACATGATCTCAGACATCAATGTCAGAAATGGCAAATGCAACCTACTCGTGGGCATCACAAGGAAATGGGAAGTCCCTGATCTGAACAATAACAGGATCCCATTTTCTGTCGAAATCGTTTTGATTGATAGAGGAGTTAATATTATGCACTTTATAATTTGTTTTCACATCAGCAATATTTTTTTTTTTTGCATTATACTTTTCATATGTCTCATGATGATTTTTTCTGGAGACAGAGATTCAATCGCGAATAATTAGAATCTCTAAAACATCGAAAAATTAACATATATTTTATATATTTGAGTACTTTTTGATGTTGTTTGTTAGCTCCTTAACTTTTTATACCATTCATATTTTCGACAGGGGAACAAGATACATGCAACTGTTCGGAAATCACTTATTTACAAATTTGAGGCTGACTTGAATGAAGGGGATGTTTATAACATCACAAACTTTGATGTTGTTTCTAATGCTGGTGCATATCGTACAACTCTTCACAAATTTAAAATTAATTTTCAGTATAATACAAGGGTTCAAAGGGTCAGTAATATTCAAATGAACATGGTCCCAGACACTTATACTTCTCCTGCTGATGTTTTCAAAAGTGATTTCAACACTGACTATTTAATTGATTAGTACATCAATACATTATCACCGGATCATGTTTTTGTATATATACATTATATTTAACATTAATATTTTTTATGTGTACATGCCTACAGACCTTATTGGTGTGCTGACTGGAATTGGAAAAGAAAGGGAGTATGAGAAAAATGGTATAAAGTCAAAGGTCGTCACAATAGAATTGGATAACAATGGGTGTGATTCCTTTTAATTTTTAATTAGTTTTATATTTGTATTTTTAAAAAAAAAATCTGCGGAACAATTTATTAATTTTTTTTTGTTATATATATTTTTCAGTTCCAAATATCTCTATTTGGTTCATTTGTCGTTGAACGTAATGCATTTGTTTCTTCAGGAGAAGCTGCTAATGCTATTGTTGCTGTTCTGTTTCTGAAGTGTAAGGATTTTAAGGGTACGTGGTCTTTTGTCAGAACTTTATTTTAGTGTATATTTTTTTTATTCAAAGTCCACTTAAATTATTTTAATATTATATGTTATGGTACATTGCAAATGTGTTATGTTGATATATAGGCAAACCATCTCTGCAAAATTCAATAAATGCATTAAAGATTTTGCTCAAACCCTGCTGGAGAAACTGCAGAAGCCTTAAGGAAGAGGTTATACATCATTTTATACAAGAGTTATATATGTATGTATATATATATATATATTAATATATTTATGTTTGATGTAATAAAATATTTAATATTTAATTTTACCCTAAAACTGTTACAAATGGCATAGTAAAATTGTTTCATCCGTTATACTAAACGTTACATATTTAAAAATTGCAACCACTTTCTTCTCTGTCGTTATATCCAAAAATATTTAATTTTACCCTAAAACTACAACCGCTTTCTTTTCTGTCGTTATACTAAAATTGTTTCATTCGTTTTACATTAAACGTTACATATTTAAAAATTAATTAAATTTATATAAACATAAAGGTTTTCAATATAAACGTCTAAGTTTAATTAAAACTTAATTAAACTATAATTGGTAATATAAACGTCCACATTTATACAGATTTAGACGTTATAGATTTATTTGAAACTTAACTAAATAAATACAATGTAAAATAACGTCTTAATTTATACAGATTTAATATAGATTTTGTAACAGAATACGTTATGTCAATTTTTTAATTAAGCAATGATGAATAATTGATCAAATTGAGTATAGTTTAAGAAAACGTTACAAAACGATGAATAATTGTAACAGAATATGTTATCATCCATAAATATTTTTTTACACATAATCAATCATAGCCAAAAAAAACTGAAGCTATAATAATATTTTAACCAAAATTGATATGCAATTATTGTAAAAAATAAAACTAAAGAAAAAAGTACTCATTCGGAATTATTGTATAAAACGTTTTTTTTAATTAAATTCAATCATACCAATACCGATTTCCCGCTCCTAAAAGGTTCACACCCAACTATAAATAAGACTATCATACAAGAATTATACCACTACCAACATTCCTTTACTTCTTGCTCATAGCCAAACGAAACAGTCTTTTATATCCAAAAGCTTTGTTTTCACACCCAGCTATAAATAAGACTACCACACACACATCATCTAATTTTTAGTACTAAACAGCCAAATTCAACCTATTTTATGGTTTTATGGTTTTTAATATAACATATTTTGTTTTTTGTTAAAACAAAAAAAAAGTGTTATTTTCCACACTGGGTTATTATTTCAACATCCATTTATTTCTATTACCATTTAAAAGGGGAAACACTCAATGTAACACAAATGTTAAACCACATTAGAGGTTTAACTTGGGGTTGGTTAGCAAATAGATTGGGGAATCATATTGATATCGAACTCGAAGAATGGAGCAACAATCCCTCTGCTTGTTTGAACCGATTCTAATCTTGTAATCGGGTTTGGAGCACCCCTAGTGCCTACCAATATATACACTTTTGACTTATCAAAAAAAAAAACTGAGGATGTTCACTCAATATTATAGCACAACTTCAGTATTGCATTTTTCTAACTTTTGTGAATTGGTATAATTATAATAACAATTAAGTTATTTGCTATAATTATTACATTAGTCATCATAATCTATAACAATATATAAAGGGCCTTCCAAAAAAAACTGACTCCATTTGGTGTCAGATTTTTTTCCCTTATTGCCCCTACACACCCAGCGTACCATTACAATAGTACCCTTAAAAAAATAATTATAATTAAATAAGACATCAAAATAATTGTAGATAAATGTGTCAAAAACAATTGTAGATAAACCTGTGATAAACTAAGGATACAAATATATCAGATGAAAAAGATGGTGGAATAAGCCAATTGTTGGTTAGCAGTTTGTGTAGTCTTTATGTAATTGGATTGGAGCACCCTAAATGCTCCTTTTTCTTATTAAAAAACATGGAAACAAATATTTAAACAAAAAGTGTACTAAAAGTAAAAATAATTTAGCGTTGGGAAATTAAATATTTGATAAGAATGAGTACATGCAAATAAATTTATCGTTGACAAATCAATTTTTTTTACAGAACGAGACAGAAAAATGCTTTAAGAGTGTCGTACATTCACACACTGTTTTGATCCGAAAACAAAAGTTACAATTAGTATATCACAATGGCAATAAATATATTCACAGTACTTTTCATTGGTCTTGGTCGTTTTCTTTTTTTAATAATTATTGGCCACCTACGGAATGTTTCAACCCTTCAATGAAATAGTACTAATTTCTACTTTTATTTTGGAGCAAATTTAATACTAGCTAACATCAAATTTGTCCACTGTGGGAATCGAATTTGATAAACCGACTTGACCTTACGTTACAAGATAACTTATGTCACTTAGCCAAAGATGTTGGTTTTCTTAATCCTATTTAACTATTAAAAACCTGGTCTTATAAAAAATTTATTAAAAAACCGGAAAGCACGTGTTATTATAAAAAAAAGGATATTTTTTAATTGTTGTGTGTGGTATCCACCAATTTTGCAAATGACTAATTTATGTTGAGAAATTTGGTGACCTCGTATTTTACTCGGCTTTGCAGTTCTATGTATTTCTTTCTCATTCTTCAGAATTCAAACATGCGTAACATGATCGACGGAAAAACATTCAAATATTCATCCCTATATTATATACATCCAAAAATGGTAGAACGAAAATATGAGGACATCGATCACTGGACAAACGAGAACTTGGAAGTACATGGTGGTTAGATGCGGTTTTATAATGTGACCGTGGGAACACGAATTGCTGAATTTGAAATTATTTATTTTTTCTCTCCATACAATTCTTTTGTCTCATTCCCATAATTGTCTGCATATAATTAAGAACATTATACTTATCATAAAGTTGCATGTAACAATGACTTGTGAGTTGCGTGCGATAGCATTTCGAAGACTTTAGTGTCGATAGCATTTCAAACTAGAAATAAAGTCATTTTTTCTGAACAAAAAAAGAAAGAAATAAAGTCATTTTTGAACGCTGTGTAACATATTATTTGGTATAAATCGGGTATCATATGTGCGAAACTGCAGAGACTAATCCCTCGAGCCGTGTAGGACCACAATGGGCGGCAAAGCTCTTTCTCAAGAGATTTAACACTACTGCATGCCCAAGACTGGATTCGAACCCAGGACCTTAGATACGCTGTGTAGCAGCATATGCTAACGCAATTGTAATTAATATAAATTATTTAGGCAAAATTACAGCAGATAACCTTTAAGTTATTTATTTGTAACAAGTTGGCCCTTTAAGTTTTTTTGTAGCAAATAGGCCCTTTAAGTTATCTAACGTTGACACCGTTGACCCTTTTAGTAAAATGTCATATCGTTGATTACATCAAAACACACCAAAATATGATTGGTTGCATCAAAAAACATGAGCTAGAGTAATCACAATATATAAAGTACCATTACATCAAAATATATAAGCTAGAGTAATCACTAAAATGGCCTATTTGTTACAAAAAAAAAACTTAAAGGGCCAACTTGTTTCAAATAAATAACTTAAAGGTCCCCTAGTATAATTTTGCCAATTATTTATTTTGGGGTAGTTCATAGGTAGAAAGGAAAGAAATAATAGGTATGTTTTATGCGTGGTTTACTCAAATCAATATACTCCCTCTGATCCCTATTATAAGAAGATTTTTGGGGTTAATTTTGGTCCTAAAGATAAGAAACTATTCAAGCTATTAGTGTATATTTATTGCTTAAATGCCAATTTAACCCTCATTGAATGCTTTGTTTTTTTTTCAGTTTTCAAGATGGGTGGGAGTAGTTCACATAAGTCTAACTTGAGGGGAGTTATTTCATATGTGAAGTTAAGTGGAGGGTATTTTGGAGACTTAACTTAAAAAAGACAATAATTAAATGAGCTCCTTGATAGTGATTTTTGTATTTTCTTCTTATGATAGGGACCGGAGGGAGTAACAGGTTTGAGTATATATCCCTTGCACTCAACAAAGTGTTTCTATCAATGATAATCAAAATGACTCATGATAGTAGATTCTGAACATGGCTTGAAACTTCATTGTATCGACATCCACATACTCCAAAATTAATGATATTATTGTACGTAGATTAATCTATAATTAATGACTATTTTTATTCTTCTATTGACAAATGTAAGTGCTTAATTAGTTAGCAATAAGAAAATATTAGTTTTCAATATTTAAATTATGAATATCATGACTCAAATTCTCCTTCGTATCTCTTAGCTCACCAATCAGGTTAGCTAAGTAATTTGGATTCAGTGACTTTACCCATTCATATTCTTGGTGACTTTAGACTCTACTTAGAGAGATAAAGATGAGGGAGAAAAATGAGATAAGGTGAGAGAAAAAGCTTTAGATAAGAGAGATAGACAAAAAAAAAACATAAAGACAAGATATTTTTCTCTCCCTAAAGACACTAAATTATTTCCCCTATACCTAGGACAGCACCATTTGTACGCTATTTGATTTGGAAACTGTTCATGGTATTAGACAAAAATAGGGGCAAGAGACTGGATAAAAACATATTCCTATCCCTCGCTAAATAGTAGACGCAGGACAAAAATTATTTAGTACTACTCTTGTTGTCGTCAAACTCTTCAATCCTAGCCGTAGAATCGGTCAGAGGTTTGGACAGTCTGTGATTCCTTTTTCTTCAAGCGATTGCACCTTGGAAGGAACCCTGTTCCTCGACCATGGGTTCCCTAACTCCTCCAAAGAGTGTTAGGTTAGGTGTGAGAGGGATGTGTGGCTTGGATTATCATAAAAAAAGTGATAAAGGGAATATAAAAATAAGTGAAGACATGTGTATTGATTGATATGTATTTTTAAAATGTACAAATGCAACTATATATATATATATATATATATATATATATATATATATATATATATATATATATATATATATATATAGATGAGCCTGCGCTGACCACTATCCGAGCCTACAGTTTCCCACTGTTTGATTAACTAAGATCTAAGGTGTTGACCAAGTGACTTCAAACACAAGAGGGGGGGTTAATTGTGAACTTAGAAAAATAGCGATTAAAAATGAATCACTTAAATAAAAATGAATCAAATAAAATAAAGTGTTTGTAAAAGGTTTGAATTAAAATAAAAGACTAAATAAGTTGAAATAAATAATAATAATAAAAATAACTTGCAAAGGAGAATAAAAGAGATAATGGTAAAGGAAATAGACACACTGAAATTTATCCTAGTTCGGCCACTCCTGAGGCCTACGTCTAGTCCCCAAGGCAAAACACACCAAGGGATTTTAATCAATCAATCAAACACTAGCTTTTAGAACAGGTTCAGCTAGAAACCTTTACAACCGAAGAACACCGCCTTCATACAAAAATGGGATATCACCTCCCTATGTAGAAGAGCCACAAAACCAAGAGATATCACCTCTCTTGAATAGCTTGGGATCACACCCAAAAAGAAAGAAATAAAAATGATAAGAGAATACACTCAATAGTGTAGATAATGAACAAATTGAAGTACAAGTTATACAACTCAAACAATGTGGAATATAAAGCTCTCAAATAAAATATTAGCAAGTGAAAAATGAATGATAGTGATGAAAAGATAATTTTGATATATCTTTGATGCAAAAATGTGTTTTTCAAATAGCTACCACAAGTCTCCTATTTATAGAGAAGATGGAATGAATGATATTTAGAAAATAATAAATCAGCCAAATCAAAACACCAACGGTAACATGATAATCAATTCCCATAAACATTGATAATGTGGTGATTACAAAAGAACCCTCAAATGTCCGTTGGAAAAATTCACTCAACGGTAACAATATATTAATCCGTATATACTGATATGAAATGAAAATTGAAATCCATCAAATTATTGTGAAACGATTTTATATGCCATATCATGCTTAGTGAATTTCACATTAAAAGTTTTATCCGTTGGAGAGAAAAATATAAGCTATATCAATATATAATTGATTCCCATATATAACTAATTACTAGTATGTATCACCCGTGTCAGCACGGGTATACAAATTTTTCTAAAAATAATTTAAAATAATTTTTTCGTTAAATGTTTTCAAAATCACATCTTTTTTTTCCCTCTACGTTATACTTTAGTCGATCCTAGAGGATTTGTGGCGATTTCGAAGAATAAATACTGATCTCTAAGCAACATCACATAATTAGCGCACCTGGTTGAAACTACTTGATATTGGCTTCCAAATAGAATCATCAGGTACAGATTCACGAAATCCGATATGCATTTTAATTACCTTCATCTGTATATAAAGCTAATACTGGGTCGTTACCCTCTCACACGTCTTAACCTTTGAGATATGTTGCTGGACTACGACTGCAACTTATAGATTTCATTATCGTATCAATTACTTGGTCGAATAGCGGTTTGGCAAAGTACCATGAATGATTTTTAAATACTGTTTAAAAATGAATGATTATATTATATAAATACGGTTCAATTTAGGGAAAACTGAAACCTTGATTTTTTAAACGCGTGAATATTCACATATTATGAACTTGTCTGTTGTTAATTTCATTACCGTATTAAATACTCACATCGAATAGCGGTTTGGCAAAACTTCACGAACGAATTTTAAATACTGTTTAAAAATTAATGTTATATTTTTTCCTTTTGTTATAATTTATTTTACATATGTTGTGTCTTTGTAATCAAACAAATATATATGTAGACAAAAACTGAATTTATGAAAAATTTTAACAACAAATGGATTTTTGTTAATTAGATAAAATTTTAGAGATGAACGATCTTTTTAATTATGAATCAGTCCAAACTTAGTTTAAGAAAGGGTTTTTTAATTAGGAATGGAAAGGCATTATTAAAAGCCAAGTCCCTATAAAGTGAACTTCCCTTTTCCTCTGCTTCACCGTTTCAAAGCGCGTAGGATGACAGACCAGATCGGTGACTTTATGGTTTTCTTCAAATCAGCGATGTGACTATCGCTCAACGGTTCTGATTCCCCCTCTACGGTAGACGGCCAAATAACAACGCACGGAGGTCAAGTCTTCTCAGGGAATGAACGCAACACTCTCAGGTATATAATCTACTGAGCTATATTCCCAAATCGAAAACTCATGGAAATTTCCGGATACCTGATTCATGTTCCTGATATGAAAATCAAAGTTTATTATGCATCTTCAAGATCTGATTGTGTGGCAGCTAACGACTCCATCTTTTAAATTAACCTAATTATTGTTTGAAAATAGTTTTCGTTTGTGAATATGAAGATATGTTTTGTTTAACTCTGAGCCATTTTTGAGCATTTGTGTTTTGAATCAGGATTTTTAGTTGATTCCCTAATTTTGCTTTTATTCTATTTCCTCTTTTGGTTTTGATTTTTGTTTTAGTATTTTCTTTGCAACATTCTTTGTGCACATCTATATATACAATAGTTCACTTCGAAGTTGGATGCCCTGTTGAAGGTAAGCGTGCTCTAGGAAAAGTGTTAGATAGAGTCCAAGAGACGTACAACTCTATGTTGAATGGGAAGTAGCTTGCCTTTGACGGCGAGAAGACTTTGTTGACCATTGCTCTCTTGCTCAATGGTTTTTTGGTTCAGATTTCAGCGAGTGGTTTTTTGGTTCAATGGCGAGACAACCTCGATCCTCATGCTCGAGAAATGGCTCCTCAAGATGGACCTCTCGTTAAGTGACCAATCACACCGCCACATAGGTACGACGGTATTGCAGCTTTGTAGTTTCATTCTTTACGGATAGATATTGATCAACGATGTGAATCATGCTTGCTGAGTTTCATGTGAATTAAATTATATATGGCTTGTTGTCATGAAATTAAACCAATTCGTAGTTAGTATGTTTTGCCTTTGATTCGTTAAATTACAATTTTTCTTTGATTTCTAAAGCATCAGAGATAGCTGATTAGGGGCAAAATATGAAAGTACTTCTTGGATGAATCAGGTTTGCAAAATTAAAGGAGAGTGTGTTGGGTGTGTTTAAGCAAAAGAGAACTTTTTAAGAAGATTGATGAATGTGTTTTAAAAATGGAAGAGGTTTGTTTACTGGTAACTTAAAATAGTATGCTATTTTTTGAAGTATCAATAGAACTCCATCACTTGTAGGTTTAATTATCGACTCTTAGCCTGATGATTCTGATTCATTCATGATTACTTGTTCTGTTTAATTAACTATGAGCACCATTTCCATTGTAAACGGGTACAAATGTGGGACACTTGAAAAATATAATTCAATTCTCAAAATAAAACTCCAGTATAATGCCACCATTTCTATGAGAACCATTTCCATTGTAACTATGTGAACCATTTCATTAGTTTTTACCAACCTGTTGTGTGAACTCCAGTATCTGATTTTAAAAAAAACAACCCGCAAATATTCTATTAGTTAAAAGTTGCTTTGATTCAGCATGGATGGTTGAATTTTTTGGTCAATAGAACAGATATCAATTTGCTTGAATGATTGTAATAATACGTGGCCAGAGGCATACATGTGGTTTTTTTTGTTTAATTGGTGTTGATTGATGATTTGTGATGGTTTATAGTATAATCTAAAAGGGCCACTACCATGAAATAAACAATTCCTTCATAGCCATTTGCCTGAACCTTTGTACTCACATGGGTATTATTGTATAATTTGTGTTGATGGACAATATAGTGTTACTTTTACGATGGCATTGATACTGTAACATCTCTTATGAGCAACCCTGTTAGTTGTAGACACCCTAAGACAAAATACCCCCTATTTAACAATGATTTGAATCATGTTTGGTTTGTTTCATGTGTTTTAAATTACCTAGTCTTGTTTGGATGAAATTAAATCAATTCTGGTTTCAAATATTTAGCTTCTTCCCCCTTATTATAATATAATTGTTCTTGAACTTCAATGCCTTTGTGTGACAATACTAACAATTGTAGCGTAAGCGCAGTAACAGAATATGGTGAGATGTAGCAACTGTTAGGTTAATAGAATATGGTGAGATGTAGCAACTGTTCCTTGTAATTATTTGTATTTGTTGATAAATTAGGAGTAACTTTTCAGTATCCAACACTCCACTATATGTTCAAAAACTAACTTCGACATAACTGGTGCGTCGTCTCAATTTTACAGGATAACTTGCCGGGGTGTATGCTTATTGATGCCAAGGTATGACTATAAGCTGACTTTTATTAATAACTGATAAATCCGCATAAGCATTTTCTAACCGTTGCTGCCGCCAGACTGTACATGGAAATTGCAAAACAAAATCAAGAGAATTTTAAACGCTTTGTAGACACAGACGTTCTGCCAGTTTTATCACAATTCTTTGTACAATAAAGGCAATGCTCTACGGCCGAAATCGCCTTTACCACCCATTGTGGCATCTTGCATAACAATTCTTTGTTTATATTTTTAAGACAAATTGTGGAGACTGTTGTTTGACAATAAAGGCAATGCTCTACGGCCGAAATTGCCTTTAATGTGGGCTTTAAAATCAGGGTTTGTTATAGGAATTTTCTTTAACAAATATAGAATACCCAATGCTCTGAAATTGCCTCTAATGTTGGGCGCAAGATCAGGGATTGTTATAGCAATTCCGTAATAGAGTTATGAAATTTCCTAAAATGTTTGCTTTGGTAGTTTGAATGCTGATCATTTAGTCAACACTATTTCCATATCTTAGCATTAAATACAGGTTTTTGAAAGCTGGGCTGCGTTTCTGTGGAAGGGATTAGTAAGAGGAGGGAACAATGATCCACAAAAGTAGGCAGGGCATTGAAGTTTTGGTTTGATATGATTCTGAACGGTTATGTATTAAAATTATTAATTACAGATCCGAAGGTTGCGCAGATCACTTCCCAGGTGTGCTTTGCAAGGTTCGTTGCTCCAAACCGTTGGATCGTCTTAATTGCAAACCGTATAAAACCTCGGCCGTCAGATGCAGGCTTAATGTCATTAGATGCACACGTGGATGCCACATATTTCTGGAGAGATCTGCGTGTATTTATGTGATTGGTCTGCTTGAATGCTGACTTGTACAAACTCATGATTGTAATTAAGTATGATATGATAAAGAAATTTGAATAATGTACTCCAATATAACCGTTGGAAAAATGCAGATGCCATGCCATATTCATGTAGTTAAACTAAGCATGATAATAGGATTTGAGCTTAATAGAATTACGTAAACACATGAAGTGCCCAACTGATCATGCAATCAAATATAAACATGTAAAAATAATCATTTACCACATAATTGATTATTCTAATTAATTATAAAATATTTTCATGCAAAATATATTTTTATGAAAATTAGTGCAAGTGTGTGATTTATTTTATTTTAGAGAGCTTTATTTCCACTTACACAAATATCCTAAACCATACAATAAACCAAACAACTCTTGACTTGAAAGTTTTATCTCCTTTTCCGCTTTTTGCAATCTTCACATTTTTGGAACTTTTTTTGTCAATCATCAAAACCAAATTCTTCCTGTCAAGGCATATATTCACATTCTCCCCCTTTTTGATGATGACAAACATCATTAGGAGGGATTTGCTCAATGAAAGGGCTAGGAAATAAATATTTCATAACAAAGTATATGTCAGAGATAAGCGCAGATTATACTCCCCCTTTCTATATGTGTCATACCCTAATTTTGTCCGCCTAGTTTCAAAACCCTAATTTTCAGCAAAAATAAATAATTTTGTGAGTGATGCATTATTTGAGAAAGGGTTTAGGGTATTTACCCAAGCATTCTAAGGTTTTCAAAATCATTTTTGAGAAATTAAGGAATTTTGGGGCATTTAAAAGGGGCATTGTTTGGTCAATTTCAATTTAATAAATTTTTGCTAGCTGAAAATCCAATTAATTAATTTTTGGGAATTTATTTAATGAAATTGTATTATTTTGAACAAAAAAAATAAATATAGAAAATCATTTTTCAAATTATGCGCATATTTTATATGTGTAGTAAAAAAATCAAGTTCAAATTAATTCAAGAAAGCTTTTCAAAAAAATAGTACAAGGAATATTCCCAAAAATTACATGATAAGATTTTTGTTGGCAATTTTGGTCATCTCTCATTTTCAAAAATGGCATATTCTTCAAGATACCTTGTATATGGCTCAAAATGGTTAGATTTATGTACAATTATCTTGAAAAGAATAATCAAAATGGAGAGGATAATTGGAAGGTTCATGGATGGTACAATAGTACAATTGCCAACTAGCAAAACTTGGGCACCACTCTTCTCTCCCTTGCTTGGCCGAATTCACTCCCCCTCATTTCCCTCTCATTTTGCATTTTTTTGTCCCTCATCAAAGTGTGTTTCAATCCTCACCCTTGATTCAAAATTAAAATGCAATCCTAGAATGAGATGAGGTACACAATGACTTAAATGCCCCTAAACCTAATTGCACATTATATATACCCTCATATCCTCACCTCTCATAAGGTTTTTGCTCACAATTCACACTCAAAACCCTAGCACACAAACCTCTCCTCTCCTCTCCTCCTTTGGCCGAAATCACCCCCTCATTCCCTCACCTCATTTCTTCACTTTTTCACTTCAAATCAACATTCTAGTCCTAAATCCTTCATCATCCTTGCATTCTCTTCAAAGATCCATCTTCAAATCTCAAGAATCAAGCTCAAGATTGAAGATTAGAGGGTTGATTCAAGTGGTTTAGTGTTCATTCACCTTATCTCTTTTGCTATTCTAGCTTGGAGTTGAGGTATACTCTCACTCTTAACATCATCCAAATTTTAGCTTAAAAAATGTAGATCATCAATCTACTTTTGCATATCAAGCATTTCTTTGCATTTTAGTGCTCTATTCTTTTGATGAAATGTTGATATAATTGTTGTTGTTGAATGAGAGATGTGTTTCAAGCATTTTGACAAACACTTTGGGAGGTTTGGATGCTTGAAATGCATCTCTCTCTTGGAATAAATTTTGTGTTGGTGCTATTTTCATTTTGTGCTTACATTTCCATGAATAAAATTGTGATTTATGTTTGTTTTCACTATAATTTTGCATTTTGTTGAATAAAATGATGTGATGCCTCGCAAATCATGATTAGAATTAGGGTTTGTTAATTTTCTTGTGAAATGGGTTTGCAATATTGAGTAAAATGATTTCTCAAGTTGTTTTGGTTTGGTTGTTATGTACTTTGTTTGCAAAATTACTCTATGTTGATGATTGGCAAGAGGACTCACACTTGTGCCTTTGAGCACTTAACTTTAAGTGTTGAGGATTGACTAAAATGATTCAACGCAATTGATTTGATGTTTTGATTGCAAAATATTGTTGCTAATTGATTGTATCTTGCTTGCAAATTGTTATATGTTGATGATTGGCAAGAGGACTCACACTTGTGCCTTTGTGCACTTCACTTTAAGTGTTGAGGATTGCCTAACATGATTCAACACAACCTTGTGCTTTGATTGTAAACTTTGGTTTGCTTGTTAGTAACTTGTTTGCAAAATTATTCTATGTTGATGATTGGCAAGAGGACTCACACTTGTGCCTTGTGCACTTCACTTTAAGTGTTGAGGATTGCCTAAGATGATTCAACACAACCTTGTGCTTTGATTGTAAACTTTGGTTTGCTTGTTAGTAACTTGTTTGCAAAGTTATTCAATGTTGAGGATTGGCAAGAGGACTCTCACTTGTGCCTTAGGCACTTCATTTTAAGTGATGAGGATTGCCTAAGATGATTCAATTTTCTTTGTGCAATTCTTGCTTGAAAATGCAAATGCTAGTTTTCTAACTTGATTAATCAATTTTGGTTACAAAAATGACTTGTTAATGCCCTCTTTTGGTCACTTTTGGTCTTGCAAATGTGATGTTCTTTCTAGGTCAATGTTATGCTTTAATGTTGATGATTTGGTAAAAGGACTAGACACTTATGCACTTGTGCATTGTCTCAAGCGTCAAGGATTACCAAAAGGGATTCAACCTTGTGTTTTATCTTGTGTTGACACTTAATTGAATTGAACTTTTGTATGATCTCTTTGTGTGCTTATTTTTGATCTTACATATACATGCCATTAGACGTTGATGACTAAGTGTCATTCTTGTGCTCAAATGTTGTAATTGGTAATGTTTATGCTTATGCTTACATTGTTGATTGCTTTGCTTGCAATTTGTTAAATGTTGCACTTTGGTTCTTGACTTGGAAATTGATTGAATGTTCTACTTTCTTTTCCTTTTGGATGCCACGCCATCCCAACAAATCTTTTGTGACCAATGTCACCCTCAAACTCCCTTCTCCTTTCTTCAAATCAATCATTTTCTAAAGCTTTTCCAAATTCAATCTTTTCTCAAATTGTTTTCATAAGACAATCAAATTCTTTCTAAGATCAACAATAAACCTTTTTGAAAACTCATAAGGAGGCAAGTCGGACGTACGGCCGGTGTTGTCTAGCATCCTAAGATCGGAGCTGTACAGCTCAAACATCTTGGGATACTTATGAGAATCAAAACAAGTAATTAACAACTTGAACCCTATTTCAAAAAATGAGTAAGGAATCGAGTCGGATGTACATCCGGTATTGGTTAGCGTCTTAGGGTTAGCGAGCTGTACAGTTCGTGCGAGCCTAAGATACTTGCTCAAATAAAAGCAACCAACCTCACAACAAATCTTTTTCTCCCTTAATAAATAAAAAACATTTTCAATAAGTAGGGGGCACGTCGTCTGTACAGGCGGGGTTGTCTTTGTTCTAGGTCTAGTGGACTGTACAGTCTAGGACCGAAAATCCCTACAATAAAAAACACCAACACAAAGTTTCTCGACTAAAGAGAACTACGTAAGCTTTGAATTCTCCATCGCACCGGGAGATACGTAGGAGCGGGTCACATCCCGTCAAGCACACTTTTAAAAAATAGGCAAAATTACACTAGAGGACCTTTAAGTTATTTATTTGTAACAAGTTGGACCTTTAAGTTTTTTTTGTAACAAATAGGCCCTTTTAATGATTTCTCTAGCTTATATATTTTGATGTAATGCTACTTTATATATTGTGACTACTCTAGCTTATGTATTTTGATGCAAACAAACATATTTTGGTGTATTTTGATGTAATGAACGATATTACATTTTACTAAAAGGGCCAACGGTGTCAACGTCGGGTAACTTAAAGGGCCTATTTGTTACAAAAGAAACTTAAAGGGCCAACTTGTTACAAATAAATAAGTTAAAGGTCCCCTGGTGTAATTTTGCCTAAAAAATAATAAAAAGATTCTTCTTTTCCCCCGTTTTCAAAAACATTTTCTCAAATAAAAAAGCAGTAGAATGAATTGTTTCAAATCAACTCTGTAAAAACCGCACATCAAGTTAAAGGTTCCCTTTCGGTAGAAAGGAGGTGTGGGATGCTAATACCTTCCCCACACCTAACCGACCCCCGAACCTACATCTCTAGTTCTCAAAGGACCACCCCGCCTTAAAAAGGACCCTTTTTCAATGTTTTGGTCCCTAAATAAAAAATGTTGATGGCGGCTTCACAAATTTTCACATTGTACGATGAAAGGTCCAAACCGGATTTTTTGGGGTGCAACAGCTGGCGACTTCACTGGGGACTTTCCTTTTAAAACGAGGGTCAGGCCTAATTAACTTGATGTGCGGTTTAATTGTTTGATTTGAATGTGATTGTTCTATTTCTCTCTTTTCTTCTCCTTCTTTTTCTTCTCTCTTTCTGATGTTTGAATGTTCTCTTGCATTCTCGTGTTGTTATGTTGCATTCATGTGCATTTGACTCTTCTTCTTCTATGTTCGCTTCTTGTTCCTTCTTCTCCTTTCATCTTCTTTTGTTTATATGCTTAATATGATCATGCATTTCTCCAATCCCCATGTCCCCTTCTTCTTTGCTCCCTTTCTTCAAGGTAAGCTCATGCATCATTCCCCCGATTCTACTATGATCCCTTCTTCTTTGCTCCCTTTCTTCAAGGTAAGTTCATGCATTCCCCCGATTCTATTATGACCCCTCTTCTTGGCTCCCTTTCTTGAGGTAAGCAGTGCATATGATTGTTGTTGGAACCCTAGGTTAGTTTACTTGTTTGTATTAAAATGATATATGCTTGCAAAACCCTAGGGTAGACGACTCTTTGTATGGACTGTTTCTGGATTTTCTTTGCAGGTGGGGGGGTATGTTTGTCGTTGTGCTCCTACACACACGTTGCACTCTTTTTACCCTTATATTTCTTGGTAAGACAGCCCTATACCCGGGCTAGAGCATACCTTAGGCTAGAACGAAGTCATTAGTGGCTGCTCACTGGACGTACGTCTTGTTGGGTGGTTGCGAAGACTTCACCTAGAGTTTGGCTTTGTTTGAAGACATCATCACTTGGACGTACGTCCCTGGGATCGGTGCTCTCAGATGAGGTCGTTGGCTCTAGGAACCTTATTTAGGGTCCTTCTTTTAGTGCTATCCTTGAAGTGTGTACCCGTAGAAATAGCCATAGACCCTGTCTCTAAGAAACCTTGTAGGACACAAAGGAGCTGCATACCCCTGCATCTGAATAAAGATTTTTGCAAATAAACCGAAAATTTTCAAAAAAAAAATGTATGTGAATTTCTAGCTTTTGAAAAACTGTTATGTTGAAAATATTATTATTTTTTTTCATCATGCATCCATTCATACACTTTGCATGCATTCTCACCAGTGCCGGGGAAATTGTAGATACCAAAAAAAAATAAAACGCATTTTGCATCGCATGCATACACATATACTTATGCATCCATTCATTTCATGCATCCATGCATCTATTCATTCAGGCTCTTACACAATAAATATTTAAACAAACAGAAAAGGCAAGCTGGTTCACCATCACCGTTACTACACTCGTCTACAGGCAAGGCTCATGGCAGAGAATCAAGAAAGTCCAGACATTGAGATTGAGGGTTATCACTCGGGTCCGGATGATCCGGTTATAGAGATACTCAACCCCGAGCAGCTAGCTCAAGAAAACCGGGTCTTGAAGGATAAGGTAGGGGCTATGGAGGCCCAGATGGTTGAAATAATGGGTATGCTGAGGAATCTGAAAGGTGGGGCCAGTGCTGAGGCCACCGCCGTTGTAAACCCTGATGGAGTTGTCACCTTCATTCCCCCTCCGAGGCCTGTTAATGCTGCAACTACTATTCCTCCTCCGGGAACGGGGATCCCTCATTTTGTCCACTCTCCAGGGGCAAGCGGTCAGAGCCATCCAGCTGCTCAGAGGTACCCGTGGGGAATGCCAGTCGGTTATACGTCTCAAAATGTTGAATCCAATCCAGCTGGGGTAACAGGGCCAAGTCAGGCTGCTGTGGTCGTACCTGGTGGAGTTGTTGGTAGACCACAGGTCCACGCTCTTAATCATGATGCTGCACTACAGAGAAATCCACTCAGTCCTACTCCTTGGATCACTACCAATCCTCAGAATGTTGCGTATCAAGTAGGAAATCCCGCTCAGTTTGGGGGAAATTATTATGGCATGAGTAGTCATCCTCAGGGGCATGTGTTTGAAAACTCTCAACCCAGAGACCAGTATCGTGTGCTTGAAGAACGGTTAAGGGCTGTGGAAGGTGCAGGTGTTAGAGTCAAGGATGCCCGTGATTTGTGTCTCGTTCCAGATATAGTCCTTCCTCCAAAGTTTAAGGCACCTAATTTTGACAAGTACCGGGGTGCTGGTTGTCCATCAAGTCATATAACCATGTATTGCCGAAAAATGGCTGCGCATGCTAGTGATGATAAGCTGTTGATCCACTGCTTTCAGAATAGCTTAGCTGGGGCATCCTTAGACTGGTACATGCAGTTACAGTCTTCCGACATCCATAGTTGGAAGGACCTCTCAGAAGCCTTTTTGAAACAGTACAAGTACAATATGGATATGGCTCCAGATCGATCTCAGTTACAGCACATGGGCAAAGGAGATAAAGAATCTTTTAAAGAATACGCCCAACGGTGGAGAAGTACAGCTGCACAAGTAAAGCCATCACTAACAGAGAAAGAGATGGTATACATGTTCATGGAAACTCTTCCGGCAATCTACTACGACAGACTGATAGGGAGTGTCTCGTCAAATTTCTCAGACATGGTAATTATTGGGGAAAGGCTTGAAAACGGTTTGCGTAGCGGGAAGATTGCCAACCACTTTGGTAGTTCAGGTAGTTCAGGCAGTTCAGGTGGACAAAGAAAGCCCTCTTCTCATTTCCCTAAAAAGAAAGAGGGAGAGACCAATGTAATTTCCGGAGGAAATCCATCTTTCAGTACTCCACCGCAGACGGTACCATTCTCAGCACCAGTGCAACCTCAACGAGCCAATGATGGTTATAAAGCCCAGAACTACCAGTATAAGAAGCGCGTCAGTTTTGATCCAATCTCGATGACTTACACAGAGCTGTTCAATCATCTGGTCTCCAAAAACCTAATCAACACTCGCTCGATGAAGCCTCTCCAGCCTCCTTTCCCTAGGAGCTATAATGCCAATGCTACTTGTAGTTTTCATGAGGGTGGAATCGGTCACACAGTGGAGGACTGCAAAGCTTTTAAGCACGTAGTTCAGGACTTAATCGACGCTAATTGGATTTCTTTCAAACAGAACAGTCCAAGTATAACTACAAATCCACTGCCAGGACATGGGAATCCGTCGACCAATGCAATAGAAGATTCTACTGGACAGGTGATAAGGGAGGTTGAGAAAATTAAAACTCCCTTGGATGCCATTCACGCTGAATTGTGTCGATTTGAGGTCATTGAGAAAGGATGTTGTCAGGAGAATGGGTGTGCTGACTCCCTGTGTAAAGGGGTCTGTGAAGTTTTTAAGCAGATCTTGCAAGACTTGATGGACCGCCGTGTAGTTCAGGTAGCTACTTTTGAAACAGAAGAAAGCGTGATGACCCTTCAGTCTAATAATGGCAGAGAAGTCAGAAGGCCAATTGAGATTTTATATGATTACAATCCGAGGCAAGTTCAAGCCAAAGCTCAGCCCATAGTCATTGAGGTCCCTGCTCCCTTTCCATATGAGAAAGATAGTGCTGTGCCCTGGAAATATAGTACTTTGCCTCCAGTGGAGAGTTCTCCAAGTGCATCTGCTGTCACCAATATATCAGGAGTGGGTAGAATGGCGAGAAGCGGCCGTATGTATGCTCCGGAAACTCTTCGGGTTGAAACGTCTAAAGATGCTGAGGACAGGTTTAGAAAAGGAAAAGAGAAAGTATCAGAGGATACCCAGGGCAAGAAAGTAACAGAACAGGAAGCCAGTGAGTTCTTAAGGATTGTTAGACAAAGTGATTATCAAATTGTTGATCAGTTGAAACAAACTCCAGCCAAGATCTCTATGCTGTCGTTACTGCTCAGTTCAGAAGCTCATCGGACTGCCCTGATGAAAGTACTCAATGAAGCCCATGTCGCTGAAGATATCTCTGTGTGTCAGTTTGATGGGATTGTAGGAAACATCGTGGCAGCTAATCATTTGACTTTTGCTGACGATGAGTTACCCCCAGGAGGAAGAAAGCACAACCAGGCTCTGCATATCTCCGTCAAATGCGGAGACTATGTGTTGGCTCGGGTTTTGATTGATAATGGGTCCTCACTAAATGTCATGCCGAAGTCCACCATGGACAAAATGGATGTGGACTGCTCTCATATGAAGCCTAGTTCGACGTTGGTGAGAGCGTTTGACGGGTCGAAGAAGGAAGTGCTAGGGGAAGTGGAGTTCCCAATTCAGATTGGGCCGGAGACCTTTTATGTGAATTTCCAGATCATGGACATCACTTCATCATATAGCTGCCTGTTGGGGAGACCGTGGATTCACATGGCGGGAGCTTTTCCCTCTTCCCTACACCAGAGGGTCAAGTTTGTGGTAGATGACAAGATTGTTGTTGTGTTTGGTGAAGAAGAAATGTTAGTCAACAAGCCATCCCCATTCCGTTATGTGGAAGCCGCTGAGGAATCTCTGGAGACCTCCTTTCAGTCCCTTGAAATTGCTAATGCTGTATACGGAGGGAGCAAGCTTCCGTCACCAGGGTCAAAATTGTCAAGGAACGAGGAAATGGTCGCCAAGATCATGATAGAACAAGGATACAAGGTGGGATGTGGTTTAGGAAAGACTGGTCAGGGGATTCTTGCGCCTATTCAACTGAAGGAAAATCGAGACCGTTGTGGGTTGGGGTACCATCCTAATCAAGCCGAGAGAAAGGGGATGGCAGAGGAAAGAAAGAGCAGGTGGTTGGCCAAACTGAGAGGCCATGATCCTTGGTCAAAAAAGATCCCTATCTGTGATATTCGCCAGAGCTTTAAGAGTGCAGGGTTGCTGGACCCTAATCAAATCGCTGCCATTGGGGATGGTCCTGGAGCTGAAAAAGGTGATACCAGCCTAGTCCGCCGTTGCTTCGCCGGTGAAAAGTTGAAGAATTGGGAAGCTGCTGACTTTCCCGTGGATTTTAATTCAAAGTAATAATTTGTAATGCACCCCTGTGGCTCTGCCCAAGGCCATAGGATGAGTTGTTAGGGGCACGCATGTTTTCATCTTCATTGCTATCATCATCAATAAAAAACGTTGTTTTTGAAATTCATCAATAAAATCATTTCCCTTAATTTCATGTGTCTTCTCCGCTTTATTTTATTTTGCCTGTTTGTTTCGCCTTTCATTCTGCTTTTTGCCTCTGCAAATGCAGATCAACAATAATTATCTCTGAAAATAACAATGCCGATGATCCATATTTTGACTTTGATCATCCAATTAATCAAACTGAGGGAGATGTTGAGAACAACTGGGAAGCTCCTCCAGAACTAATGAGATTAATGGAACAGGAAGAAAGGGTCATTCAGCCTCATGGAGAATCAACTGAGGTAATCAACTTGGGTACAGATGAGAACAAGAAAGAAGTTAAGGTCAGTACCGCAATGAACGACAGTGATCGTATGAAGTTAATTCAGCTCTTGCGCGATTACGTTGACATTTTTGCATGGTCGTATCAAGATATGCCTGGGTTGGATACCGATATTGTTGTGCACAAGTTGCCAGTAAAGCCAGAATGCCCTCCTGTAAAGCAAAGACTGAGAAGAATGAAGCCAGAGATGTCGTTGAAAATCCGGGACGAGGTAAAGAAGCAGTTTGATGCCGGGTTTCTAGCGGTTGCCAAGTATCCTCAATGGGTTGCCAATATCGTCCCGGTTCCGAAGAAGGACGGGAAAGTCAGGATGTGTGTCGATTACAGGGATCTGAACAGAGCCAGCCCCAAAGACGATTTCCCCCTACCCCACATTGATATTCTGGTGGACAGTACAGCCCAACACTCTTTATTCTCCTTCATGGACGGATACTCAGGATACAATCAGATAAAGATGGCTCCAGAAGATATGGAGAAAACAACCTTCATAACTCTCTGGGGAACCTTTTGCTATAAGGTGATGTCTTTCGGACTCAAAAACGCCGGTGCAACGTATCAGAGGGCCATGGTGACATTGTTCCACGACATGATGCACAAGGAAATCGAGGTGTATGTGGATGATATGATTGCTAAATCCAAGACTGATGAAGAGCATATTGTGAATCTGCAAAAACTCTTTGAACGTCTAAGGAAGTTCAAACTCAGATGAAACCCAGCTAAATGCACCTTCGGTGTAAGATTCGGAAAGCTACTGGGGTTCATCGTCAGTCAGAAAGGGATAGAAGTTGATCCAGATAAAGTCAAAGCAATCCTCGAAATGCCAGTACCAAAGACTGAAAGGGAGGTCCGTGGTTTTCTTGGGAGATTGAATTACATCTCAAGGTTCATATCCCAACTGACAGCCACTTGCGAGCCTCTCTTTAAGCTGTTGTGCAAGAACCATCAATCCAAATGGAACGATGATTGTCAGAGAGCCTTCGAGAGAATTAAAGAGTATCTTCAGAATCCACCAATTCTGATGCCACCGGTGTTCGGAAGACCGCTGATCTTGTACCTAACCGTGTTAGACAATTCGATGGGGTGTGTGCTGGGGCAGCATGATGAGTCAGGCAAGAAAGAACATGCTATTTATTACCTGAGCAAGAAATTTACTGACTGCGAGACAAGATACACAATGCTGGAGAAGACTTGTTGTGCTTTGGCTTGGGCTGCTCATCGTTTAAGGCAGTACATGCTGAGCCATACAACTTGGTTGGTGTCTAAAATGGATCCGATCAAGTACATTTTTGAGAAACCAGCTCTCGCAGGACGGATTGCCCGTTGGCAGATGTTATTGTCAGAATATGATATCCTGTACGTCACGCATAAGGCAGTCAAGGGCAGCGCACTTGCTGAGTACTTAGCTTGTCAGCCTATCCCAGAATACCAGTCGATGCAGTATGATTTTCCCGATGAAGACATCATGGCACTATTCGACGAGGGGAAGCCCCAAGAAGATGAAAGATGGAGGATGATATTTGATGGTGCATCCAACATGTGGGGGCATGGGGCCGGAGCTGTGTTAATCTCTCCAGACAATCGCTTCATTCCGGTCACTGCAAGACTGAGCTTTTATGTTACAAATAACATTGCGGAATACGAAGCGTGCATCCTGGGTATTCAGGCAGCCCTTGAATGGAAGGTCAAAAGGCTTGATGTGTATGGTGATTCAGCCTTGGTTATTCATCAGGTGCGAGGTGATTGGGAGACCAGAGATCCCAAATTGATTCCCTATTATGATTATGTTCAAGAATTGATGGAGTCCTTTGAGGAAGTCACTTTCCAGCATATCCCTCGAAGCGAAAACCAGTTGGCCGATGCTTTGGCAACCTTGTCGTCAATGTTCAACATCAGCTGTGACAAGAGTTTAGCTCACCTCAGAATCCAGCATAGGGATCTACTAGCACATCATTACTGCACTGCAATATATGAAGAGCCTGATGACAAGCCGTGGTACCATGATATCAAGCAGTACATCACCACCAGGGAATACCATCCTGGGGCATCAGAAAATGACAAGAGAACGCTCAGAAGGCTGTCGAGGAATTTCTTCCTGAATGGTGAAGTTCTCTACAAGAGAAATTATGACATGGTTCTCCTAAGGTGTGTTGCGAAGGAGGAGGCCGAAAAGATTATGAAAGAGGTTCATGAAGGCTCATTCGGGGTTCATTCCAGTGGACACACCATGGCCAGAAAAATCTTAAGAGCCGGCTATTATTGGCTGCAAATGGAATCTGACTGTTACAGCTTTGTAAGAAAGTGTCACAAATGCCAAATCTATGCCAATCATATCCATGTACCACCTGCTTCATTAAACGTTCTGACTGCTTCTTGGCCATTCTCAATGTGGGGGATGGATGTCATCGGTCCTATAGAGCCAAAAGCATCAAACGGGCATCGCTTCATCCTTGTCGCCATTGATTATTTCACCAAGTGGGTTGAAGCTGCCTCATACTCAAGCATCACTAGCTCTGTGGTTGCAAAGTTTGTAAAAAAAGATCTGGTTTGTCGTTACGGCCTTCCAAACAGGATCATCACCGATAACGGTAGTAACCTGAATAGCAAGATGATGAAAGACCTGTGCACAGAATTCAAAATCCAGCATCATAATTCTTCCCCCTATCGACCCAAGATGAATGGGGCAGTCGAAGCGGCCAACAAGAATATCAAGAGAATAGTTCAAAAGATGGTGGTAACCTACAAAGATTGGCATGAGTTGCTTCCTTTTGCTTTGCACGGATACCGCACTTCAGTGCGTACCTCAACTGGGGCAACCCCTTTTTCTCTAGTATATGGGTCAGAGGCAGTCCTCCCTATTGAGGTTGAAATACCCTCCCTGCGGGTATTGATGGAAACCAAGTTGGAAGAAGCTGAATGGGTACAAGCTCGTCTGGATCAGTTAAATCTCATTGAGGAAAAAAGAATTGCAGCTTTGTGTCATGGACAGCTGTATCAACAGAGAATGAGGACGGCCTTCGACAAGAAAGTTCGCCCTCGAGAGTTCAACAAGGGAGATCTTGTGCTCAAAAAGATATTGCCCATTCAGAGCGATCCCCGAGGAAAATGGACTCCCACTTATGATGGACCTTATGTGGTCAAGAAAGCATTCTCTGGAGGAGCACTAATACTCACCAACATGGACGGTGAAGAACTCAAAAACCCAGTCAATTCAGATTCGGTGAAGAAGTATTATGCCTGAAAGAAATAGACGAAAAAAAGAGAAAGATAAGCCAAGTAAGAATTAGCTCGCTAGGTTGAAAACCCGAAAGGGCGGCCTAGGCAAAATCAGAGCGACCCGGTGGATTGAAAACCCGCAAAGGGCGATCCAAGCAAAAATTAGGGTCAGAAAACTTGGGCATGAAAATAAACAAGGGCATACAGCGCTCCTGAAGGTTTGGATAGAGGGGTGATCAAGGTCAAGGACATAAATGTTTGGCATTGTTCCACAGAGACGGACATTTAGAAACTAGCTTTTCTCTCCTTTTCGTGTCTTTTTGCAGTTTAAATTTTCAAATGTATTGAACAGTCGGCGTAACTTTCTGTACGACCGGTTTCCACATCAATAAAGTTCAATTTTTCTCATATCTGTTTGCTTTTCTATTTTCTGCTTTTTCAGCTCAAAATAAACGTTTTATGATAATGGTAATACTGAATTGTAAAACATGTGCATAAATCCTAGAGCATTGCAATCATTGCGAAATCCCCAAAAGTCACGGGAAGGAAGTGATTTCTCAAAAACAAATTAATGTTGCAAGGAAAATAATTGCGCCCATCAAACAATTCAGATGGCAAATCATAAAGCAAACCTGCACCCGGCCCGTGCGCCGCAGCAACTCTAATAAGTTCCCCAGTCTCGTGCCAGGAGTGTCGGGGGTCGGTTGAACCAGCAAAAGAATAAGCCTTTTATTAAAAAAAAAAAAAAGAAGAAGAAACAAATGATCAGAAAACAGAAAGCTGATCAAAAGAAGAATTAAAAGATGAAAGAAAAAAAAAACAATCAAAGCTGAAAGAAAAGCATTCCCCAGCATTCATCATTCACCCAAAATCATCGCATCGCATGCATTCGCATAACAGGCCTTTGCATAACATGCATTCATTCCATGCACCATGCATTGCATCTGCTGACATGTGCAGGTACCGCCAACCTGAGAAACCTGAAGAAAAGTCCTGCGACCAGAGCAGGCACCCCTGGATCAGTGCGGTAGCATTGACCAACTGAAGAAAGCTAATTGGATTTGCGGATCCCCCTTTGGACCCACGTGTCCCCCAGAAGATTGACTTCACTTCGTATCCGAGCTGCGAGTAAGTCCCTTTGACCTCAATAGGTCCAGTCGAAAAGGATAACTGTGTTGGCCTAAAACATGGCGCAGTCCTAGGGAAATATCGAGATCTAGACTTGATATAGTACCCTCCCCCGGTCGCTCGAAAGACTACCCCTTTGAGCCCACGTGCTCCCCAGGCCCAAGTGCAAACTCGGATCGTTCGCGATTCGTTAAAAGGCTTTAGGCAGCCTCCTTCGCCGGCTTAATGAGGGCCGGCACCCTTTTTTTTCTGTTTTCTTTACTGCTTTCGCTGGCTTATTGAGGGTTGGCACCAATTGATTCCAAAAAGGAACAAAAAAAAAGAGAAGAAAAAAAATCTTTTCATTGCATTTGTATCATATTTCAAAAAGGAACAAAAAAAAGAAAAAGAAAAAAAAAAAGGAAAATTCTGGTTTTCTCTAAGTAGACAAAATTGGTATAATTTCTGAATTCTTTATTTCTATTTTGCCTCGGAATATGTTTCGGCCAATTCATATTCCTTGTTAAAATCCAAATAAAGAGGGGCAGCTGTCATACCCTAATTTTGTCCGCCTAGTTTCAAAACCCTAATTTTCAGCAAAAATAAATAATTTTTTGAGTGATGCATTATTTGAGAAAGGGTTTAGGGTATTTACCCAAGCATTCTAAGGTTTTCAAAATCATTTTTGAGAAATTAAGGAATTTTGGGGCATTTAAAAGGGGCATTGTTTGGTCAATTTCAATTTAATAAATTTTTGCTAGCTGAAAATCCAATTAATTAATTTTTGGGAATTTATTTAATGAAATTGTATTATTTTGAACAAAAAAAATAAATATAGAAAATCATTTTTCAAATTATGCGCATATTTTATATGTGTAGTAAAAAAATCAAGTTCAAATTAATTCAAGAAAGCTTTTCAAAAAAATAGTACAAGGAATCACTAGTGGAAAAAATACATTAGAAAGCACCATTTAGCATCGGTTGTTTGAACAGCCGATGCTAAATGTTGAACCGGTGGCAATTTTGCAAATAAGTGCAGTTCCCACTTACATTTAGCATCAGTTGTTTAATCAACCGATGCTAAAGGTACCTGTGTCAGACAATTAGCATCAGTTGTTCATAACAACCGATGCTAAAGGTCCCATTTATTTTTTTCAATTTACGCGTTCTCAGTCTTTCCCTATTCTTTCGTTCTCACTTCTCAGTTTCGTTCTCACTTCTCAATTTACGCGTTCTCAAGCTGTCCTCTCACGCGTTCACCCTCCCTCGCCGTCACCGACCTCCCTCGCCTTCTCCGTCGCCGTCCTCCCTTCGCCGTCCTCACAAACTCATCATTGCCAGTTCATTCACTTCCTTCAGTTCGTTCTCAGTTTTCGTTTTCGTTCACTCCCTTTGTTTTCGTTTTCTCTTCAAACTCAGTTAGTTCAGAATCTTCAAATGGTAAGTATCTTGGATCTCTCTTTCTCTCCCTTTGTTTTCGTTTTCTCTGCTTGAAACCCTAAGTTCATTTTCTCTGCTTGAAACCCTAAGTTTGTTTCGTTTTTAAAGGGTTAATTTTGATGATGTCAAGTTTGTCTTGATTTCGTGTTTGTTTCTCAGTGTTTGTTATTGTTGTTTGCTTGAAACCCTCAATATTGCTTCTTTGTTTCTTGGTAAATCAGTGGTTGTTGTTGTTGTTAGGTTACACACAAAATGTGCAATTGCTTGAAGACTTGAGTAATTGTTTGCTGCTAGTAAGGACGCAATTGCTGGTATTGCTTCTTTATGTATTGTCTTTATGTATGATTGTCTTATGGATTTTAAATTTTTGTGGGGAAATTTAAGCACATACGTTTAATTGAGGAAATTAAAATATATTAATTAGAAAATTGTTATTATGTATTTTAAATTTTTGTGGGGAAGTTGAAGTTACCTATCATGGATAAGCCTGAGACTTGGTTTCATGGTAAGTTGAAGTTGAAATTTATGGCTTGGCCCAAGGGTTGAGTCTGTTTTGTTGGAATTTGGAACACTGAAAGTGTTAAACTAGAGGTGTATACGTATACCTGCTCTGGTTTTGTTGTGACTCTCTCTGATTTCCTCAATTAAACGTATGTGACTCTCTCTGGTTATGATTCTCTTTATGTTAGGTTATACTCGATTGCTTTTCAAACATGTCATATTAGTAGTTGTTTCATTAGTAGTTAGTTTTCATGAAATTAGTTTTCACTGCTAGTTAGCTGTGTTTTGATCATAGTTGCTTGTGATGTAAACTTTAGATTTCTCTCCTATGTTATGAAGACTTGAACTCAAGTGACGCAAGAATGGGGAGCCTATAAACTTCAAAATTATCTGGTAAGCTACCTTTCCTCTTTGTGTTTCTTTGAGCTATGATATTGATTGATGTTATCTTATAGGATTCTTGCTGTTGTGGACATGCCAATAATGGTGTTTGCTTAGTTTTTCCAATTGTACACTAGATTAATGAATTAATTAATCTAATGTTTGAAAAACAATTCTGACCTTATTATGCCCAACACAATTCTGCAACAACAAAATTACCATTGAATGATGAAACATGTAAAGAGACCATAAAACATAAAATCTAAATTGGCTAGCACAACTGAACCTAAAGTATTTCGACGCAAAAAACAGAAAACAATAGGTAATACCGTTAGAAAGGCATCATAAGACTTGTGAGCATAACAACTTCCCTCATGGAAGTTTCCACGAGATCCTACAAGAGTGCTAAAGATAGCACAACTGCCACATTTTCAATTTTCTTTTAGGTGAAATTTCTAACTTCTAAGTTTAGGAAGATTGTTTGATTTAGCATTAGATTATTATGCTTTCTATCTATCTTAAATATGATCAAAATTTGGTGGATTCCAAGTTTTATCACAGATATTTCTGAGTCTATGACTATTAGAGTTCTTTTACTAAGATGAATGAATACTCTTTCAGGTGCACCTGGCTTCATATTGGTCTCCTTGCTTTAGAGTTGATTTCTTTGATCCATAATAACAGATTTGGAGTCCTAATCTCGACATCACAGTAAGGTAATTGACTTGTACTTCCTTAAACCACCGCAAATTTCTCTTAGCTATTTGACTAGGTGGAAAGATGTATAACAATCCTTTAGTTAATTTTTCTTAGCTTAGCTTTGTGTTGTGCCAGTTAACATTTGGTTTTTCCATTAATTTATGTTGCTATTCTGGTTTTGTTGAGCTGTGTATAACCAATATCCTCCTTCACTAGGTATGCTGTGACCAACCAATATTGTTGTTCTTTTGTGTTTTGCATGTCCTGTTTTGCTACCAAGTTGTTAATTTTAGTACCTTTGTTTTTCGATTTGAGGTACCAAACCGTTGTTCAACTGTAGATGTAAACTGTGGTAACATTTGAATGCTTTTTTTCCATTTCAAATATCAATATGTTATTCAGTTGATTAGCTTTAGTTGTGTTTTCCAAGTCCTTCATACTCAAATAGATTTCCAAAAATGTAAATGTAACCATTAAGGAAATATGAGCCAAATACACTCTCAAGACATTAAGTTAGCAGGTCCAATTGATCATGAAACATTTGAACGTTAAGGTCCAATTAGTGCATGAAATAAGATTAAAATAGGATTTTAATCCTTTATACTTAAGTCATGTACAGATAGATGAATTTTATTGAACACTATTTAAAGATGATACACTGTTGTTGTGAATTTGGCCACCAATTAGCCTGCAAAAAAATAGGATTAAAATGGTAATTATAGGTTGTGTAGCTGTCACAACCGTACTCTGAAGATATGATCATAGTTTCATCACACATTTTTGTGTTTATAAGTCATTACTGACCTTATTTTTTATACATGGTTGCATATACATGGTTGCATACTCAAGAACACTAGATTAATCCACCCTTAGCCCTTTATCTAATGTTTGAAAAACAAAGAAGTTGCTGGAAACTGACCTTATTTTTTATTGTCTTGGTTTGATGTGATTGTTTGATTTTGTTTTAACAATTAATACTTGGTCTATTATTTTGGAGCATATAGTCATGGATCGTAGTTGGATGCAAAGTAATCGTCTGAGTGATGAGTATGCGAAAGGAGTCGAAGAGTTTATAAATTTTGCTCAAGTAAATCTTCGCAAGACTGATGTTACCAAAACTAATGTTCCCGAAACTGATGTTCCCGAAACTGAAGTAACCTATTCCTGCCCTTGTTGTATTTGTGTGAATCGAGCCCCACAACTACCAGGTGTAATACGAGACCATCTCTTTGTTTATGGGATCTTACCCAGTTATACCACATGGATATGGCATGGTGAATCAACCGGCAATCCAAGTGTGTCCAAAAGTGAGAAAGCCGATGAAGATATGGATGATCGAATGGAGGACATGATACGTGACATTGGTCCTGAATCTTTTAAGCGAGCGCATGAATATGATACTTTGTGCAAAGACAAAGATCAACCTCTGTATTTGGGTTGCACAAAATACACACGGTTGTCTGCTTCGTTAAAATTGATCAATCTGAAGGCAATACATGGGTGGACTGATAAGGGATTCACTGAATTGCTTGAGTTGTTGGAAGACATGCTTCCCATAGGTAACACACTGCCAAAACGTACGTATGATGCGAAGAAGATTCTGTGTCCGATGGGTGTGGAGTATAAGAAAATACATGCATGTCCCAATGACTGCATATTGTATCGGAAAGACTTTGAGGATTTACATAAGTGCCCTACGTGTAATTGGTCGCGCTACAAAGTGAAGTCGGGTGAATCTAGTTTTGAAGACAACAGCACAAGGGGTTCCCCTGCGAAGGTTTTGTGGTATCTTCCAATAATACCTAGGTTCAAACGCTTGTTTGCTAATGCAAATGACGCGAAGAGCATTAGATGGCATGCAGATGAGAGGAAATGTGACGGGCAGCTTCGCCATCCGGCCGATTCTTTGCAATGGAAGAAAGTTGATAATTTGTATCCGGATTTTAGCGCTGAATCAAGAAATCTTAGGCTTGCACTTGCTTCAGATGGTATGAATCCATATGGTAACTTAAGTACGAATCATAGCTCGTGGCCTGTTCTCATTGTAATTTACAACCTATCTCCATGGTTGTGCATGAAGCGCAAATATGTGATGTTATCCATGATGATTTCTGGACCGAGACAGCCAGGTAATGACATAGATGTTTACCTTAGTCCATTGATTGAAGACTTGAGGACAATGTGGGATGAAGGCGTGGATGTGTATGACGGGTATTGTAGTGAAACTTTTAAGCTGCGAGCCATGTTATTTTGCACGATTAATGACTTTCCAGCATACGGAAACTTGTCTGGGTATAGTGTCAAGGGGCATAAAGGATGTCCTATTTGTGCAGAAGGCACGTGCCACCATCAACTCAAACATGGAAGGAAGACTGTTTACCTTGGGCATCGGAAATTTCTCAAACCAAATCATAGATATCGTAAGTTGAAAAAAGCTTTTAATGGGTACCAGGAAAATGACACTGCTCCGAATGCCTTGACTGGAGAAGAAGTCTATCAAGTGGTTAAGGACATCAAAGTTGTATTTGGCAAAAAGCAGAAGCAGTCCAAGGAGAAAAGCAAGTGGAAGAAGAGATCGGTGTTCTTTGATCTTCCGTATTGGTCCAATCTTGATGTAAGGCACTGTCTAGATGTCATGCACGTCGAGAAAAACGTTTGTGATAGCATCATTGGGACTCTTCTCAACATTCAAGGGACAAAGGATGGTATAAATTCTCGTCTAGATTTGCGTGAGATGGGCATAAGAGAACAATTACATCCAGTGGAAAGAGGTAAAGGCACATATTTGCCTCCAGCATGTTATACCTTGTCAAAAAAAGAGAAAATGAGCTTTTGTGAATGTCTAGGAGGAATCAAAGTGCCACATGGTTACTCTTCAAATGTAAAGCGACTGGTTTCAATGAAAGATCTCAAATTAGTTGGCTTGAAGTCGCATGACTGCCACGTCTTGATGCAACAACTACTACCTGTGGCGATTCGTGGCATCTTGCCGAAAGATGTCCGACATAGCATAACTAGATTGTGCCTATTCTTCAATAGAATATGTGCTAAAGTCATCGACCCTCAAAAATTGGACGAGTTGGAAAATGAGGTTGTTATTATCTTGTGTCAGTTGGAGATGTTTTTTCCTCCCTCGTTCTTTGATATCATGGTTCATTTAATTGTTCATCTAGTTAGGGAGATTAGATTATGCGGACCTGTTTATTTAAGGTGGATGTACCCAGTCGAGCGATACATGAAGATCTTGAAAGGGTATGTGAAGAACCAATATCGTCCTGAAGCATCCATTGTCGAAAGGTATGTCACAGAAGAAGCTATTGAGTTTTGTTCAGACTACTTGTCAGAAGCGAAGTCTGTAGGACTACCAAAGTCTCGTTATGCAAGGAGATGCCAAGGTAAAGGTACACATGGGCCGGCCACTAAGAGCATGGGTCGAGCTGAAGTGCTTAAAGCACATTTGTATGTTTTGAATAACACAGATGAGGTTATACCTTACTTGTCTCATCATAAAGATATAGTAAAGGCCAAAAACCCTCGAATGAAAAAAATATCGTTATTGAACGAGCATAACAACACATTCATAGATTGGTTTAAATCACAGATTAAGAAAGATGCGACTGCCTCTGAGACTTTGAGATGGTTAGCACATGACCCTTGCTTTAGTGTCGTGTGTTGGAGCGGGTACGACATAAATAACTTTTCCTTTTACACAAAGTCGAAAGATGACATGAGTACCATGCAAAACAGCGGAGTTATGGTCATGGCTTCCTCAATGCACTTCTCTAGTTCAAAGGATTCTAATCCCGTACTTGCATCCATTGCTTACTTTGGTGTCATTGATGAGATTTGGGAGCTTGATTACCGTAAATTTAAAGTGCCTCTTTTTAAATGCAAATGGGTTAGCAGCAAAAATGGTGTGCGTACCGACGAAATGGGATTTACACTAGTGGACCTTGACAAGGTAAGTTATAATGAGGAACCTTTCATCACGGCTGACCAAGCAAAACAAGTATTTTATGTGAAAGATCCTTCTAACAAAAAGTGGTCAGTGGTCCTACAAGGAAAAATAGCAAGTGATGAAGATTCAAGTCTTGCAATTTCAGAGACACCTTGTTTGTTAACACAAGTGCCTACTTTAGTTGATGACAATGAAGTTGACGATGAACATGCCACTCGCAATGATCATAATGAAGGGATTTTATATGAAGGAGTTTAGATTTGTTATTTTTTTTTTTGGAATCTATGAAATTGTGTTGTTGAGTTTTAATGACAATGATTGTTCCCACAATGTTTGTTGGAGTTTAGATTTGTTCTCTTTTTTTGGAATCTATGACAATGTTGGTTCCCACAATGAAAGAATATACATATATATGAAATAAACTCATGTATTATATAAATCATAATGAAAATGGCCTGTTTTATTTTTGTCTTTTTCTTCTTTGATTCTGTGTTGAGATATTGTAACTGATATATTTTGTAACTGATATATTTAGGTGTTCCAGCATGTGTTGAGATATTGTAACTGATAGTAACTGATATATTTAGGTGTTCCAGCATGTGTTGAGATATTGTAACTGATATATTTTGTTTCCTTTGTTCAAACAGATATCATGGATGATTCCAGTGCCGACCCTCCAAAAAAGAAAACTAGACGTCTGACATCATTAAATAAGTTCACTAATAGGCTCCCAAGTGGTCAAAAATATAGTGTGGCTGTTGATAGTAAAGGCAACCTTATTGGTCCATATGCTAACCAATTCAAGAACTATTTAGGGGTGGTTGCACGAACAAAAGTAAGCATATTGCCCATGTCCTGGGATGAAGTTGATGCCGAGACAAAAAAAATTGCTTGGGATGATGTTCAGCAAACATTTGATGTTCCCGACAATGAGCAATTCAAGAAGACTTGGATGTCTCATATCAATCTCTGCTGGAGACAGTTCAAGACAAAACTCAACAGAGAGTATGTCTATGGCAATGGCGATAATAGCGGTGCAACAACTCCATGTGACAAGTATAGCGCTATATCTACCGAGACATGGGCCGCATTTGTAAAATCTCACACTACTCCGGAGTTTGTGGTATTGCTTTAACCACAAATATTTTAGTTTCTTAAACAATATTATGGATTTGTTATATATGTGGTGGTGTTTATTCTTTGTAACAGGCTAAGAGAGAAGCTGGCAAGAATATGCAAAAAAAGAATAAATACAAACACACAATGGGGCCAGGTGGTTATAAAAAGTTGAAGGAGAATTTGAAGGAAGAACATATAAAAAAAGTCAAGGAGGAGTCTGGTGATCCTGATTTGGTGGTGGAGCCTACATCTCCAGAGCGACATGAGCTGTGGAAGGCTGGCCGCAAAAACAAGTCTGGATCTTATATATCTGAGGAGTCAGCATCAGTTGGATCTAAGATTGTAAGTAAAATATAGTGTGATGTTAGAAACACATGTTAGAAACACATCAGTTAGTAACAAATTAATTCAATTCTAACACGTAAACATGTTTTGTTGTAGGACGAACTTACGGTTATGAGCAGCCAAGGATCTTTCGTTCCGCGAGGAAAGAATGATATTTTGACCGCTGCCATTGGAACACCTGAGCATCCCGGTCGTTGTCGGGGAGCTGGAAAAGGTGTCGGGCTAAAGAAATACTTTGGAGGTGTGCAACGTTCTTCCTCGAGCAACTCAGAACTCAATAAAGAGGAGTTCATTAAACAAGTCTTGGAGGGCGTCGAAGTGTTGGTGGAAGACAAAGTTACCAAGTTGTTGGCAGAGGTATATGTTTATGAAATATAAAGTATATTTTTCACTGTAAACAGATTGATTGAAATATGTATTTTTTAATTATTCAGCGCTCTCAATCATGTGGAGGATGTCAAACTACGGCTGTTCATGTTCCCACTCCCATGACCACTGTTGGATCTAAGGGGAGTTGCTCACCATCTAATGTGGAGGAGGAGGAGGAGGAGAAGCAGGAGGAGAAGGAGGAAAAGGAGGAGAAAATTGATTGGCTGAGAAAGATACATATGATTGCGTATGATGATAAGAGACATGCCAGGATAATGTTGGAGCACCAAAAACATGTGTGCTTTGTCTCCTTCAAAGAGATCATCGACATGGTTTCTGGTGAAGCGTGGCTTGATTTGTGCCACTTGGGCATATGGTGCACGTAAGTAGTAAAGTTTATTTGGTTATATAAATTTCTCGCGTTTCTATATATATTAGTCAATTTGATATTTCCTTCATTAATAGATATCTGTATCGCCAAGTTGTTGAAAGGGGTGTCGATGACTTGTATGGATTTGTGTGTCCGCATAAGTTGAACTTGAACGGGTATTCCAAACAGGATGTTTCTATACATATTCAACAAATATTGGCTACTACCAATAAGGAAATATGGTTGGCTCCATTTTGCAATAGGTACATGATTACATATTTGAAAGAATTGGTAATACATTTTCCTTTATTTGTTTGTTTGTTTCTTAGTTTTATGTTTATCAATGTTGCAGCAAGCATTGGCAACTAGTTGTCCTCCTCCCAAAGCAAAATACTGTGGTCTGGATGTGTTCCTTATGTCGCCAACCAACCAAAGCAATCAAAGAAATGTTTGGCAAGTAAGTTTTTAATTGTTTATCATGGTTTAGATTGTAGTTTTTGAACTTCTAGTTGAAATTTTATAACTAATTTATATTATGTTGTTAATAGAGCTGTGAAAGGGGATTCTACATCGGCCACCAACTGGTTGTACCCTATAGTAAGTAGTTTAAAATATTGGGTTGATTTAGTTTTGAGTGAATTCTCAAGGTTATTGATAGTATTTCTGCCTGTCAGCCTGAAAAGTGAAAATCTGGTGTCTTTTAACTGGAATATCAATTTACACACTGCCTGCTAAACTAGCTAAAGTAGTTTTTTCTTTTTGAAGAAATGGAGATGTAGAAGGCTTTGTGGCTATTTTTTTTATTACTTCTAATCAGATACAGCAGCTGCCTAATAAATTTTGATTGGCTTTTTTGGGCTGGAAATGATTTGATGAGAAAACATTAAAATGTTTCTTTGAATTTCTTAGGAAATAGATTTGATCAGTGTGATTGTATTTATCACACTTGTAGATTATGGCCAAAACCAAAACAAATGTATCCTTAGTGTGCAATTGTGCAAGTATACTTCCCTGCAAGTTGACCTGGACAAATATCTTAATCTTAACCGAAAGGTCATGCTGTCACAGAATCTTTTGCAAGATATTTTAATTTCTATTTATATAATTAGTTTGATTTGAGCATGTAATGAAAAAAAAAAATCATTGAAACAGATTTAGTTGATGACAAATCTTGGACACAGACCAAGGACCATTCAATGGATATACTTAAAGTTGAGGATTTAATAATGAATACACACAATTTATTTCATTTGCTCAGCTATATATGTTCTAGCACCTCCTAAATAGTTCTGTTTGTGTAAGTATTTAATTCAATGGTTAACTTTGTTAATTCATTTGTGTAGATGCCAATACAACCGAATGGTTTTCATTGTGGCTATTATGTTATGAAGTTTATGCTGACCATTGTGAGCGCCGGTATTGTTGATAATTGGGAGAAGGTATAAAATTCTGTCAAAGCAAAGTCTTTTTTAGTAGGTATTTGATAATTAGGAGAAGGTATAAAAGTTTGAAATCTAATTTGTTTGAGTAAATTTTAAACTTGTAGGTCTTTGATAATGCAAAGTCATACACCGATGAGGAACTTGAGGAGACTCGTCAGCTTTGGGCGGAATTCTTTTTCAAGATACGTACAGAGCAAAAGGATACACTATTTCGTGCGTAGTTTAACTTGTGTAATTAGGAAAGGGTCACCACATTTTGTGCACAATAGTGTTATATATGTTATGGTGGATACCACATTTTGTTATGTATTTTGTTTTCTAATTAGTTTAACTTATGACACTATGCAAGACATTATTAAGTTTAATGGAATTTTAAGTACTTTCATGTGTTGATGATTGGAATATCTCTCTGTATATAACAGGTTATTATGTATTAGATGACTGGTATGGACAAAAAAAAATATGAAAGAAATGAGACTTTTAGCATCGGTTGTACAGTATAACCGATGCTAAATGTCTCCTACTGGTACATTTAGCATCGGTTATACTGTACAACCGATGCTAAATGTCTCCTTCTGGCACATTTAGCATCGGTGTTACTGTACAACCGATGCTAAATGTCTCCTTCTGGCACATTTAGCATCGGTGTTACTGTACAACCGATGCTAAATGTCTTCTGTTGGTACTTGTAGCATCGGTTGTACATTATAACCGATGCTAAATGTAGCAGTAGGAGACATTTAGCATCGGTTGTACAGTATAACCGATGCTAAATGTCTTCTGTTGGTACTTGTAGCATCGGTTGTACATTATAACCGATGCTAAATGCAGCAGTAGGAGACATTTAGCATCGGTTGTAAAGTATAACCGATGCTAAATGTACCAGTAGGAGACATTTAGCATCGGTTGTACAGTATAACCGATGATAAATGCAGCAGTAGGAGACATTTAGCATCGGTTGTACAGTATAACCGATGATAAATGCAGCAGTAGGAGACATTTAGCATCGGTTAAATAACCGATGCTAAATGTCATACATTTAGTATCTGGGGATTTAGCATCGTTGGATAACCGATGCTAAATGTCCAAAACAACCGATGCTAAATGTCTTTTTTGCACTAGTGAATATTCCCAAAAATTACATGATAAGATTTTTGTTGGCAATTTTGGTCATCTCTCATTTTCAAAAATGGCATATTCTTCAAGATACCTTGTATATGGCTCAAAATGGTTAGATTTATGTACAATTATCTTGAAAAGAATAATCAAAATGGAGAGGATAATTGGAAGGTTCATGGATGGTACAATAGTACAATTGCCAACTAGCAAAACTTGGGCACCACTCTTCTCTCCCTTGCTTGGCCGAATTCACTCCCCCTCATTTCCCTCTCATTTTGCATTTTTTTGTCCCTCATCAAAGTGTGTTTCAATCCTCACCCTTGATTCAAAATTAAAATGCAATCCTAGAATGAGATGAGGTACACAATGACTTAAATGCCCCTAAACCTAATTGCACATTATATATACCCTCATATCCTCACCTCTCATAAGGTTTTTGCTCACAATTCACACTCAAAACCCTAGCACACAAACCTCTCCTCTCCTCTCCTCCTTTGGCCGAAATCACCCCCTCATTCCCTCACCTCATTTCTTCACTTTTTCACTTCAAATCAACATTCTAGTCCTAAATCCTTCATCATCCTTGCATTCTCTTCAAAGATCCATCTTCAAATCTCAAGAATCAAGCTCAAGATTGAAGATTAGAGGGTTGATTCAAGTGGTTTAGTGTTCATTCACCTTATCTCTTTTGCTATTCTAGCTTGGAGTTGAGGTATACTCTCACTCTTAACATCATCCAAATTTTAGCTTAAAAAATGTAGATCATCAATCTACTTTTGCATATCAAGCATTTCTTTGCATTTTAGTGCTCTATTCTTTTGATGAAATGTTGATATAATTGTTGTTGTTGAATGAGAGATGTGTTTCAAGCATTTTGACAAACACTTTGGGAGGTTTGGACGCTTGAAATGCATCTCTCTCTTGGAATAAATTTTGTGTTGGTGCTATTTTCATTTTGTGCTTACATTTCCATGAATAAAATTGTGATTTATGTTTGTTTTCACTATAATTTTGCATTTTGTTGAATAAAATGATGTGATGCCTCGCAAATCATGATTAGAATTAGGGTTTGTTAATTTTCTTGTGAAATGGGTTTGCAATATTGAGTAAAATGATTTCTCAAGTTGTTTTGGTTTGGTTGTTATGTACTTTGTTTGCAAAATTACTCTATGTTGATGATTGGCAAGAGGACTCACACTTGTGCCTTTGAGCACTTAACTTTAAGTGTTGAGGATTGACTAAAATGATTCAACGCAATTGATTTGATGTTTTGATTGCAAAATATTGTTGCTAATTGATTGTATCTTGCTTGCAAATTGTTATATGTTGATGATTGGCAAGAGGACTCACACTTGTGCCTTTGTGCACTTCACTTTAAGTGTTGAGGATTGCCTAAGATGATTCAACACAACCTTGTGCTTTGATTGTAAACTTTGGTTTGCTTGTTAGTAACTTGTTTGCAAAATTATTCTATGTTGATGATTGGCAAGAGGACTCACACTTGTGCCTTGTGCACTTCACTTTAAGTGTTGAGGATTGCCTAAGATGATTCAACACAACCTTGTGCTTTGATTGTAAACTTTGGTTTGCTTGTTAGTAACTTGTTTGCAAAGTTATTCAATGATGAGGATTGGCAAGAGGACTCTCACTTGTGCCTTAGGCACTTCATTTTAAGTGATGAGGATTGCCTAAGATGATTCAATTTTCTTTGTGCAATTCTTGCTTGAAAATGCAAATGCTAGTTTTCTAACTTGATTAATCAATTTTGGTTACAAAAATGACTTGTTAATGCCCTCTTTTGGTCACTTTTGGTCTTGCAAATGTGATGTTCTTTCTAGGTCAATGTTATGCTTTAATGTTGATGATTTGGTAAAAGGACTAGACACTTATGCACTTGTGCATTGTCTCAAGCGTCAAGGATTACCAAAAGGGATTCAACCTTGTGTTTTATCTTGTGTTGACACTTAATTGAATTGAACTTTTGTATGATCTCTTTGTGTGCTTATTTTTGATCTTACATATACATGCCATTAGACGTTGATGACTAAGTGTCATTCTTGTGCTCAAATGTTGTAATTGGTAATGTTTATGCTTATGCTTACATTGTTGATTGCTTTGCTTGCAATTTGTTAAATGTTGCACTTTGGTTCTTGACTTGGAAATTGATTGAATGTTCTACTTTCTTTTCCTTTTGGATGCCACGCCATCCCAACAAATCTTTTGTGACCAATGTCACCCTCAAACTCCCTTCTCCTTTCTTCAAATCAATCATTTTCTAAAGCTTTTCCAAATTCAATCTTTTCTCAAATTGTTTTCATAAGACAATCAAATTCTTTCTAAGATCAACAATAAACCTTTTTGAAAACTCATAAGGAGGCAAGTCGGACGTACGGCCGGTGTTGTCTAGCGTCCTAAGATCGGAGCTGTACAGCTCAAACATCTTGGGATACTTATGAGAATCAAAACAAGTAATTAACAACTTGAACCCTATTTCAAAAAATGAGTAAGGAATCGAGTCGGATGTACATCCGGTATTGGTTAGCGTCGTAGGGTTAGCGAGCTGTACAGTTCGTGCGAGCCTAAGATACTTGCTCAAATAAAAGCAACCAACCTCACAACAAATCTTTTTCTCCCTTAATCAAAAAAAAAAACATTTTCAATAAGTAGGGGGCACGTCGTCTGTACAGGCGGGGTTGTCTTTGTTCTAGGTCTAGTGGACTGTACAGTCTAGGACCGAAAATCCCTACAATAAAAAACACCAACACAAAGTTTCTCGACTAAAGAGAACTACGTAAGCTTTGAATTCTCCATCGCACCGGGAGATACGTAGGAGCGGGTCACATCCCGTCAAGCACACTTTTAAAAAATAATAAAAAGATTCTTCTTTTCCCCCGTTTTCAAAAACATTTTCTCAAATAAAAAAGAAGTAGAATGAATTGTTTCAAATCAACTCTGTAAAAACCGTACATCAAGTTAAAGGTTCCCTTTCGGTAGAAAGGAGGTGTGGGATGCTAATACCTTCCCCACACCTAACCGACCCCCGAACCTACATCTCTAGTTCTCAAAGGACCACCCCGCCTTAAAAAAAACCCTTTTTCAATGTTTTGGTCCCTAAATAAAAAATGTTGATGGCGGCTTCACAAATTTTCACGTTGTACGATGAAAGGTCCAAACCGGATTTTTCGGGGTGCAACAATATGCACACATTTTAAAAAATGCTCCCCCTGAAACATGCAAACCACAAACCTCTCCCCCTTTTGGCATTATCAAAAAGCGGGAAAGAGATAATCATGGCAAGGCATATATTCAAGCGATAACAGTAAATTGTTTTGCTTATCATCAATTTGCATCTCTTTTATTTTTCTTTTGCAGAAGAGCTTTAAAAGATGTCACCTCATGAAGCATAACCACATTTTAGTTGATGAAAAGGAGAAGCTTCTTTAATCCTCCTTGGTTTTGTTTAACGAAGAAAATCAATTTAAGAGACGCACCTTGGTTTCAGGTGCGTCTCTTGGATTTCTCATCGGTTCTAAAATAAATATTCGTGCAAGGTTTGATAATTCTTGATTGATAATAAACTAACTAAACAAGCGTTAGTCAATTCATATGAATTCGCATCATTTTAAAGCAAGCGTCAAAACAGTGTGTTCAATCGATCCTGATAGTGAACAAGCGCCAGTAACACAATTAACAACATAACAAAATTCTATCAATCCTATAAACAAGCGTCATACACTCTATCAATTCCTGTCCAAACTAAATTGAACAAGCGATAATATTTTGTATAATAAAGTTGCAAAACAATCATGATTAAGTGATTAAGTAAAACTGAATCATCAAACGAATCACATAAATAAATCACATAATTTGAGTAATTAAGCAAAACACAAACTGAATTTGCAGCAAGAATTGCGGAGATGAAATTGATAGAGAAAGAATGGAAATCATAAAAACAAAATAACCATTAACCACTGAACCTCAAAATCCTTACAACAACACTCTTCACCAATAGATTGATCTAGAGCTTTAAGCTTCCATGGAGGTTAGGACACAAAACGCTAAATTGAAAGTAGAAATGCGTAAGAGAGTTAAACAGATGCTGACCAACCAAATATATAATACCAAAACGAAAAACCTAATCCCTAAATGGGTTCTTGGATAAAAGTCCGATAACAATAGTAATTGGCTCATAAACCCGTAATTGACTAAACTGCTTCGGTATTTCGCAGTTTTGGCCTTCAAGACTTCCGAACTAGGTTTCGAGCTCCATACAAGATTTGTTGCTTTGTTCCTTAACTTTCCAACGCATGCTTACATACCTCTATCGGATAACCATAGACAAAGTCATTGCCTGCAAAGTAGACAGGGGTCAATATGCAATAAAAACAAGAATTAATCAAGAAATTACTATACGGCTCAAATAAGAACCAAAGTCTAGAAATGTGCTAAGACTTAAATATTAGAAACAAAGCACAATTAAAAACACCAAATGCAAAGCTATAAAGATTTCATTAAAATGCATTGATCAAGGCGCCCTCCAACCGAATCTTGAAGCACCTCGACGTTTTCATCTCCATTCCATCGAGGCCTCAAAATATCTTCCTCTTACGCATTCAATTTGAGCCTTCCCCGTGGTACAACAAGCATTTACTTTTCCCTAATGCATCTATGTTCTCCTCGGTCCCATTTCCTCCTTATGCCTCTGTCTCTCTCTCTCTCTCTCCTCGGCTAACAACTTAATTTATTCTCGGTATTAACCAATGTCCCCCTTTTTGCGTTGTTGTCCAATCGAGTGGATGTGACTGACGGAGCGAAAACCGAAACGACACGCTGCAGTAGTTATGATGACTAGCCGTTACGTCATTGACTTGACGTGTGATGGCCTGTATTCTTCCGCGAATCATGATGCGAAGAACCAGTTCCCAAACGTTACAATCATTTCCCTTGAAGGCTATAAATAGCCATTTAAACATGCCACAGTTATTGTCTTCCTCCGTCTTTTCAAACCAAAAACTGCTTCTGCAATTATTTTCGCATTCTCCCTTTGCATGCATGTCTTCCAATTCAGAATACCAAAATTAGGAACACAGTTACGGTGGCGACGACAGCACTCGCAGTTTTTCGCCTTCCGCTTCGTCTCCGATACACATTCCACTCCCCGCTACTGAAGAGACCCTCATTGTTCTTGTCAAAGTAGGCGTTACCCTAAAACCGGAAACCTCTGAAGCCCGAGACGACTTTGAGGCTTTCAAGACTATCTTCAACTCTTCCCCTCAATCATGTTTGCTGATTACAAAGGTGTGGTTTACTGCCGACGTGAGGGTCACCAAGAGCAGGGGTTGGGCCATGCCCACAGATGACTACCGAGCGTGGTTTGATAGAATAATCCCTGTTAAATCAAGAATATGGTAATCATGGGGCCTTGATGAAATAGTCAATCTTTCTACTTTCAATATCCCCTGCAATTTTTTATAAAAAAAAAGTCCTGCAATTTTTTTTTGTTTTAAATACGACCATCTGTTAGCCATTTGCTGATATGGCTAACAGAGCTACATACTGACATTGACACGTCATTGTCTTCATTTACTTTAAATTGTTGACCTAGATAAATTACTTTCTAAATTAAATTATGCTTATTTTTTTAAACGATCCATTAATTGAATTCCAAATTATATTGCAATCCATGGCCAGATTTCTTCAAGCGAGAATGGAAAGGTAACATACCCTTCTTCGTAGGTTTCGCAGTCACCGGAACCGTAATTACCAAGTTCACCCTTTGCCTAACTGAGGAAGATGCTAATTAAGAACTCGAAATTCGTTCAGGCGCACAAGAGATAACTTCTAAATTGCACAAGATTTGCACTTCACGTTAGCTGTATCCAGAATGCTTTATTTGTAATGATAACTAGTATGTATGACCCGTGCGCTGCACGAGTATACATCTTTTTTTGAATATAATTTGTAATTATTTTGGTGCTAAAATTATATATATATATATATATATATATATATATATTATAGATGTCTATAGTTATTTAATGGTATTTTTTGGACAAAAATGAATACGCATAGAATAAAAATGTAACATTCAGTAATCCTTTATTTAATAAAATGAAATATATTTTTGTCAAAAAAAAAAGATGAAATATAAAAAATTGTGCATATTGTTTGATATGAACTTTATTTATCACTAAATAAAAAAACATGACTCTTATTTATTTTTTTAGGTATAAACCGGCTATCCTCTTTTTTTTTTGATAGGTAATGTTAGTGGAAGAATATAATATTCACTATAAAAAGATGTAATACTATCTGAGAAATCCTTGTCACTTACATTCTAGCTACAGGCCATATCCGAAGATACAATCAGAAAATTGAAAGAGCAAAATGACACGCATATGCAAAAAGAAGTAATGTATTTTTGATTTTATGAGTTGTATTTAACATTTTTATCACAAATATCTATATTTTGGAATCTGCTTTCAACATGTATTGTCTATCTTTCCGCAGGTTGAATCAGAGGAGAAAATCAGAAAATTGAAAAAAGAACTTAATATGTATGTTCAGAAAAAGGCGATGTCTTATTTAGAAATATAAGTCCTTTGTTTGAATGATGAATCCTTATGTTTCAGTGTATTCCACATGTCATATTAGAAAATACAGTTAGAAAATTGAATGAAGAAAATGACATTCATGCGCTAAACGTGTTGGTTAGAGTCGCTAAACCTTGTCATGTTCCATAAGCTGGAACATTGTACTCTCTTCACATTATTCTTATAGTAGTCACAGGTTGCACTAACACCAGTCAATCTATCTATTTAAAAAATTAGATGTATAATGATTATCTTCTGTGAATATAATATGCGAAAAAATAGTACACAAAGTTCAGTTGAAATTCATCATAGATCAGACGTCACCTATAAGGTAGTCGAGCTCAAATGCTGCATGAAAACAATCCATAAGTGGGGTGAAACTGTATGCGGGGATTGGGACACTTTCAACTTGAACTCGTGCCTTGAGGCACGATACTCACCCAGACTTTAAGCAACTTCGAACCTGTCTTATATAAAGAAATTGTCTCTTAATGTGTGCTTGAATTTTAATGCCCCGAAACATTGAATTATTGACACAGTTAGTATGTGGTGGGATTCGCCCAACTTGTAAATAGTAAAAATTTGTAAACAACATGAAAATAGGTGTTTATGGAGAAATCAAACGCACTTGAGAATCAACCAACACCAACTCAACGGGCAAATGCAACTTTGACCATTTATCACCAGAGACACCACTTTCTCAAAACCCTAACTAAAATGGACCCTTTCCATGAGTAGGATCAATCTCAGACAGCAAGAGAATTTTTTTGGGGAGAGGGGTGAGTGATTGGGCGATTGTGTGTGTAGATTGTAACAAAATGGGTATTATGTTTTCTGAATTTTAATGCCTACCTATTTAGAAATAATATTAGTCTGGACTCTTAATCTTTTTCTTAATGTAGGGTACGATTTGTAGGGATATTTGTCTCCGTAGATTGCTATAATTTGTTATTGAGATGATACATAAATGAAGACATTAATATCAAGTTACAATTTTCAAATTTCGAATTTTTTTATGAATTATAATTCTTTTTTTTTGGTTACATATGAATTCTAATTCCAATTGTAATTCTAAATTCTAAATTTGTACAGAAGCCAAGATTGGCATATTCCTCTCTTGAAATTTTGAAATTTCGAAATGCTAATCTTGAAATTTGCAGAAATGGATCAAAGATTAATGATTATTATTATTATTATTATTATTATTGTGAGTCAGAAATTAAAATCAATTTTTCAATTAAATTTGTACAAATGTATGCTGGTTGTATATGCTGAGGGAGTGAAACGTGCATGTATTTTTAGATTGAAAACAATGTATTCATTGGTGCATGTATTTTTAGTAGTACTAGGGGAATGCCCGTGCGCTGCACGGGTTGTCATAGTACTTTAAATTTAATTTTATTAAGTTTTTGTGTTAAATATATTAAATAAAATTATCATGTATAGTTAAAATATATTATAATATCAACATGATTTTAAAAATTTATATCAAATATAAGTTTTAGACGTATTAATCTTATATAGTGTATGTGTTCTGTAATATAACTAATTGTTAATTTTTATGAGAAAAGTTTTGAAAGATTATTTTATTAAAGGGAAGTGATTATAAAAGTTCATTCAATATTCCAAGGTTTAAAAAAATTTAGGCACAAAATGTAGAACAAACGAAAGTCGTTAAATTACCCCATGTTTTTTTTTATAAATAGGAAGAGTTGTGGGTTGATCTTAATTCTTTGAAGCTCTAATTTCCAAATTCTGTATAAAACTTGGGTTGTAGAGATCATGGACCGACAACAACTATTTATATGTATTATACCATAAAAATGCATCCAATAACTATCTATCAAACCAAATATTATATTTGAAGCACATGAAACGATTTTTTAAAGAATATCATTTTAGGTAGTGTTGTAAATGAATAATTATAATTTTTCTTAATAAATATTATATATTATAATTTTTCTTAATAAATATTATATTTTAGGTAGTGTTGTAAATGAATAATTATAAATGAATAATCATAATATTTTAATAAATATTAAAATATTGGACTATTTTGACTAACAGCTTTATATTAGCTTTTAACTAAAAACCGCATAATATTAGTTTTTTAAATGAGTAGAACTATTTTAATGTACAGTATATCTCTATTTTTTAATGTAATCATTATTTTAGAAACATAACTAAAATTTTGACAAAGAAGCGTTATTTTTGTTTTAGTAGGTAGACCTATTTTAATATGCACTATATCTACATTTTTTAGCATATTCATTATTTTAAAAATAAAAATAATAATTAGTAATATAACAAATAAATATTATATTAGGAGGTTATCATTTTTTAAAAATATCATTTTGAAGTAAGACCACTATTTTAGTTCTACTTTGAATTAGTACAACGATTTTAAGATGCACCATGTCAATAACTTTTAATATAATCATTATTTTCAAAATAATACCAACTTTCACTTCTAAATGGGGACCTTTCAAATATTAAAATAGTAACTATTCCCTTTTATTTTTTTTGGCTATTGTGATTGAAAATTTGTAACTTTTGACCTTTAAAAAAATAGTGAAGGAAGTAAAAACTTACTATATTAAACTTAAACAAATCTTAATTATACATGTAACATAGAAGTCTCTATGAATAAATTCACTTTGAAAGCTACATGTTAACTACCGATGCATTGCATGAGAATCAACATATTATTCTTTCAGCTCTAATCTTTGTGAGCTCCTTCAATTTTTTTTATCAAATGTAAGAAAAACAATAGAAATGTTAGTGGAAGGAGCAATCCCTCAACTTTTCTGAAAATAGAAAATATAGAAGGATAAAGGAGATGTAGGAGGCAAAGCAATCATATCAGCCAACATTGATCCATAAAGAATTATATACAATGAAATGCAAGCAACTAAAAGAAAATGCAATCAAATTAAATGATACATTTATTATATCTTTACATCAATAAATTTCAATTACCCCAAATAACGGTCGGGAATATGAATCAATTGATATAATTGAATCTTTATATGAAAGTTATATTTTTAATTACTATTATTTATCTTTATAATTCATTGACTTAGAATGGGGCACCATCCCTTTACCCTAAATTTTTATAACAAAAAAGATTATTTATTTTTTGAAGTTTCTAATTGGCTTAAATATGTATTCTGCCCCTGCAAATATCACCATAATCCAGTTATACCCCTGTAAAAATAAAAACTTTAAAATTACCCTTGCAAATATAAATCGCTTACGGTTATGCCCCTCGGTCAGCTTCCCATCCAAAAAAATAATTTAAATAAGGTTTAAATATATGTTCTGCCCCTGCAAATATCACCATAATCCAGTTATGCCCCTGCAAATATCAGCATAATAGAAAAATTAAAGATTTTGACAGGGCATAACTGGATTATAGTGATATTTGCAGGGGCATAACTGGATTATGGTGATATTTGCAGGGGTAAAACATATATTTAAACCTTATTTAAATTATTTTTTTGGATGAGAAACTGACCGAGGGGCATAACCTTAAGCGATTTATATTTGCAAGGGTAATTTTAAAGTTTTTATTTTTACAGGGGTATAACTGGATTATGGTGATATTTGCAGGGGCAAAACATATATTTAAGCCTTTCTAATTTCATGCACGTAAAATCGAAATGAGAATTATTATAGTGAATATGTATGTAAAGTCCAAATTGGGAATTAATAAAAATTAACAATTTTTATTTACTTTTAGTTATCATTACAATAAAAACTATATTTATTGCAATTTTCTTTTTTCAAATCAAATTTCATTTGTAGTCCTTTATTATCAAAAATGTTATAAAAAGTATGTTGTTATGCTGGCATTACCTTTTGTCATAATCCTCTTTCAATTTTTTTTTTAAGGTTTCGTATAGTAATTACAAAGAGTATACAAATGTAGTGAAGGAGATTAATTATCTAAAAATAAGTACAATGTTTAACTCACTACAAAAATGGAGGCTAATTTAGAAGAAAAATATGGCCAAATATATAGCCCACCTTGACAAATGTCATATTGTATCCCCTTAGATATTATTGTTCCAATTCACTTATGTTATTGAAGGAAACTCAAATGTATCGAAATGTCTTTAGCAACATGAGCTCCACCACATTTTTGTATAGACTTCACATGTTGACCTATAACTCGATAAGAAAAAAATTCAGATCCTTAACCTCCACATCCTTCTCAGACATTTCACCTTAAGTGCCATCCTTTGTTAAAATAATAACCTCTTGGTGTGAGTTTCTTCCCATCCAAAATGTGTGAAATTAGATGATTTTTGATATTCCTGACAAAGAAGACAAATGCTGAAACGTTAGTACATATATCAAAGGATGCATTACAAAAAAAACTTGATAAGAAGGATGTAACAAAGCAAATGGCAAAACTGATAAATAATATTTTGGCTTTTATGCATTCATGTGTAAATTATATTCTGTTTTAAAAAACATAAGTGATGGAATAATAATGAAAATAATAAAAGAAAAAAGGAAGAATGTGTGTGGCTCACAAAGGGTAGGAATTGATATCTATATATATATATGGACATATTTTAAATGCTTCTGTTTTTTTCTTTGAGATTAAAAAGCAACTCAAAAGTCTCTTGGTTTTAATTTTAAGATTGCAAAAGACATCCTCTATTAAAAAAGTAACGATATTAATATGAATAATAATTGGTAATGGTAAAGCTATGAATAATAATGGTAGGAACCTATTGGTATAAGTCCAAAAGGCAAGAACTATGAATGATAATTGGTAAAACGAAAAATAGATTGTTTTTTTGGTTACACGATTGTTAATATTAAATTGTATATCAAAAACTAAAATGAAAGGCTTCTAAATTATAAATGTAAATAAAATAGAAGAGAAGTTAATTATTAATTATTAATTATTAATATAGATAAAAATAAAAGCATATGAATAAAAGAGTTTCTTTTTTGGCAAAATATGAAGAAAAGAGTTGAGAAGTTAAGTATAATAATATATAGATAAAGTGAAAGAAACATATAATAAATCCTTGCACTTTATTGTAAAAAACTGAAGGAATTTAGAAAGGTGGTGGGTGAGTTAAATATTAATTTAGCATTAAAACAATACTCAAATTTAGTGTATAAGAAAACACAAGTCTCCTTTACATATATAATATAGATCATTATTATTTTTCAAATTCCTCCCTTGTAAATACTATTACAGATGCTATATATATTTGCAGCTAATTGTCTATAACCATTTATAGTTACGGTTAACTTGACTCTCTCAATTAGTGTCCATGAATTTCGGCCTTAATCCCCAGACATTTATTGACTTCCATTTTTTTACAAATAGTTGGAGCCGCAATTTTATTTAATCTGAGCCGTCCATATTGTGAGATGATGTAACTTTGTTTATCAGTCGTTCAGATTGTACAAAATGATGATGTGGCTGCCACGTATTTGTACAGAATAATCACTAGTGCAGATTTGACATTTAGTATCGGTTGTTTTGCACATTTAGTATCGATTGTGGAACCGATACTAAATCGACCGATACTAAATATTCGATCATTTAGTATCGGTTTTTTACCCGATACTAAATGTACTACTAAGGTACTGTTAGGGTACATTTAGTATCGGTTGTACATAAACACCCGATACTATATGTATTACTAAGGTACATTTAGTATCGGTGTTTCTGTATAACCGATACTAAATGTATTACTAAGGTACATTTAGTATCGGTTATACAGAAACACTGATACTAAATGTACCTAAGTAAATACATTTAGTATCGTTTTTTCTGTATAACCGATACTATATGTATTACTAAGGTACATTTAGTATCGGTGTTTCTGTATAACCGATACTATATGTATTACTAAGGTACATTTAGTATCGGTTATACAGAAACACTGATACTAAATGTACCTAAGTAAGTACATTTAGTATCGTTTTTTCTGTATAACCGATACTAAATGTATTAATATTTTTTAATATTTTTTTTGTTTTTATCCATACCGACATATTATTAACCTGTTATATACAGCGATAATTTCAGTCATCAACACATAATAAATATATCTTACAAAATAACAATTGTTCAAATGATCTCTTTCCTAACATACTTTAAATTCCATTATACCAAAGGATACCTAAGGATTATATTTATAGTAATGAGTAATGACCAAGCTACAAAAGGATTTGATGGTGCCACTTCTTTTGTGGTTTGACTAATAATTGTTCTCAACCCAATAGAATTAGACATTGATCTTATATATAGCAAATGTACACCCACAATAAGTATTTTTATTATAATATAGCAAATGGTTTGTCTCCACAACTAAACATTGATCTTATATACATCTTCTGATTTCAAAGAGAAAACATGGTTACTACAAACTAGAACACCAATAGGGCCAGTGTATGCTCCCCCACTTTTCAGGGCATTCTTTGCTATGCATTGGAATGCTTCTTCAATATACCTTCTTTGGCAGATGTCTCAAAATATGGGATATTTCCTTTTGCAGCCCACCATGCCCGAGCCTTCTTTTCAGAAACCTGCGCAGAAACTTATTTGCGTTAATCTGTTTAGCAGTACATGTTTAGGTGTTGTATGAATATCTGATGCACTGCACAAAAAAGTAGGGAAAAATCACTAAAATGAGGTAATGCAGAGCTAAAGTGAACATCTGTAATCAGCAATTTACAATGGATAAGGATAAAACAGCTTAATCCCTCTTTCCTAATCTGCTATTGAAAGACAGCAAGTAATTTTCATTTTGACTAAATAATTAGCAACAAATACACTCAACATAAGCTCTGAATCAGAAAATAAATGTTTAACAGAATAACTATAATAGAAAAACTCAAAATAAAGGTAGAAAAATACCTATAACTGAAAACACGCACCAGCAAACTTATATCAATCTTCTATTAACACTTTCTTACTGCTTCTCTTTAAGCGACTGGTAAAGGAGATTAAAGTGTGAACACAACTTGGAGCTGAAAAAAGAAGAAAAACAAATGCAAATAGAAGTTACCTTAAAACCATTTTTACACAACTTGGCCATTTTTACACTTAAAACCACACTAATGACAGTTTCAGTACTATATGCTTTCGTTACTAAAGTTACCTTCTCAATTCAGATTATGTCCCTTTTTCATCTGGTAAGAAATAAGACCAAGGTCAGACTAACAAATAATATTAGTCTGATGTAAGAAGTTATAAATATATAGATGCTCTTGAATTTGACTTATGGCCCCAAAATCAAATTGAATGTCAAGTAAAGTCAGCTTTTGACACTATTTTAGATATTAGTTTTATACCTGGAATAAGTTTTGACCATGAAATGGAAAATCGATAGACATCTAATCCCATTTTAGCCGTGAGTTGGATATCGTCCTGCATGAAATGAATGCATAGGAATAGTAATATCCAAATACATTTAAATATATGGAAGGTGTTTGTATGATACAAAGCTACAAAGCTACTGAGAAAATAGCTACCCACAATCCAATACATCACAAACATAAGCTTGAAAGTTATCCTTGACAGGGCATAATGTTTAACTCCATATATACACAATGTTTAAAGTAATTGAATTCAAAACAACCAACTCACCCATTGTAGAATAAGAATTTAAAAACAATAGCTAAATTAAGAAAAAAGTGGGAACATACCTCCCAGCTTTATGTATACTGCTCACAACCTCCCAGCTTTATTGAAAACACATCCAGTTCCCACATATACAGGTCCTTGAATGCCATCACGTCCTATCATGTTAACCTGAAAAAGGTTAATCTTAAGTATCAAGCATTTGAAATCCAAATAAGTATCAAGCATTTTGAAATCTTGACGACATAATAATACAAATTGTTAATCTTAAGTATCTATTCTTACCAGTGCATTTTCACCAACCTGGCCTTTTTGTGATTTTGGTAACCTAGCCTTTTCTCTCATAGATTTCCTCTTTACCACTAGCATATGACAGACATTAAACTAATAGAACAGAAAGATCAGTAATTTAATACAGATTGCTAGAAGAAACTGTGGCATACTTCTCCAATTGCAATGGTGATGACATGAGTAGTGAAACCCCGTCCCAGCTGAAGCAGAGATTGAACCACCTGGCAATAACATTTTCTATAAGTGAGAAAATGTATTGATTGTGCCTGACCCAATCAATTGCAGCCTCCTAGGTGTGCCTTAGCAGTCTAGATTATCTAAAATGATAGACACCAAGTATTGGTATGATCTGGTAGGTACATCAGGTGCCTGTTATCAAAGGATCCATCCCCATCAAGGCATCAAATATAAACTGCCTCATGACGGCAACAAAGGAATAATTTTTTGCTAAGGTAGGAGGTTGGCAGAAGGAACATAAACTACTGCACCAAGTTAAATTTAAGTGAGGAAAGTTTGAACCATAGCACGCAAAGGCAATATGCTATGCTTAATCTCGAGCCAAATAAAAATTCTTACTCTAGCAATACAAGATCACGAAGTTCATAGTCCCCAATTTTCGTAACTCCAGTGGTTACCTCAGAACTCTCTACAACATCATCTGCAAACACACGGATCTATCGAGAAGATATTTTTGTCATTTCTATACTAAATGTACTTAAAAAATCAGAAGTCTTTTAAGCAAGTCTATTAAGGGATAATAAAACTGACATCCTCCTTTGTAGTATCAGACATTAAGATCATTAAGATTAGGACATGCTGCTCCACTTTCACAACCATGCCAGTAGCGCCCTCTTGAACACCAGAGACAACTCTAACAAGGTTCCCAGGTTCAAAATATTTACAAAGTTCCCTTTCATTCACTGCAAGAGTTTTCTAACATAATGAAAAGAAAACAAAAAAAGAGAGAAGATAATTCAGATAGTTTAGGTCTATAAATTTAATATAACAAAACCAGTAGAACATTCATATAACTAAATTTCATAAGTGAAGAGGCAGATAAAAAATAAGAAGAAATATCAAACCTTTAAACCAGATCTTCTGATGGAATAATCAGCGCTAACAGGAACAGTTACAGCCATCTGCAAAAACCCACAAAAAATTCAGCGTTAGTGGATCAAATATTGTTCAGTTACTTAGAATCTCAAACTCCAAATTAGGGCAAATATATCCACTCTAAAGTTCAACAAACACATATTCGCTCACATTGATTTTACCAAGAAGCAAAGAAGCCTAAAGATTTAAACTGAATAAACTGGACTAGAAACTTGGCAAAATCAAAATTAACAACGAAACAAACTTAGGGTTTCAAGCGGAGAAAACGAAAACGAACTTAGGGTTTCAACCAGAGAAAACGAAAATGAAGGGAGAGGAAGAGAGAGCCAAGATGCTTACCATTTGAAAACGAAAACGAAGTGAGCGAATATTCTGAACGAAGCTTGAAGATTCTGAACGAAGTGAACTTGAAGATTTCTGGACGAATTAAGCTTGAAGATTTCTGAACAAAAACGAAGAGAACGAAAACGAAGTGAACGATGAGGAAGAGAACGAAGTGAACGAGGAGCTTGAAGATTTCTGAACGAATGGCTTCAATGTGGAAGAAAACGAGTACCAACGTGAAAGATGAGGAAGAGAACGAAGTGAACGATGAGGAAGAAAACGAGAACGAAGTGAACGATGAGCTTGAAGATTTCTGAACGAAGGGCTTCAATGACGAGTTTGTGAGGCAGAGAAGGGCTTGTGTGAGGAAGAGAAGGCCATCGCTTGTGTGAGGAAGAGAAGTGTTTGTGTGAGTATCGCGTAAATGGGTCGTGTTTTGTGCGAGAAATTAAAATTGGGTTTTGACATTTAGCATCGGCTGTTAAAAGAACCGATGCTAAATGTCTAACGTGAACTTAAACTTTTACTCGTAATTTCAAAAATGCCACCGGTTACATATTTAGCATCGGGTGTTCAAACAACCGATGCTAAATGGTGCTTTCTAAAGTCAATTTTGCACTAGTGAATGCGTGGCTTTTTTTGAACGCTGACATGGATTGCCTACATGGACAACTCATGATTGAATATACTTATGACTTATGATTATGATATGATATGGATTGTAATAATAGAAGAGGGATATAATACATACTCTCTCTCAGCATGTTCTTATTTCCTGTTTTGGTTGTTTACCTAAATCCACTTAAAATTTCATACAAGAATTTCATGATTTACTCTTTTGTGATACTTATGTTAATTACAAACTCATTTCCCGAAACCCACCATCACTGCCCCTTGTTTCGCTGCTTTCGCATGCTCTCTCACCCAAAACCAGGAAGCGGATTCTCTCCCGTTTAAGATTAACATGACCAGGTCCCGTGATTAATCTTACCCGTTCATTTGTTTTAATGAAAATTTAACGGCCACGATTAAAAACCAACACCAATTGTCGTTTAAGGCCTGCATCTCTCCATTTTCTTCCGCCACGGGATTTCTTCAAGGACCTCTATCTAGAACTGTTTCAGACCCAAATTGAAGAATTGATGAATGAACACCAGTTGCACAAATAATATTTCAGTCGAAGAATTGATGAAATTAGTTCATAAAGGTTATAAATTGAAGAATTGACAAGACAAGATTGAAATAGATGAATCCTTCAATTTGTTGAAAAATAGAAAAGTTGACAATCAATTCGTGGGTGTCGAAGGAGGCACCACCAAAAATTTTCTAGACTGAGGTGAACAGTTTTTTCTGCAACATGAGAGAAGAGGCAGCGCATGTCTTTTGGGTGTTGGGTCTATCAGTTTTTAATCGTAGCCATTAACCTTTCACTAAAACAAATGAACGGATGAGATTAATCACGGGACCTGGTTATGTTAATCTTAAACGGGAGAGAATCCGCTCCCCAGAAAACTACCATCCAAGGTCACCACCATGTTTCTCTCATTCTCCTCTACAAGATTTGTGGTGGTATCAAATCTAAAGAGCCAAAACATAATAGATAAAAAACCCAGAAACCACCACCTTCAATCCTCTTTTCCGGTGTAAGTAGACACTCATCCGAAAATCGAACCATAGATTTGGAATCCTACCCTCATCTTGAAAAGAACCCCTCTAAGAATTTCAAAATCCGGGCACCTTACTCCGACAGATTGCATTACTAAATATAAGTGTCCACATGCAGTAGCTGTACAGCATTCAGCTATCATAAGATATCACTTTCGACTCCCAAGACAGCTATAAAATCCTTCCTCTAATTAAATTCAAGGCAACATATATTGCTCTGTGAGTTTTTCTCCTTTCTATCTCTTTTCGGTCACAATACAACAAAATGAACTGAAGTTCCCAACTTTGAAATTTTATGCAATAAATTTCACTAAATTTCTATCTAATATTTTGTTCTCGCTGTAACTTTGGTGTTCCCAAAAAAAATTGTGTCCACAATCTGAAAAGGGTACTCTGTTTATATTGCCACAAAGCTTACTTACCTTGTAACTTGAGTTATAGGGATAACGAAGTTTGTTCAATACAACAGTTTTATAACACAAAAAACTAAAATCAAAATATTTCATATTGTTAGCCTGCATTTTCGACAAGCTCAATTAAATGCAGTCAGCGAGGTTTGACTTATTATTTTAAGAGAAAGTGTCAATTTCGACATTGAGAAGAGTTAAGTTATTTGGTTGTGTCAAGATGATTTCGACATGAGGCTTGCTGAAATCGAAGTGTTGAAGACAGTGATTTCGACAAGAAGAGGTTTTGAAGACTGGTAACGGATTGGAATCAAGCAACCGCTGTCGAAGGGATGTAGCAGTTACATATTTAAATATTCTGTACAGTTATTTTCTATTTGTATAAATAGTAGTTTTTCATAGGAAAAACGGGTCACAATACGCATATACAGAATTCTCATACTCCAACTTCCAACTGAGAGAAAAAAGCGAGTTACAGAACAATGTATGCACTTGTGCACCAATTTCTATTCATTCAATGCAATTTTAATCTGTTTTCTTAATTTCCTTGCACTTTATTTGCTTTTTACACATTCTGTTCAGAACTGTATCATTTTGAAGTAATTTCGACAGTTTCAACACCTTTGAAATTGGCGGTTATCTTCATCATTTTCATTAAAACCGTAAGAACATTAACGAAACTCGATAATTTCTGGGAAATCAATGCACAATATGTCTTAAGATTTACTAGTTGATCTTGCAAGCAAATAATTTTAAACTAGCAGTTGTTTACCAAAAACCACAGTAAACAAATTGGCACGCCCAGTGGGACCTTTTGTGCTAAGTTTCAAAACAATTTGAAACAATTTCTTCCATTGAAATTTTACTGAGTTTGTTCTTAAATTAAAAAACTTGTGATTTAATCTTTGTATACATTTAAGAAGTGGCAAACGTTTTCCAGAAATGGTTCGCGCTATTTTAAATCTTGTATCCAATGCAAAAAGTTCACAAGAACAAGCGTCGGTTAGTGACGCGAGCGCTGCAAATGTCTTAGGAGTAACCGCTTCTATGCCATCTTCAACGACGATAGGGGTAACTGCTCCTGTGTCTATCTCGACCACTGCAGCGTTGACACAGTCTAGTACCATGGCTTCTGTGCCACCAACATTAGGGCATCCGACAAGCCCTCCAATGGTTAATCCCTTCATCCCACAATTTACATTACCTATGATCAATAGGGATTACCCATATGGTATGCCAACAAATGGTTCGGCATTTTCTCCTCTTCATAGTTCAGCAGAGAGCGTTTATAGTCGAAACGCTCAACCCTCATTAACCACATCGTCCTTGTTAGCGCTAAGGCAACAAATGGATGATAGCAACCACGATATGGTTAATTTGCTGACTCAACAAATAGGTACAGTGTTTAATCCCTTGATCCAAAACACGAACAATAGTTACCAAATGTTAGCAACCCAGATGGGGAGAATTGTTGATTTCTTTGGCACTCCACCATTGCGTAACCAACAGGATCTTCAGAATCAGAATGTCAGGCCTGTCGAAAACCCTTTAGAAAGGCCTAACAATGGGATTCCCATAAATCAGAGGCAACAACCAGTTGTCGAACAACCTGTACAAAGGGAAATCGAAGCAATCCCTGAAGTGTTGCTGGTTAATAGAAACCAAAATGCTGATGAAGTGGTTAGGCAAGTTCAACAAAATAATTTTGGAGCCCAAAACAATTTGGCCAATCTTGTCGAAACTATTCTAGCCCAGAATGGTCTTAATTTAGGCCTACATAGGCCTAATTTTGTGTCAGCATTGTCGGAGTATGTCTTACAAACTGAACTTCCTAGGGGATGGAAAATTCCTAAGTTCACAAAATTCGCTGGAGAAACTAGCGAATCTACTGTCGAACATGTTGCCCGTTATCTAACAGAGGCAGGAGACATAGCACATAATGAAAACTTAAGGATGAAATATTTCCCAAACTCTCTAACTAAGAATGCTTTCACTTGGTTCACCACTTTACCCCCACATTCCATTTTCAATTGGGGGCAGTTAGAGAAGGCGTTTAATGAGCAATTCTATATGGGCCAATCTAAGATTAGTCTTAAAGAATTGGCTAGTGTTCGACGCAAAGTGGCAGAGTCTATTGATGATTACCTGAATAGATTCAAACTTCTCAAAGCAAGGTGCTTTACTCAAGTGCCTGAGCATGAGTTAGTCGAAATGGCTGCTGGTGGCCTAGACTATTCTATTAGAAAGAAATTAGATAGTCTACACTTAAGAGATATGGCACAATTGGCCGATAGGGTTCGACAAGTCGAAAGGCTTAAAGCTGAAAAAACTAGAACTAGTCGTTTCCATAAAAAAGAGAAAGTTGCTTATGTCGATACTAACGACAACGACCAAGAATTCGACATAGCCTATGAGGATGTCGAAGAAAATGAAGTCAATGCTGCAGAATTAAAACCTGGGCCTCCTTATACGTGCAAATTGTTAAGGCCATCAGATGGGAAAAATCCTGTCGAACCTAAAAATGATAAGTTTGTTGCAAAGACATATACCTTTGATGTTACTAAATGTGATGAGATTTTTGATCTTTTGGTTGCTGATGGTCAAATTTTAGTGCCTAAAGGCCTAAAAACACCACCATTAGAACAACGAAAGAAAAGTGGTTTTTGCAAATTCCATAACTTTTTAGGCCATAACTCGTTGTGTTCTTTTCAGGGACCTAGTCCAGAAGGCTCTTAACGAAGGCAGACTGAAATTTGGCGGAAAATCAAAGCCTCCGATGCAGATTGACACTGATCCTCTTCCGGCAATGGATGCAATGTATGCTGAACCAGTCGAGATAATGGTTATTGAAGCTACTGCTAGAAAGATTGTTGGAAATGCCAACGTGAAAGGGACTACTAAAGGCCCAAAGGTTGAGGTCGAAATGGTTACTGAAGACCAATATGATGAAAAAATGAAGGTTGCTTATCCCAGAGCAGAAGAGGAATTAATTGATTTCCTCAACCGTTGCAAGATAAGCAACACAGTGGTGATGCTGTGCCCAAGGTGTAGTTCTGTCTTCGACAAAAATGCTGCAAAAAGCCTTGAAGGCTTCAAGCCTCAATTGAAGCAGAAAGGGAAATGGGTTGACAACAGACCAAAGTTCAGTTTCAACAAAAGAGGTGTACCATACAAGATTGTACCTCCAACAAAGAGTTCTCAGAAAGGTCAAGGTAGGACTTTTGTTCCAACATCAAGGTCACTCGTCGAGAAATGGGTGTACTCTGGTGGGAGGAAAGCTGGATACCAAACCAAGCCCACAAAGATGGTCAAAGGAAGTACTACTACTGCTAACCAAAATAAGGCATCTGAATCTAACAAGTATGCCTACAATAACAACTACAAGGGTTAAAATCCTATGACCAGAACACAATGGCGAAGGTACCAACGCCAAAAGAGGGTTGATGCGTCAAGGAATGCTGAAAGTTCAGACAAGGGAAAAGGTAACCAGACATCTGTCGAAATGGCTAGAAAGCCAGCAACAGAGAGAATATTTTCGCCCTTGTCAACTGTCAAAGAAGGTCTCAACTTAGAAGACGAAGAAATGGAATCTAATTTCTCAGATTCTGAACCAGACTTCGATTTTTGTGTAATGTCGTTTCAATTCTTCCAATTGAATACGATGTGATCTCAGAAGTAAGTGAGGTTGAAGAAGACTTCAACGAAGATATGGCTATCCACAAGCCAGTTTGCTATTATGTCATGAATAATGGATGCGTCGAAGAACAGCATGCCATGTTCGAAAGACCAGATGGGGGAATGAAGAGCCATCTCAAACCTCTGTTCATTCAAGCGAAAGTCAACAACGTAGGGTTAAACAAAGTTCTGGTCGATGGTGGCGCAGCAGTGAATCTGATGCCACAACATTTGCTGAAAAAGATTTGCAAATCTGATACAGATTTAAGGCCACACAATGTGGTACTTACTAACTACGAAGGAAAATCTGGCCATTCCCTTGGGGCCATTGAAGTCGAACTGGTTGTTGGGAGCGTGAAAAGATCAACGCTATTCTTGGTTATTCCTTCCAAGGCAAACTATAACTTGTTGCTTGGCAGAGAATGGATACATGGAGTAGGAGCAGTGCCATCAACCTTACACCAGAGACTTACCATCTGGAGAGAAGATGGATTAGTAGAAAATGTTGAAGGGGATCAGAGTTACTTCATGGCAGAAGTAAACAACATAACAAAGAAGACCTTCGACAAGCAACTGGCGAATATTGCACCATGCCTACCTTCTGAACTTGGATATGTTCACCAAGATAATGCCTTTTCCTCAGTCAAACTTCACCCAACTCATGGATTCATTTGGGAGAGGGAGATAATAGGTGAAGGAATTTACCCAGAAGGTACAATTCCACCAACAGGGTGGGAATTCGTAGATATTTAAATATGTCTAAGCCAGTGCTTGGGATAGGATTACGGCCTATGTGTCCGAGAATAACCAAAATGCGGCTTTGGAAGCCGAAATGCATCAGAAAATGGTTGTCAAAAACAGTAAGAATAATGATAAAGAAGACATGGTCGAAGACCAAAGGCTTGACTGCGTTTATGATGACGAGCCTTTAGGTTTCGAAAAAGACCCAATGGGTTCGACCAAGAAGATACAAGCACAAGATCCCTTGGAAGACGTCGACTTAGGAGATGGCTCTACAAAAAGGCCAACATATATCAGTGCTAAGATCGATAAAGACTTGAAAGTTCGAACTATTGAACTTTTAAAAGAATTCAAAGATTGTTTCGCTTGGGATTACAACGAGATGCCAGGTCTAAGTCGAGAAATGGTGGAGTTGAAGCTGCCAATTCGGCCAGATAAGAAACCAGTGAAACAAACACCAAGGAGATTTGCACCACAGATCATGTCGAAGATCAAAGAGGAGATTGAAAGGTTGTTCGAAGATCATGCGAGCTTGGATTTGTGTCATTGAACGAACTACTCATTTCCCAACTGGTCGTGGTAGAAAAAGATTGTGGATTGAATGTTGTGTTGGAGGTGAGTGGTCTTTGCTATGCAAATGCTTGGGTTTGAAGGCAGGTGATCCAGTCTGATTGGGTGTCAACAAGGATTTCCCTAGCTTCATGTTCTTGAGTGTGCGTTGGGATAATTAGATAGCTATGAAAATGGATCCCTTTTGTGCTGCATAACAAATGCAAATATCTAACAATGTCTGTTCTTTTGGCCTAAGTTTGGTTAGTGATAATGGAGTCCTTAGCCATTTTGTTGCATGGCAATTTAAGGAAAATAGAAGTGGTGGTGTTTTGTGGTCTTTAATCTTAATTGTGCACCTTTGTTTGTATGGTGTATAATATGTTAATGCTATATGCAACTTTATGATATATCTAAATTGTGTCATTTTTATGTTTGTTAACATGTTGTAGGACACACGTTGTTATGTTTGCCATATATTATTCTGTTTTAAACAGATAGATGCCACATTTTTTTTGTTCCTTTCTCGCATATTTATTATCTTATTATTTAATTTTATTTATATATGCAACATAATTTTATCCTTTCTATAAAAAGGAGACTCTATTGTTGAACCTACACTTGCATCTTTTGCTTCATTTCTTTCTTACTCCCTTATCTTTCTATTTGCCTTCACCCAGAAAAATATATGTATCATTTTTCTGCAATCTTCTGTGGGAATTTTGTTAATCTCACACCCAACTCTGTTTTCTTTCTGTTATTTTGTTCAACTTTCAATATATTTTCCTTATATATGCTTGTTACTTGTAACAGGTAGCTGAAGCAATTGAGGAAATGAATTAACCTTTTTTTAAACAATTAATTCACCTTTCGTTCATCTTATAAACACCTATGTGTTGTTTTCTCTTAGATCCGTCACCTTTCAACATCTCTTTTAACTACCTTATCTCATCAATTTTTCACCTGTTTTTCCTCATACAAATGAGTTACGATGTCACCTTTATTTGTAATTGAAATTTTGATATTACAAACAAATGCCTATTTTTTTTATACAAATTTAGATACTTATTTCTTTTTTTTAAACACCATGCAAATCATTGATGATTTCTCCTTGGTTTTTCACTGTATTATTTTCATGAAAATAATATGAACATTTCAATAATACAGGTGATTTATAGCTATATTCTTTTGTATGTTTTTTTTGTCATATACAACTTATATTTGATGTCTTTTTATTTGATAATAAGAAAACAAAAAATTATCTGCATCGATAATGTCAGTGTTCTAATTATAAGGATTTCTAAGTTTCCTTAATGCATCTCCATTCATTAAATTAGATTTTCATATTCTACATTTTGATTTAACTAATATTTAATTAATACCATTTTCATATTCGTTGCTTTATTTCAGATATGAAATTAAACAATATAAATCAAATGTAAATATATCATACCATGTGTTGATTATTCCTATAGAACATATGTTTACTTTGAACAACAACATCTGTCTGCTACGTATTTCCTATGCATGATGTGTTTAGTTTCGAGATTAACACATGTCATTGACAATAACACATGTTTTGACGTTTACTAAGTGACATGTCATTACACGTGTTTTGCCATGGCATTGTATAGAATTAGCAAAGTTCTTTGATGAGATGTGTGTCATTTTGTTATACACTTTTTCAATCTTCATGCTGCTAATAACACGTTTTAATGTTTACTAAGTGACATGTATATTACAGGTGTTTTGCCATGGCATTGTATAGAATTAGCAAAGTTGTTTGATGAGATATGTGTCATTTTGTCATGCTGCTATCTACACTTCATTTATTTTACCATTTATTCCACCTGTTTTTCAATGACTTTATCCACATGTTTAATTTATGAATATGCACATGTTCTGCACGTTTCAAAATTCCTATTAGCCACGTTTATATGTATTATTTTTGACAGCAATTCATAATGCATGTTTTTCATTAGAGGAGGAACATAGTTTTGTATTTGCAGTTTAGGTAACTTAGGGGTAGTCACTTTTCTTTCAAGTCAGCTATAAATACTCTATCTATTTGTAATTTTTATTTGCACTGAAACAATATATATCTATTCGTATTTTTTTCGTTATTCCTTTCCTCATATTTTTCCCTTCGGTTTTCCCTTCTTCATATTGTCCCACTCGTGTCTAATTGTTATGTCTTCTTTTTATACAGGATTTCATTAGGAAAACAATGGATTATATTAGTGATATTTGAAGATAAAAATAAGGGTCATGTTTTGTGGAGGATCCCTCAGTTCAACAAACCAAATCTAACTAAATCCATAGAGATGATTCTCATTGATGAAAAGGTAAATCAACTTAATAAAATGTTTGATTTTAGTTTTTTAGCTAACTTTATGTATTGACTAAATTTTTTGCCTCCTATAGCTTGATAAAATACATGCATGTATGTTTACCTTGGATTTTGGTAAACACCGCTAGTTTGAAATTGCTTCTGCTTGCAGGATCAACTAGTACATCCTAAGACCGTTTGTGTTTAAAGTTTTTCCAGAATTGCGCGTTTAAAAGTAAAAAGAAGAAGATAACCGTCGATTTCTCCGCGAAACCGTCGAATTACTCCAAATGAGGGAGAATAAAACAAAGAGAAAATTTGCATGAAACGTAAAGAAAAGGAAAATTAAAATTGCATTAATTTAAAGGGGTGGTGCACAAGATCATACATGCGTTCCTTGTACTCGTTTCTCAGTGCGTGTCGGTACTTTGAGCGTGGGAACTTGGTATGAGAGATTGTGACCCTTGTTGCTTCTTAGAAACTACTATTTATACTAAGCAGAAACTGCCCAAAACAGTTATAAAAATGATAGCAACCGCTCCTCTTTTCGACCAACTGCTAGTTCTTCAGCGCATAACTGCTCTGTTTTCTGTCTGTCGAAAGCTTGTGTCCATTTTCCTCTTTCTTGCTTTTGCTTCCCCGAAAGCTTGTCGAATTTACCATGCACATGACCATTTTCTCTGTCGAAATACTTTGGTCTTTGTCGAAATATAAGTCAAGCCTTGTTGACCATTTTCAATGAAGCCTGTCAAAATTACAGGCTAACAAATTGCCCCCCAAAAATGTCTTTTTCGACTGAGCTTAAGGCAAAGGAAGAAAAAGAGCATTTTTGAATTCAATGTCGAAATAGGTTTTACATTTGATCGGAATATCTCACCTACCCGACATCATCACTGTTAAATGTTGTTGGCGTTATTCTTATATTGGTGTACCACGTGGCCTTCAACGTTCTGCTTATAATTCTGACAATGCTCATATGGCAATCACAACTTCTTTTGAATGCCACGTACTTACGCTTTCTTTATCTTTATTCCAGCGTTATTTTAACTTCTTGCAACGTTGGCTTATACTTTTTCAAGTATTTTCCATTTATACGCAAAATTCTTTCATCAGCGCCAATCTCTTCGACTTCATATGCGCCGTTTGAGTAGACTTGTAAAATTTTGAATGGTCCTTCCCAACTTGGGGACCATTTACCTAGGACTCTATCTTTTCGATCCATAGGTAAGATAACTTTCCAAACTAAATCCCCCACGTCGAAAGTCTTCAATTTGACTCTTTTGTTATAGGCCTTAGCCACTCTTTCTTTTTGTCTTGTGAGCATATCTAATGCACTTAGCCTATCTTCATCTAGATCAACTAATTCATCTAACATCATAATCCAATAATGATCAGGTGGGATTTCAAATTGTCTTTGAATCCTAGTTGATTGGAGACAAATCTCTGCTGGCAATATTGCATCATGCCCAAAAACAAGTTTATAAGGAGTACTATTGATTGACTCTTTGGGAGATGTTCGACATGCCCATAAAATTTGGTTAAGTGTCCTATGCCAATTCTTGGGTTTTTGCCCAACATGTTTTTTAATCAAACTAACAATAATTTTATTGGCTGCTTCAACTTGACCATTTGCCTGAGCATAATATGGTGTCGAACTTAACAATTTATAACCATTTTCAGCAGCAAATTCGACCATTTTCTGACCAATAAAAACTGAACCTCGATCTGTGGTGATAGTTTCAGGCACACCAAATCTATATAATATATGGTCTTGAATAAAATTGATTACTGCTTCTTGATTAACATTGTTTAAAGGAACAGCTTTCACCCATTTAGTGAAATAATCTATTCCTACTAATATGAAACGATGGCCTTTCGACGAATTTGGTTTAATTTCACCAATTATATCCAAAGCCCATCCCTTGAATGGCCAAGGTTTTACAATAGAATGCAATTCATTTGCAGGTACATGTTGTATTCCTGCATGCTTTTGACATTCTTGACATCCTTTGGCAAACTTTATGCAATCTTTTAACATAGTCGGCCAATAGACACCTTGTCGAAATAAGAGCCATTTCATTTTATGGCCTACTTGGTGAGCTCCACAAGTTCCACTGTGAGTATTAGATATTGCCAAGTATGCCTCATTTTCACTAAGACACTTGAGTAAAACTCCTTCAGGGGTTTTCTTAAACAACTCATTGCCCATGATGACATAACTTAAGGCTCTATACTTGGTTTTTCTATCAGTTATCCCTGTTGGATTTTCCAAGTAATTAACAATTTGTCTTCGCCAATCATCATTTGACATACTGTCAATGGCAAAAACTTCAAACACATTATTACAATAACCTTTGTCGGAAACTTCATCATTAAAATTTTCAATAAAATTTTCACTTTCACTTGGAGGTAATTGACTTAAGATTAAAGAGTAGCTCTCTGTCTCCTCAAGTTTTTTTCTTGACAAGGTTTCTTGTGTCATTGCTGTCGAAATTAACTTGTTTTTAATTTCGATTAGCTCTGTTAATTTTTCTTTAGAAACTTTATAACCAGAAGCTATTTGTGCCAGATCATTGGCCTCTTGATTTGCAATACGAGGCACATGTTGAATATCAACGCTGTCGAATTGTTTCAATAAAGTATTGGCAGCAATAAAGTAAGTAATCAAATTCTCCTTAATGCACTTGTATTCTTTTGTTAATTGTTTGATTACTACTTCAGAATCACCTCTAATTTCGACCTGTTTTGTCCCCAAGTTTAACAGAATTTCAAGTCCTGCTACTAAGGCTTCATATTCAGCCTCATTATTGGAGCAGCTTTCTTTAATTTTATACTTGTATTTAGTTGGAATCCCTTTAGGTGAAATGATTAACATCCCAACACCAGACCCATTTTTATGGCTAGAGCCATCGAAGTACAATTTCCAAGGTCGAAGGTGCACAAAATTAATTTCTGATTCAATTATTGAATGATCAGCAATGAAATCCGCAACGACTTGGCCTTTAATAGCCTTTAAAGGTTGGAATGTTAATGAATACTCAAGTAAAGCTAAAGCCCATTTGCCTATTCTACTATGTAGGATAGGTTTCGACAGCATATGTTTAATAATATCAAAATGGGAATAAACATACACATCAACAGGCTTAATATATTGCTTTAACTTAGTACAAGAGAAATACAAGCATAAGCACAATTTTTCAATAGGGTGATATCTAGTTTCAGAATCATTTAAAACCCTACTGAGGTAATATATGGCCCTTTCTACGCCATTTTCATCCTCTTGAGCTAACATGCTGCCTATTGACATTTCTGATGCAGCTATATACAATTTCATTGTTCTATTTCTAATTGGAGACGATAAAATTGGTGGCTTCATCAGGTAGGCTTTGATTTCGTCGAAAGCTTGTTGGTGGCATGGCTCCCACTTGATAACATCTTCCTTCTTCAGTCGAAGTAATGGCGAAAATACTTGAGTCTTGCAACTTAGATTTGATATAAATCTTCTAGGGAAATTGATCTTTCCTAGTAAAGACTGTAATTCTTTCTTTGCCGAAGGAGGTTGTGTTTCCATGATAGCTTTCGTCTTGTTTTGAGTTATTTCAATGCCTTTTTTGTGCACAACAAAGCCCAAGAAATCACCTGCACTTACACAAAAGGAACATTTTAGTGGATTCATTTTCAATCCATATTTTCTCATCCTTTCAAATGATTGTCGAAGGTGGTCTAGATGACCACTTTTTGATGCTGACTTAACTACTATGTCATCTATGTATACTTGCATAAAATTTTCTATAAAATCATGGAACATAGTATTCATAGCTCTTTGGTACGTAGCACCAGCATTTTTTAAACCAAATGGCATCACTACCCATTCATAAACACCTAACGCCCCCGGGCATCGAAATGCAGTCTTTGAAACATCTTCCTCAGCAATAAAGATTTGGTTGTAGCCTGAATACCCATCAAGCATACTCAAATATTGGTAACCTGCTGCAGAATCACATTTCTGCCACTGGCATTGGATATTGATCTTTGGGAGTAGCATTATTTAGATCCCTAAAATCTATGCAAACTCTAAGTGTACCATTTTTCTTAATTACAGGAACTATATTAGCAAGCCAATCAACATACCTGGCAGTTCTGATGAACTTGCTCTTTAGTAACCTTTCGATCTCTGTTTTGATCTTCGACATGATTTCTGGTGCAAATCTCCTTGGGGTTTGCTTCACAGGCTTCTTACCTGGTCGAATAGGCAGCTTCAACTCAACCACTTCTCTTTTTAAACCTGGCATGTCATTGTAGTCCCAAGCAAAACAGTCTTTGTACTCTTTCAGCAATTCGACTATCTGCACCTTGAAGTCTTTATTGACTTTTGCACTGATATAGGTTGGTCTTCTTACACTTCCATCTCCCAAATCTATTTCTTCTAAGGGATCTTGTGCTTGTATCTTCTTGGTCGAACCCATTGGATCTTTCTCAAATCCTAATGGTTCATCATCATAGACACCGTCTAGTCTAGGTGATTCGACCATAATTTCTTTGTTACTATCATTTGTGGTTAAAGCAACCATGTGATGCAACTCAACTTCGAGAATTGCTTTTTCTTTATTTTCGGCCACATAGGCCGTAATTCTTTCCCATGTACTGGGTTTTATCATCATCAATCATCCCAACCAGAAGGCTTGTCAAAGCCTCTTGTTGCACTTCCATCATCAATGTATTGCCTCTCCCAAATGAAACCATAGTTTGGGTGGAGGTTGACAGAGGAAATAACATTATCCTGCTCAATGAATCCAGCATTAGAGGAGGAACATGGAGCAATGTTCGCTAGTTGTTTGTCAAAGGTCTGCTTGGTTATTGTATTTACTTCAGCCTTGAAGTAACTTTGATCTCCTTCAATATTTTCGACCAATCCATCTTCTCTCCAAATTACTAACCTCTGATGTACAGTCGAAGGGATTGCCCCCACTGTATGAATCCACTCTCTTCCAAGCAATAAGTTGTAATTTGCTTTAGAAGGTATTACCATAAACAGAGTTGGCCTCTTTATGCTTCCAACAGCCAATTCGACCTGAATGGCCCCTAGTGAGTAGCCAGATTTGCCTTCATAATTGGTAAGAACCACGTTATGTGGCCTTAAATCAGTATCATACTTGCCAATTTTACTTAGCAAGTGTTGAGGCATTAAATTCACAGCGGCTCCACCATCAACAAGGACCTTGTTGATCCCAACATTATTGACTTTGGCTTGTATAAATAGTGGCTTGAGATGATTCATCATGCCACAATCCGGCCTTTCAAACACAGCTTGTTGCTCTTCAACGCAACCATTCTTCAGCACATAATAGCATATTGGCTTGTAAGCCATACCTTCGTCGAATTCTTCTTCGACCTCATTGACTTCAGACACCACATCATATTCAATTGGTAAAATTGAAACGACACCACATAGCACGTCGAAGTCTTGCTCAGAATCAGCAAAAGAAGAGTTCAATTCCTCTTCCAACTTGAGATCTTCTTCTTTGAAGCCTTTCTTTATCTCAGCCAAAGAAGGGAAGATTCTTTCAGTGGCTGGTTTCCTAACCACTTCAGTTGAAGGTAAAACTATTTCCTTACCTTTCTCGTTCTTGGGAATTGCTACTTTGCCTGTAGCAACAACATCAACTTTCTTTTGGCGTTGAAATCTTCGCCATTGAGTCCTTGTCATAGGATTCTTTCCCTTGTAGTTGTTGTTGTAGGCATACTTCTTATTTCCAGTTGCCTCATTCTGGTTAGCACCACTTGTGTTTCCTTTGGCCATCATATTTGGCCTAATTCGATGAATCACGTTGCCCCCAGTGTGGTACAGGCCTTTACCTTTCCCACCAGAATGTACCCACTTTTCGACAGGAGTACAAGAAGGAGGCACGTAAGTGCTTAACTTTCCTTTTCCTCCACAGGGAATTCTCTTGTCAGCAAAATCAAACTTGGGCCTTTTATCCACCCACTTACCCTTGCGCGTCATTTGAGGCTTGAACTCTTCAAGTTCTTTAGCAGCTTTCTTGTCGAAAACAGCACTGCACCTTGGGCATAGCATCACCTCTGAATTACTTATCTTGCAGCGATTGAGGAAATCCACCAAATCCTCTTCAGCTTTTGGGTAGACGGGTTTGGCCTTGTCGTTTCCTTGGCCTTCTGCAGCCATTTCGACATCCATCTCTGAAATTGGTGAAGTTCTCTTAATGTGAACCTTACTAGGCCCGGTTCCAGAAGCTTCGACCATATTGATGCTAATTTCAGTGTATAATGCCCCGACTTCAGGCAAGGGATCAGCATCAATCTTCATTGGCGCTTTTGGTTTTTCACCAAATTTGAGCCTTCCTTCATTTAGTGCTTTCTGCACCAAATCCTTGAAAAGAACACAATGAGAGGTATTATGACCCAAAAAATTATGGTATTTGCAAAAACCTCTTTTCTGTCTTTGTTCTAATGGTGGTGTTTTTAGCCCTTTAGGAACTAGAGTTTGACCGTCCTTAACTAACAAGTCAAATATTTCGTCACATTTAGAAACATCAAATGTATAAGTTTTTGCAACGAATTTGTCGTTTTTAGGTTCGACAGGATTTTACCATTTGAAGGTTTTAGCAATTCACAAGTATATGGAGGTCCTGGCTTTAATTCGGCAACATTGACCTCCTCTTCGACTTCCTCGTAAGAGATGTCGTACTCTTGTTCCTCATTTTGAATTTCGACATAGGCAATTTTGTCTTTTTTATTGTTATGAAACCTACTAGTTCTAGATTTCTCAGCTTTTAGCCTTTCGACTTGCCTTACTCTATCGGCCAATTGGGCCATATCTCTTAAATGTTGAGTGTCTAGTTTTTTCCTAATAGAATAATCTAGACCACCAGCAGCCATTTCGACTAACTCATGTTCAGGCACTTGGCTAAAGCACCTTGCTTTGAGAAGTCTAAATCTGTTGAGATAGTCATCAACAGTCTCTGCCGTTTTACGTCGAACACTAGCCAATTCTTTGAGACTAATTTTGGAGTGTCCATGTTGCACCCCGAAAAATCCGGTTTGGACCTTTCATCGTACAACGTGAAAACTTGTGAAGCCGCCATCAACATTTTTTATTTAGGGACCAAAACATTGAAAAAGGGTCCTTTTTAAGGCGGGTGGCCCTTTGAGAACTAGAGATGTAGGTTCGGGGGTCGGTTAGGTGTGGGGAAGGTATTAGCACCCCACACCTCCTTTCTACCGAAAGGGAACCTTTAACTTGATGTGCGGTTTTGACAGAGTTGATTTGAAATAATTCATTCTACTTCTTTTTTATTTGAGAAAATGTTTTTGAAAACGGGGGAAAAGAAGAATCTTTTTATTATTTTTTAAAAGTGTGCTTGACGGGATGTGACCCGCTCCTACGTATCTCCCGGTGCGATGGAGAATTCAAAGCTTACGTAGTTCTCTTTAGTCGAGAAACTTTGTGTTGGTGTTTTTTATTGTAGGGGTTTTCGGTCCTAGACTGTACAGTCCACTAGACCTAGAACAAAGACAACCCCGCCTGTACAGACGGCGTGCCCCCTACTTATTGAAAATGTTTTTTTTTAATTAGGGAAGAAAAAGATTTGTTGTGAGGTTGGTTGCTTTTATTTGAGCAAGTATCTTAGGCTCGCACGAACTGTACAGCCCGCTAACCCTAAGACGCTAACCAATACCGGATGTACATCCGACACGATTCCTTACTCATTTTTTGAAATAGGGTTCAAGTTGTTAATTACTTGTTTTGATTCTCATAAGTATCCCAAGATGTTTGAGCTGTACAGCTCCAATCTTAGGACGCTAGACAACACCGGTCGTACGTCCGACTTGCCTCCTTATGAGTTTTCAAAAAGGTTTATTGTTGATCTTAGAAAGAATTTGATTGTCTTATGAAAACAATTTAAGAAAAGATTGAGTTTGGAAATGCTTTAGAAAATGATTGATTTGAGGAAAGGAGAAGGGAGTTTGAGGGTGACATTGGTCACAAAAGATTTGAGGAAAGTAGAACATTCAATCAATTTCCAAGTCAAGAACCAAAGTGCAACATTTAACAAATTGCAAGCAAAGCAATCAACAATGTAAGCATAAGCATAAACATTACCAATTACAACATTTGAGCACAAGAATGACACTTAGTCATCAACGTCTAATGGCATGTATATGTAAGATCAAAAATAAGCACACAAAGAGATCATACAAAAGTTCAATTCAATTAAGTGTCAACACAAGATAAAGCACAAGGTTGAATCCCTTTTGGTAATCCTTGACACTTGAGACAATGCACAAGTGCATAAGTGTCTAGTCCTTTTACCAAATCATCAACATTAAAGCATAACATTGACCTAGAAAGAACATCACATTTGCAAGACCAAAAGTGACCAAAAGAGGGCATTAACAAGTCATTTTTGTAACCAAAATTGATTAATCAAGTTAGAAAACTAGCATTTGCATTTTCAAGCAAGAATTGCACAAAGAAAATTGAATCATCTTAGGCAATCCTCATCACTTAAAATGAAGTGCCTAAGGCACAAGTGAGAGTCCTCTTGCCAATCCTCAACATTGAATAACTTTGCAAACAAGTTACTAACAAGCAATCCAAAGTTTACAATCAAAGCACAAGGTTGTGTTGAATCATCTTAGGCAATCCTCAACACTTAAAGTGAAGTGCACAAGGCACAAGTGTGAGTCCTCTTGCCAATCATCAACATATAACAATTTGCAAGCAAGATACAATCAATTAGCAACAATATTTTGCAATCAAAACATCAAATCAATTGCGTTGAATCATTTTAGTCAATCCTCAACACTTAAAGTTAAGTGCTCAAAGGCACAAGTGTGAGTCCTCTTGCCAATCATCAACATAGAGTAATTTTGCAAACAAAGTACATAACAACCAAACCAAAACAACTTGAGAAATCATTTTATTCAATATTGCAAACCCATTTCACAAGAAAATTAACAAACCCTAATTCTAATCATGATTTGCGAGGCATCACATCATTTTATTCAACAAAATGCAAAATTATAGTGAAAACAAACATAAATCACAATTTTATTCATGGAAATGTAAGCACAAAATGAAAATAGCACCAACACAAAATTTATTCCAAGAGAGAGATGCATTTCAAGCGTCCAAACCTCCCAAAGTGTTTGTCAAAATGCTTGAAATACATCTCTCATTCAACAACAACAATTATATCAACATTTCATCAAAAGAATAGAGCACTAAAATGCAAAGAAATGCTTGATATGCAAAAGTAGATTGATGATCTACATTTTTTAAGCTAAAATTTGGATGATGTTAAGAGTGAGAGTATACCTCAACTCCAAGCTAGAATAGCAAAAGAGATAAGGTGAATGAACACTAAACCACTTGAATCAACCCTCTAATCTTCAATCTTGAGCTTGATTCTTGAGATTTGAAGATGGATCTTTGAAGAGAATGCAAGGATGATGAAGGATTTAGGACTAGAATGTTGATTTGAAGTGAAAAAGTGAAGAAATGAGGTGAGGGAATGAGGGGGTGGTTTCGGCCAAAGGAAGAGAGGAGAGGAGAGGTTTGTGTGCTAGGGTTTAGAGTGTGAATTGTGAGCCAAAAACTCATGAGAGGTGAGGATATGAGGGTATATATAATGTGCAATTAGGTTTAGGGGCATTTAAGTCATTGTGTACCTCATCTCATTCTAGGATTGCATTTTAATTTTGAATCAAGGGTGAGGATTGAAACACACTTTGATGAGGGGCAAAAAAAATGCAAAATGAGAGGGAAATGAAGAGGGGGTATTCGAAATATCAAGGGAGAGGAGTGGTGCCCAAGCTTTGCAAGTTGGCAATTGTACTATTGTACCATCCATGAACCTTCTAATTATCCTCTCCATTTTGATTATTCTTTTCAAGATAATTGTACATAAATCTAACCATTTTGAGCCATATACAAGGTATCTTGAAGAATATGCCATTTTTGAAAATGAGAGATGACCAAAATTGCCAACAAAAATCTTATCATATAATTTTTGGGAATATTCCTTGTACTATTTTTTTGAAATGCTTTCTTGAATTAATTTGAACTTGATTTTTTTACTACACATATAAAATATGCGCATAATTTGAAAAATGATTTTCTTTATTTATTTTTTTTGTTCAAAATAATACAATTTCATTAAATAAATTCCCAAAAATTAATTTATTGGATTTTCAGCTAGGAAAAATTTATTAAATTGAAATTGACCAAACAATGCCCCTTTTAAATGCCCCAAAATTCCTTAATTTCTCAAAAATGATTTTGAAAACCTTAGAATGCTTGGGTAAATACCCTAAACCCTTTCTCAAATAATGCATCACTCACAAAATTATTTATTTTTGCTGAAAATTAGGGTTTTGAAACTAGGTGGACAAAATTAGGGTATGACAGTCCAATATAGAATTGCTCTTGAAAAGCTTTTTCTAACTGGTTCCAGTTAAACATAGAGTGAGGGGTAGTGTAGTAAACCAAGTAAAAGCATTTTTTGTTAGAGAATTAGGGAAAAATTTCATTCTTAAATTCTCATTTTGGGCTAAATCCCCAGCCTCAGTTAAATAACGAGCAATGTGTTCGACGGTGGATTCACTAGTTTCTCCACCAAATTTAGTGAATTTAGGGACTTTCCAACCCCTTGGCAATTCACTTTGCAAAATATATTCTGATCATGGCGACACGAAATTTGGCCTGTGCGTTCCTATATTAAGGCCATTCTGGGCTAAAATAGTTTCGACCATATTAGCCAGATTCTGGCCTGTTGCACTTGTCTGACCACTTCGTCAGCATTTTGGTTTCTATTCACCAACACAATTTCAGGCTCGTTTTCAGCCATCCCCTGCAAGGGTTGTTCGACAACTTGTGCTTGTGCCTGATTTCTAGGCAATTCAATGTTAGGCCTTTCTAAGGGGATTTCTACAGGCCTCAAAGGTTGTACTTGGGGTATTGGCTGATTCTGCATTCTTGGAGTGCCAAAGAAATCAGCAATTCTTCCCATTTGTGTTGCCAACATTTGGTAACTGTTATTAGTGTTTTGTATCAAAGGATTAAATGCAGTACCAATTTGTTGTGTTAACATATTGACCGTATCATGATTGCTATCATCCATTTGTTGTCTTAATGCCAACAAAGATGTTGTAGTCAAATTAGTTTTGGCATTTCGACTATGGATGCCCTCCGTCGAACTATGAATAGGAGAATACCCTGTACTTGCATTTTCTGCAAATGTAAATGGCATATTTCCAATCATTGGATTTGCCATCAAAGGACTCGTTGGTCCTACTATTGATGGCACAGAAGCCATTGTATTAACATTTGTTAATGCTGCAGTGGTCATCACTGACACAGGAGTAATTATGGGAGAAGTTATAGCGGTTACTCCCATTGTTGTCGAAGAAGGCATAGCGACGGTTATGCCTGCGACATTTGCAGCGTTAACGTCACTAACTGATGCTCGTTCTTGTGTACTTTGTGCACTTGATGCAGAAGCATTACTTGTACTAGAGTGTGCCATCTCTGGAAGATGTTTACCACTCCTTAATTGCATGTACAGACAAACACAAAGTTTAAGAATTTAACGAAAAACTTTTAAAATTAGCACAAACGTCCCACTGGGCGTGCCAATTTGTTTACCTTGGATTTTCGTAAACACCGCTAGTTTCAAATTGCTTCTGCTTGCAGGATCAACTAGTAAATCCTAAGACCGTTTGTGTTTAAAGTTTTTCCAGAATTGCGCGTTTAAAAGTAAAAAGAAGAAGATAACCGTCGATTTCTCCGCGAAACCGTCGAATTACTCCAAATGAGGGAGGATAAAACAAAGAGAAAATTTGCATGAAAAGTAAAGAAAAGGAAAATTAAAATTGCATTAATTTAAAGGGGTGGTGCACAAGATCATACATGCGTTCCTTGTACTCGTTTCTCAGTGCGTGTCGGTACTTTGAGCGTGGGAACTTGGTATGAGAGATTGTGACCCTTGTTTCTTCTCAGAAACTACTATTTATACTAAGCAGAAACTGCCCTAAAACAGTTATAAAAATGATAGCAACCGCTCCTCTTTTCGACCAACTGCTAGTTCTTCAGCGCATAACTACTCTGTTTTCTGTCTGTCGAAAGCTTGTGTCCATTTTCCTTTTTCTTGCTTTTGCTTCCCCGAAAGCTTGTCGAATTTACCCTGCACATGACCATTTTCTCTGTCGAAATACTTTGGTCTTTGTCGAAATATAAGTCAAGCCTTGTTGACCATTTTCAATGAAGCCTGTCGAAATTACAGGCTAACAATGTATTACAAATTCGTTACTTGCGCGTTTTTATCGTGTTATTCGAGAAGGTTTCACTTACACACTAACCAACCTAAGAGTTTCTGCAAATGATGTTATCTTCAACACAACTACTCATAAATGCAAGTTGTCTTTTATGGCTACAACAATATGTGACCATGTTGATGCTCCTGAAATTCCTTTCCACCATTTTACCTTTGTTGACTTTCCATTAATCACGAGCGGGGGCCACCGAAAATGCCGTTGTTGATAATATTCTTTACCCTTTCTTTCACTTACATATTTTCCTAATTCCATTTCTTTTCATTTATCTCATTTTAAGTCAAAATATTTCCAATGCCAGATGTTATTGGTCACCTAGTCCAGAAAGATGACATCAAAATCAATGAAGTAAATGAGAAAAAAACCAAACTTCAATTTGTTTTAGAGGATCTAAAGTATGATTAATACCCTCATAAAAATTTCGCACATTTATTTGCTTTTCCCATTTAAATGACTAACTTTTTTGTTTTTGTTCATAAACTTAAGTTCCAACAAATTGTCTTGACTTTCTAGGATTCTTATGCTGAAAATTTGAAGACTCAGATTGATGAACATGACTCAACTGTTCCTCCAACTTTAGCATGGGTGTTGCTAAAGATGATCTTCTTTGCAAGGAATCATTGATCGACATTAACCTCGGTTTTAATTCCAATACTATCATTGCTTCATCTTCTAAGATCCCAGTGAATGTCATGGATAATACTGCAGGCACAACAAACACAAAAAACAATCATTTGGTGATTGATCTTGAAACTCCAAGTTCAACAACATCTGGCAAATCTTCTGTTAGTGTGCGAGCAAAGAATGCTGCAGCAACAAAAACTAGAAAGCTGGTTCCAGTAAAAAAGGAACCAAAGAGTTGAGCGGTTAAAGGCATCCAAGAGAGCTAAAACTGAGTGCTATCTTTCAGGGGAGTGGATTGTTTTGTACAAGGTTCTTGGGCTGAAAGCTTGGCCATGCAACACATAACATTTTAAATGTAAGTATTTAAATGTTTAAGTTTTTTTATCCAAAGATTTCAAACTAGCAATAATGATACTTCAAAATTATTGATATTGTTGTTGAGCAACAACATTGAGGTGCGTAGCAATACTAGAGTTATACTATAACTTCCATCTGTACACCGTACCACCCAAAACAAATTCAACCAATATCTAACAATTATTCATATGTACACGTGGCAATATCATTAGAGGGCAACAAAACAATAATACTTTTTGTTGGTCGTATAATAAAATATTAAACCAATACTCTTATGACATGTTAACTAATACATGGTGGCCATACAACACATAACATTTTAAATGACAAATCACACTTATGATGAAAGCATTAATACATACATATATCAGTGCTTAGAAGATGCAATCCCAACAAAATTTGACCAATCTCTAACAATTATCCATGTATATACATGGAAATAGCATTAAAGGCCAAGAAAACAATAATGCTTCTTCACTTCAAATTAAAATCAATTATCATGGGACAACAAAAGTTTTAACATATAGAATCACCAATACTTCATGTAATCAAATAGTAAAATCACACCTCTTTTGACATGTATATTAACACATGGTGGACATGCAACACTTAATACTTAAATCATAAATCACAATTGCGACAATTGTCGTTTTATAAATCACACTTAATTTATTTATAACCAACACTTAATTTCACCCTCTTTTATTTAGCAAATCCTGAGCTTTTGATTCACATATATGCCACCATGGGAGAAAATCTTAACCATTGACCTCGAAGGTTTATGACAATTGTTAATGCTGCTAATGTAATTCCCTCTCTTTATTTTTTGCTCTTTCATAATATTTAATTTATTGTTTCTCTTTTTCACCTTTATCGTATTACAATTTATTTTCCCTTTTTTTGGCTATTCTAGCCAATTATTTTAATTCCGTATGCCTTCCATGAGACATTCATGCAACGATTTCCACCAGAAGTTGTTCTTCGACGCACAACTGGATTTTTGTAACTTGCTCGCTTGGTTGTTACTCCACAAAATACAGCATATCTTATGGCAACAACTGGTCAGATTTTTGTTGATCATGGATATGTTCATCATACTGTAATGTGTATTAGATATCATTCAAATGGACAATTACAGTTCTCAATTCCTAGGCTTTCCAGTTACATTGAAAATGAACATTTGGCAGCTAACATCAACAACAACAATGCTCAACTAAATGTCCTTAACAATGAAGATGCTGAATCCCAAATTTCATATGAAGATGAAGTTGATCAAGACCATCTGCATAATAACAACAATTAATAACGATATCTAGCTATCTATCAACTCTTTTATGTTTGGACTAATGTAATGTATCTATAACATGTATAAAATATATTCTAAATAATTTTCTATATATATAAATATTGCTTAATTAGCAAATATCTACTAAATCTTGATTTAGACCTATAAATATTTTTTTTATTTGCTATTCCCTTATGTTATTTCCTGCAATATATAATAGCCAAATATTTTGATTACACGTTCAATTTTATCTACCGCCACGTAATTGCCCATGTTGACAAATCATGTTTTTAATTTTGCATGCTAACAGTTATAAAGATTAAGTTTAGACAATTTTTATTTTGCATGCTAACAGTTATATAGACTAAGTGTTGGATAATTGTAATGCCACATTGCCCTTAAAATTTTTATAGTGGGATTAGGTAATGATTCAACATTTTTACAGGCCAGATGTTGTTGCATGTTTTGTTTTGTTACTGTTTGTGAGATAAAAAAATTGGACACGTCATTATCGATAGTCTTATGTGTTGTTCGTGATTATTTGGATGCCTTTTAACCATAAATAACTTCCTTCAACTGACCATAGATGATTTACTCTAAGTCTCTAATTCTCCACAATCAGAATGCCTTCCCCTTCTACTAAACTTCCAGATCCAAATGCTGAAAAGGTTGCCTATTTTAACACTATTTGTGTCTGCTGACTTCTTTATCTCAAAATTATACTTTCTTTGTCTTGCCTTTTTGTTTTTTCCCAATGATTCTTTGTTTTTCTTGCATGTTGTTTACATCCACTTCCACCAGTTTCTTTTAGTTGTTCTCTTTAATTGAGTGAGTGTCATGTTAGCATTCTTTGTTTTTCAATCTCAGGCAGTCACATTCATTTTCTCTAGCATGCAATACCAACAACATAATTCCAACATCCACCACATAAACAGATAATTTTTTATTTGCTATCCTCTACAGCTTAATTTTTTTCCCTTTTGATTTACTTTGCATGCAATTTGAGTTCTATAAAGAATACAGTTATCTTTGATGCATTTCTCTTTTGGCTTATAGTTTTTTTTAATCAGATATTTACACATATCACCTGCTATTTCATAATAATGAAGTGTTATTTTGACTTTGTTTTGTTGCCAAATATTGCGTAGGATGACTTTCTCCCTTTAGTGATTGATTTGGATCAATATATTCCAGATATTGGGTTGAGGAAGAAGACCTATCTATGTGGATATGATCCATCATCGGTTTTACACTTTTCACCATATATTTATCAGTTTTAACCTATTATTATTGTCATTCACATTTGATTTGACTGATTTATGTTTTAATTTTCTGAATGTTACTAGGAATATGGTGCTGTTTCATTACTTCCAGAGCAGTATCACAAACCATTTCCTGCATTCGTACGATTAACTGATTGTATGGAGAATGAATTTCATGTTACTACCAGAGTACATAAAGGGATTATGTACATATATCAAGCTTGGAAGAACCTGGGTAACTATTATCGCCTTATTGATGGTGGATGGATACAGCTAACTTTGGCTTCACTGACTCATCTTCATATCCGCATTATGCATAGGACTTTTTCCCAAGTCATTTATCCTGTTCCAGCTAAAACTTTTTATCTTGATACTATTGATGTGCCCATGGTGTTCTGCAAGGAAGAGTCATATAGCAATGCTATGGTTCTTCATCCTAGACATTACTTTGAAGAATCTGTCTGTACCAAAGTGCCTTCAGGAGAACCAACACGTTTGGTAATATTTGTCCTGTGAACTGTTTTTGATTAATATTTATTCTCTGTTCATTGTTTACATACATTTTCCTATTACTTATGCAGCAACTCGACTCAAAATTTTGCAAATCTTCTATCCCGCGTCACTTAGTCAACATTATTGTTATGGATGAATGGAAGAGAAGCTGGATTTGTTCTATCGAGAGAACAGCACACTTCACATCACAAACTAGGAGAGCCAACACTGAATGCTACCTTACAGGAGAGTGGGTTCTTTTATGCCAGGTTCTTGGGCTGAAAGCAGGTGACCCAATTAGATTGGGACTCACAAAAGACTACCCAAACATCATGTTCCTAAGTTTAAGTTGGTTTGGTTAGCTACAATATGTTATGCTAACGAATGTCTCTAATGTAACATCTCTCTAATATAATATAATCTATGTTTCTTGAAGTGGCTTTTCCTAAGTTTTTTTATATCATAAACATTAATACCTATTACTTAAAAATCATACAACAATTATAGAATTCTATATATGTTGCTTTAATGAATTGGTCAAAAAAATTTACATGGACCAACGATAAATGAATAGAATACCAACACCTAATATCTAATTCTTGTTTTCAACCATTGAATTATGATTCTGCCATTTTGATCCCAGTTATCGAAACAATTCTTTGACATCGTATTCAGACCCACCACAACTTTCAACGCTAACCAATCAATATGCGAGGCAAAAGTAAAATGAATCATATGTTCAGAGACTAATTGAAATCTGATCTCTATTAATTGTATTGTTAGTACAAAGATACATAATGAAATTCAGATACATTATGAATTTGATTATGTATTGTTAGGACAAAGATACATGATTAGGATAATATTTGATCCAAATATATAATTACATATATAATTCTTCAATTGTCTATTCACAAAATATAACACATATTCACAAGTACACAAATTCACACGTTGACATTGATGGTGTTGCTGAGCAAAAGGAGTGTTTGCCCAGCATCACTAAAGTCACTGCAACACTAAATAGATGACATTTTTTTGTCGCCGCCAAATTCGCTGCAGCCATTATAATACTACAAATCAATACAATAAATGCAATTTTCGTAAACCCTTTTCACTAAAAATAGCAATAATGACAAACACATAATTAGGATAATATTTGATCCAAATATATAATTACACATATAGTTCTTCAATTGTCTATATCTATTACACAACTTCACAAAATACAACACATATTCACAACTTCACAACTATACATACTTATATCTATTACATAAATTCAAAGCTTGACAATTTTTTCTATTGCGTCCATTTCAGCAATTCAACCCTAACCACTGCTTCACCAACCCTTCTAAAGAACCTAAGCTTATCTCCTAATATAGCTATCCCCCAACTTGCAAATTCATGCCAATTCTCCTGTATACAACATTTCAATGAAATTTGGCTATCCGATCCACCAGTTGCATGCCATGTTAACGGCCAACTTTCCATCTCACCTCCTGGGAGCATCACTTCCAAATTCTTCTGCCAGACAACAACAATCTTCGAAGCCTCTTCAATTGGCACTTCCTGCAAACAAATAGTTGCTATATTTAATCAAATGATTCAAGAAAAAATATAACATTGCCTCTGTTTTAAACATGCTAATAGAGATTTAAAAAATAATTAAATCCCACATTTGACAAAAAAATCCATTCTTTTTGGTTCTTTAATAACAACAACAGATTATTATCCATACATAGTTAGGTTAAGAAGAAAACTATAACCTTTTTTACTCCTTTTCACTGCAAAATTTTTTCCCCACTGTCTTCTACCAGAGTGCTCCATCGTTTTCCCTTGGATATGAGCAACGATTGAACAGTTGATTTTCGTTGATGCAATAGCAAACCGTTTTGATTTCAAGTAGGAATAGGAAACCCAAGTTTTGTCTGATATGACAAAGGCGCGCACCAAATAGAACTATTAATTTATACTTGGTGTGTTTCCAAAACGGTGTGTTTTTTATGAATCACGATCGTTGCTTACAAAAAATTTCAAAGTTGTTTTTTTTTCCCTCAATATAATTGACCGGACATATATTCTATATACTGTTGGGCGATGTCGTAATGGACCAATTGTTTCAAATTATTTATTTTCGTACAAAATTATTGAAACCCATTACTATTTGCACCTACTTTATTTATTTACCATTCAAAAACTAATTTAAGTCACCATTCATAAAAACCTTACAATATTATTATTATTATTCACTCTACTTTAGAAGAAAACATATTATTAATTTTCGTCATTACTATCAATACGCGTAGTAGTTATTTCCAATTTCTGATTCACCAGTTAGAAACCACATTACATCCTACCTTGCCATACCAACTCTTCATTTGCTAGCAATAAGGAACAATATTACCCCTCCCCCTTCAATTCAGTGCCAACCAACACAAACAGAATAAACAAAATCAAAAATAATAACTCAATACATGCACATAATGATTCTTTTTCTACATGTATAGACTCTCTTTTAAAATATGAAGGAAATAAAGTAGTTGATCTAAGAAAGTGAAAAATCACAGGAAACACTAGTCGCATTCAGAATGCGCTTGAGGATGTTTCTGAGCAAGAGGAATCGGTGCCAGACAATACAAACAAAACAAAGAACATCCAAAATAATAACTCACCCCATGCACATCATTTTTCTTATGTATGTATAGATTGTTGTCATACCCTAATTTTGTCTGCCTAGGTTTAAAACCCTAATTTTCCGCAAAAAAATAAATAAATTGAGAAGTGTGGTTTTATTTTGAAGAGTGAAGAGCATTGTGCATGCATTTTTGGGTTTTAAGAGTCATTCTAGGGCTTTTAAATTCATTGTTAGAGGGGAAATGCATTTGTTGTTAAAAAACAAGGTTTTTAGTGCAAAAGGGTATTTTGGTCATTGTCAAAATAAGATAATTTCTCATCAAGAATCATTGTGCAATTTTAGAGAAATTTATTTGAGGCAAAACATTTTTGGTCATGTATGTATGTATGCGCATGCATGCACACATTGTGCACAAAATTTCAAAAAGGATCAATAGGGAATATTCTACAAAAATTTCAAGATGAGGTTTTTATGATATTTTTGGTCATGGTGATCTCATAAAATGGCATATTCCTAAGGTTCCTAGTATGTGGCCTAAATTGGGTGTATTTTTGTACAATTATCCTAAGAAGAATAATCAAAAATGAAGGGATAATGGAATGGTCATATAATAGTACAATAGTACAAGATGACAACTAGCAAAACTTGGTCACCAAGGACCCCTCCCAATGTGTGTCGCCTATCCCTCTCATTCCCTCTCATATTTTCATTTTTTGACCTCAATCCATGTGTGATTCAATCCTCACCCTCCATTCAAATTTTAGATGCAATCCTAGGGTGAGATGAGATGCACAATGACCTAACTACCCTTAAACCTAATTGCTTTCTATATATACCCTATTAACCTCACCTCACAAAAAAAAAAAAAAGCTTTTGGCCTCACCATTCACTCATAAACCCTAGCACACAACTCCCTCCTCACCTTCTCTCCATTTATGCGCCACCCCCTCTCCCTTCTCTCTAACTCACTTCTTCATTTCTCATCTACCCACACACATTCAATCCATCTTCCAAGCCTAAACACTAATTTTCAACCATCAATCCTTCATAAAATCACACAAAAGTTCAAGATCAAGGGTCATTTTTTGGAGATTGAAGACCAAGCTTGAAGATAAGTTGATTTGGTTAATTTTTTCTTCATCTATTGTGTTTATTTGGAGCTCATCTTAAGGTATGTGATTCCTAGACCCCCTTTTCTTGTAAATCCTTGCATAAAGTCATCATTTCTTGCATATTTGTGAGATTTCCACTTCCAAAAATGTAGATCCTCTCTTTTAACTTCATTTTTATGCTTGTACATATGTTAATCTCATGAATCTTTGTTTTGATGCTTTGATTTTGGGGTTATATGCATGATTTTGTTGTTTTAATTGAAATAAAATGTTATTTGCTTTGATAATAATTTCGCATGCTTCAAATAAATATGTGTTTTATGATTTTTGCTGGTTCTCATGGTTGAATCTTTTGAATAGATGTATCTATGTTTTGGTTATGTCATTCGCTTGCTTGATTTGGTTGACTTGTTGAAATAAATTGATGATTGGCCATGTATGTATTTCGCATATTTTGAGATAATTTGGTTTGATGTTGATTTTTGGGTGTTTGTTGGCTTAATCTTATAATTATTTGAATATGAACCATGATTGTGAGCTTTTGTGCCAAAAGGAATGGTTACAAGATGTAAATCTTGATTTTCTTCGGCTATTTGGTTCGCATATGTTCAATAATTAGGTTTTAATATTTGATTTGATGCCTTTTGAGGTTCAATCGTACAATTGCTTGGAAATGAACCTTGATTGTGAATTTGGGTAGCTTAAAGGAATGGTTGCAAGATGTGTATCTTGATTTCTTCGGGCTAAAAGGTTCGCATACTAGGGTTTATGAATTGATTTTGTTAAATTACTTGTTTAAACTTGCAAATATTCAAACCTATGTTGTTAATTGTGAAATTTGTGATTTGAGAAGATGAATTTGGGTTTTGGTTCATTTATGGTCCACAAATGATCTTGGGTTATGCTAAGTTGGCAAAAGATAGGTTCATTTAACCTTGATGCACGTGCATTTTGCATGTTCATGCATTCTTACATATTCTTGCATCCTTACCTACTCATGCATTCTTGAATTGAAGCTTGGTACTCCATGCTTGATATACTTGTTTATGTGCTTGTGGTGCATTGAAATGTTGAATTGGTGTTCACAATTTGCTTGTTTTGATTTCCACCAATTGTTACTCGTTAGTAACTCTCCAAAACTTCAAAACCATGTTGCATACAAAAAATAACTTGTTACTCGTTTGTAACGTTCCAACTTCAAAACATTTTTTTGCATTTACATAATCATTGATAAACAACTTCACTTCTTCTCAAAACAATTCCAAACTATTTTTCACAAATCAAACTTTGTTGAGGATAATGCGAAGCCTTTGCTTGCACGATTGTCAACAATGGGGTGCTAGTGGTGATCACTTGGAGTCTTTGCTCAATTGGTTATCATGAACACTCATTTTTCAAAAGAACTCTCATTTCACAAATTAAAAACTTTGTTGAGGATAATGCGAAGCCTTTGCTTGCACGATCGTCAATAATGGGATGCTAGTGGTGATCACTCGAAACCTTTGTTGTTTGATCACTGTGAACATTCAATTTTAACAATTAAACAACTAAAAATTAAAAACCTTTTCTCGACAACCGAGAACTACGTAAGCTTTGAATTCTCCATCGCACTGGGAGATACGTAGGAGCGGGTCACATTCCCGTCAAGCACGACAAATGAAAACCATTTTCTTTTCAAAAAAACAAACCCTTTTCCAAAACAAGGCAATTTCTAAAAACAAAACAATTTTCGAAAACAAGAACTACGTTGCTTTGATTCCCTCCCCAGGATACGTAGGCACGGTGCCCTCCCGTCAAGCGCAAAAGATTAAATTTTCCTTAAGTTTTTCCATAAAGTAAGGAGAGATAAAGAGAGATAAAAACAAAGCATTTCTTAAATCAACCTTTTAAATCACACGTCAAATCGAGGTTCCCTTTCAGTAGAAAGGATGTGTGGGGTGCTCGTACCTTCCCCATGCATAACCGACCCCCGAACTCAAATCTCGTGGTTCCAAGGACCATTGTCTTTCAAGAAAGGTTTTTTTTCAATGTTTTACCTCTAAAAAAAATATTGGTGGCGACTCCAATTCATGTTGTGCGAAGAGAAATCCCTCCAAAGGATTTTTCGGGGTGCAACAGCTGGCGACTCCGCTGGGGACCTTTCTTTAGTGGGTCGAGCCAATCGATTCGACATGTTATTTATTTCGTTGATTTGAATGCTTTGTTATATCTCTCCTCCTTTCCCTTTCTTCTTTCTTTCCTTTGCCTTTAAAAACATGCTTGCATTATTCTTAGAATTGTCGTGTGCATTCTTGTGATGTTGTGCTTGCGTGCATTGTGTGTTAGCCTTCTTCCTCTTCTATATTTGCTTCTTGAGTAAAATAAGAGTAGCTTCTTCTTCTTCTCCTCTTACTTTCGTCGTTTATATGCTTTTCTCATACATTTCCCCAATCCTAGCATGTTCCCCTCTTCTTTGCTCCCTTTCTTGAGGTAAGCTCATGCATTTCCCTTAATCCTATTATGTCCCCTCCTCTAGGCTCCCTTTCTTAAGGTAAGCAATGCTTGCGATTGTTGCTGGAACCCTAGGTTAGTATACTTATGTTGAAATGATATTGAACCCTAGGGTAGACGACATGCTGTTGCTTGATATTGTCTGGACTGTTCTAGTTTCCCTTTGCAGGTGGGGTTTGGGTAGATTTTTAGGTGTTGTGCCCTCATCACACACTGCACACCTTATATTTGTGAGCATTGAGTGGGGCCTAAAACCCAAGGTCTGCAAAGAACCCTAGGAGAGTGGAAATGAGTAGTGACTGCCATTCGTAGACCGTTGTCTGTCTGGCTCTCATGAAAGTTTCGCCCAAGAGTGCGCTTTCTTCATGATACCTCACAATCGGTAGCTCTCTACGATTGTGGGTGTATTCATGAGAGAGACTTTAGCTCTTGGTTGCCATTGTGAGGCAGTGACCAGAACCCACATGGGAGGATTATCCTTGTCGTTGACTTTAGAGCCTACGATCCTTACCCATTTGTAGGACACGGGGGCACGCAAATTGTGTGTTGCATTAGCTTAGGCATCCTCTTTCGAAACTCTTTTACCAAAAATGTAGAAAGTAATTTCCTTTTTCCCTCCTAAACACCTATATGAGGTGGCATATAGCGGGTATTTTCAAAAATGTTTTGAACCGCCACCAATAAACATCATTTTTTTCTCTCTTTTCTATGTAAATAAAAGGTCATAATCCTCACATCTGCGTCATTTTGCATCACCATCATTGCATTCGCATCTAACAAAAATTTTGAAAAAAAACCTCCATTCTTTGCATCCTCCATGCATTAAAGTTGTTTGCCGGAGATCGCAACGTAACACAAAGTCTTGTCATAGGTGTGTAAGAAACGGAATGGAATCAAAAGGCAAAACCGTTTTCAATTCAAGGCTTCCTGTTGTGAAAGAGATTGATATGGCTAGTCTGAAAGAGTATGCATCCCTCCTAGGTCCTATTGAGGCCAGGTCTTTTGACAAAACCTATGGGAACATTCGCAAGCTGCTACAACTAGAAGTGCAAGAGAGTGCCATTGCTGCACTGTGTCGGTTCTATAACTCGAAGATTCGCTGTTTCATTTTTAAGAATTTCCAAATGGCGCCTACCCTAGAAGAGTATGATAGGATTTTGGGCTTTGATCGATCCAAGTTTAAGCCTTATCAATACCAAGGGGAGTATTATTCTGATGAAAAGCTTGCTGCCTTGTTGCAAATCAGTGCTGAGAAAGTGCGGGCCCATAAGATATAACGTAATAAGGTATTTGGGTTTCCTCAAGAATACTTTGAGAGTTTGATGACCAGCTATGTAGTGTCTGATGATTGGAATTCTTTCAAGCAAGTGCTAGCTCTGACCATCTTCGGCATTGTGCTCTTCCCTCAGATAGAGAGGCATGTGAGTGAAACTGCAATCAGTGTCTTCCTCGCCTTCAAATGTGCAAAAAATCCTATCAACCCGGTTCCCGCAATCCTCGCAGAGACATACCGTGCCTTCACTCGTCACCATGAATTCCAAAAGAATAAGATGTGTTGCTCCTTCCCTGTGTTATATGCTTGGTTGATCAGTCATGTGTGTACCAACAAAAGTGATGTGAAGGATTTGCTTTCCTATGCCTTGGGTTGTAATCCGAAGACTATGAACTCTCAAGAGTGGGTGCATGCTTTCAAGAACCAAGATGCTCTCCAGATTCGTTGGTTCTCACCTAAATGTTGGGTAGACAGGCCTTCAGTGGTATTTCGGTGTGGGAGTTTTCAGAACGTTCCTCTCATGGGAACCCAAGGATGCATAAACTATAACCCCTCTTTGACCTTGCGACAGCTCGGATACCCTATGCGGGATTCACCCTCCGAAGCTATGCTGTTTCGTTTTTACCTCCACGCGGGGATCCCTAAAGACGAGAGTCTACTTCGGCGAGTCCTGCAAGCTTGGGAAACCGTAGTGCGGAAGGACAGAGAAGAGTTAACCAGGAGGACCACTGCTATCTCTTTTTCTCAATGGCTTGAAGGGAGGATTAGTGAAACTCGGTCATCCAACCAAGGAGTACCACTGCCTGAGGAAAAGATACAAGAACCTCACATTCCTACCATTGAAGAATTGGAAGAGGTTAGGTTGGCCATGTCAAAGGTGGGAGAAGAGAAAAGGGCTCTGCAAGATAGATTGAGAAAGATGATGCAAGACAAGAAAAAGCTAGAAAATGAAAATGCTTTCCAAGATGCAGCTATTGAGGAAGTCAATAGAAAACTTGAAATAGAGGGGAAAAGCAAGAGGGAAATGCAAAAGCACTTGAAGGGTGCCAAAGAGGAAGTGAAGAGGTGCACTACCAAGATGAATGAGGTTGTAGCGGAAGCAATTAAATGGAAGAGGCTATATGAGGATACATGGAAAGAAGAGCAAGCAGGCAGGCACGCACTAGTTAAGTCAAGAAAAGACTCTCGAATAATGAAGCTTGAATTGGAAGATCAATTAAAGAGTGTCAAGCAAGATCGGGAATCTATTGAAGGGATCCTGAGGGATTATCAGCAAGCACTAAGAAGGGAACAAGGGAAGTCGGAAAGCTTGGCCAATCATGTGCAGTACTTGGAAGGGTCTTACCTCCGGCTAAGGGAGAAGAGTGACTATTGGGAGAGTCAATTTGCGAAATTGCTCAGTAAGGTAAAAAGTCAACAAGTCTTTGAGGAATTGAAAAAGGAAGGCTTACATTGGAAAGACAAGTTCTCCAAGTTAGTTTAGTTAGCTAATCAGCTGTGAGAGACATTCCCAAGAAGCTAAGAAAGGCGGATGCAGAAATGAATCCTTTCAACACCCCTGTCAAGGTGTGTGAGTTTGTTGAGTACTGCAAGATTCTCACAGAAGAACTCCTGGAGAAAGCCCGGGGGGCAGCTGAGAGCAAGAAGAGGAAAAGGAGCGAGGAGTTGAAAGCCATATGCCTTTAAAGTTCCCTTTAGAGTATTGTAGCGATCCTTAGGAAATTGTAATTTTCTTTAAGAAGTTGTAACTTTCTTTGGAAAATAGTACTTTGTTTAAAATCATTGTATTGCACTCTTAAGGAATATTGTACTTTGATTTACTTTCTATTTGTGATACTCCTTCGCATTCCATTTAATTGAAGTACGTTTGTTTTGCTTTGTTGCTTCCAACTTTGTTGCAATCCTAAAAACACCTGAACCTTAACACCTATGACAAGACGAGTTGCACCGCGATTCCCGGCAATAAACATAATAACATGCATATTGCATTGCATTTGCATCATTTGTCTTTGTATTCATAAAAAAAATGTTCCGTCCACAGAAGTAAGACAAGCTGGTTAATCATCGGTATTGGACGCGATCACAGGCAAGAAATATGGCCAACAATCAAGACGATGCGAATCTGGGCAATCATCAACCAATCCAGAATGATGCAGTTCCAGAAGGTCCGAATCCAAATGGTCAGGGTCAGCATGATCAGAATCAAGAGAATCGAGCAATCAGGGCTGAGATGGAAGTTATAAGAGCTCAAATGGCAGAGGTCATAAGAGTGTTAAGTGCCTTAAGGGATGCTGGCATAACTGAAGGTGCTGCTGCCGCAGGAGTGGATCCTCCTCCTGAACCTAGAGTCTCTCAGGCTCTCCAGAAAATGCGATGGCCTCCTTATGGTCTCCCATTAGGGTACACACCCCCTGCTGCCGGTGCAAACCCAGAAAGTGGTCCTTCGGGAACCACAGGACAGGCCCAGCCTGAATCAGCTGTGAATGAAGTTGGAACGGGGACACCTCAGGTTCAAATTCAGATTCCTACTCCTGCTATTACCCCGGGAACTCCAGTTGGCTTCAATTCTCCAGCAACAATCCATCCACAAGTTAAGGGTCCAATTCCTCAGATTATCGCTCACTCACGTGACCCACACGTGACCCCAACTGTGGTGTCGATGAATAATCTTCACTACGGTGTGAGTGGTTTTCCGCCGAATTACCCTGACGAAGCTAGAAGTCAGTACCAGATGTTAGAAGAAAGATTGAGAGCTGTTGAAGGAACAGATTCCCGGGCTAGGAACGCCCATGAGTTATGCTTGGTCCCTAATCTAGTCCTGCCACCCAAGTTCAAAGCACCATTTTTCGACAAGTACAAAGGAGCAACCTGCCCGCGCAGCCATGTGACGATGTATTGCCGGAAGATGACTGCCCACGCCCGTGATGATAACCTGATGATACATTGCTTTCAGGAAAGCTTAGCTGAAGCTCCCCTTGAATGGTATATGCAATTGGAGCCAACTAATATCCATTGTTGGAAGGATCTGGCGGATGCCTTTATCCGTCAATACCAGTACAACAGTGATTTAGCCCCGGATAGGACCCAACTGCAATGTATGTCTAAGAAGGATAATGAGACATTCAAGGAATACGCCCAGAGGTGGAGGAACCTCGCTGCACAAGTAAAACCCTCCCTGCTTGATAAAGAGATGGTCCATATGTTCATGGAAACTCTTCCCCCAGTGTTCTATGATCGTTTGGTCGGCAGCGTGGCTTCGAATTTCTCTGAGATGGTTGTCATTGGAGAAAGAGTGGAGAATGGCATGCGCAGCGGAAGAATAGCCCATTGCCCAACACCTCCTTCCCATCAGAAAAAGCCTTTTTCTGGTTCCCACAAGAAGAAGGAGGGAGAAACTAATGCAATCATCGGAGCTAGCGGTCCATCACACAACAATCCCCCACAAGCCATTCTAGTTCCTGCTCAGACGCCGCCTGCTCAGCCATTCCAGTCCAACAATCAGTACAGAAACTACAATGAAAAAAAGCCTGTTGTCTTTGAACCTATCCCCATGTCGTACACGGATTTGTTCAATTATCTCATTGCCAACAAGTTAATCAGCACTCGTCAGATGAAACCATATCAGCCTCCCTATCCCAGAGGGTATAATGCAAATGCTACCTGTGCCTTTCATTCTGGGGCAGTAGGTCATGTGGTGGAGGATTGTAAGGCGTTCAAGTACGTTGTGCAAGACCTGCTTGATGCAAAGAGTATATCATTTCAGCAACCTAATGTAACCACCAACCCGTTGCCGGGGCATGGTGGGCCCACTGCAAATGCCATTAATGATCAGGGTGGTCAGTACTTAATTAAGAAGGTGGAGTGCATTCGTACACCCCTGAGTATCATTCATGCTGCACTATGCCGTTGTGGTATCATCGAAGAAGGGTGTGCCAGAAGAGACATCTGCAATGACCCTTATTGTGTTGGGGCCTGTGAGAGCTTCAAACCCATCCTCCAAGAGCTGTTAGACAGACACTTGGTCCAGGTTGGGGTTCAGGAAAAGGAAGAAAGTGTATCTACTCTGCAATCAAACAACAGAGGTTTCAGGAGACCGGTTGAAATCCCTTGCAGTCTGAATTCAAGCTCGGTTGTGGCAAGACCTCTGACTGTTGTTATTCCGGTACCTGCTGCTACCCCTAGTAGAGAGACTAGGGTTATTCCCTGGAGTTGCAACGTGCAAATGCAAGCAGAGGTCCCTCAGGGCGTGTTGGATATAACAAACATTGCTGGGAGTAGTGGAATTACAAGGAGTGGAAGGATGTATGTTCCTGAAAATCTTAGAAAGGAACAATCAAAGGAAGCCGAAGAAAGGGCCCGTAAGGGAAAAGATAAGGAAACTGTGGAAGTTAGAGAAGTATCAGACAAAGAAGCTCAGGAATTTCTGAAAGTAATGAGACAAAGTGAATACCGGGTGGTGGACCAGTTAAATCAAACCCCGGCCAAAATCTCAATGCTTTCGTTGTTGCTTAGTTCCGAGGCACACCGAGTTGCACTGTTGAAAATCCTGAATGAAGCACACGTACCCCATGACATTACGGTCAACCAGCTTGATGGTATTGTTGGGAACATAGTGGCATCCAACTACTTGACCTTCACAGACGCTGAGCTACCTCCGGCGGGGAAGAATCACAATCAAGCCCTTCACATCTCTGTCAAGTGTGGGGACTACATGCTGGCCAGAGTGCTCATCGACAATGGCTCGTCATTGAATGTGTTGCCCAAGTCCACAATGGATAAATTGGATGTGGATTGCTCATATCTGAAGCCTAGCTCCACCTTGGTTAGAGCATTTGATGGGTCTGTGAAAGACGTTTTTGGAGAAGTAGAGGTGCCTTTGCAGGTGGGTCCTGAAGTGTTCTATGTCACATTCCAAGTCATGGATATAGCTTCCTCTTATAGCTGTCTGCTAGGACGACCTTGGATACATGCCGCTGGGGCAGTGCCATCTTCGCTCCATCAGAAACTCAATTTTGTGGCCGAGGGCAAGTTGATAGTAATCTTCGGGGAGGAGGAGATGATGATAAACCGATCACTACCAGAATATTACGTTGAAGCAGCAGAGGAGTCTTTTGAGACTGCCTTCCAGGGATTGGAGATCTCAAATGCTATCTTTGTTGGGAGTGAGCCTCCCCAATTGAAGCCTAGGTGGTCCAAGGCGGACAAGATGGTTGCTGTAAAGCCCTAAAATTTAATCAAATTATTTCGATGTTGGATTGCCGTAGGATAATTGTAAGAATTGAAATTATGGGCGTAGTAGCTATGTTGAAAACGAGTTAGATGATAATCACGTGTTGTGGGCTAGTTAAAAATAGCATTGGGCTCCCTTCTTATGTGGATAAAGTCCCAAATAATTTAGCCCATTATGTTTCTCACTTATTATAAGTGGAGAGGATTAATTTAGGGTTGAGAGAGAGAGGAATTTCGGATTAGAGCAGCCACCAAAGAGAGAGAAAAGAAGAGAGAAAACAATTCCCGTTTTTCTCAAACCTGTCACCGTAAAATTGCGATTCCGGTTTCGTTAACCGTTGGATCGTCTTCGTTTTTGGGCAGCAGGTTCGTAAGATATAGTTCTACACTTTCACCGTTCGGATCTTGGAAACGAGTTCTGAGGAGAGAGATATTGGCTTCGCACTGAAGCTGCAGTTTGGGGGAGTCGCCGTATTCGGAGATCGAGGAACGAGGCTAGGAGGGAGTTTGCGCCACCATAGTTGAGGTAAGGGTGGGCTTAACCTTGATAATGGGTTGATGATAATTATGTGTGGGTAGTCTAGGGTTTTGTTGAATTGTTCGTGTCGTTGCATATCGTGTTTTCGTTGAGATTGGTGCTTTGATGATAAGTTAGGTTAAAATTCTGGAAACGATTTGGGTATAGATTCGGTATTTCGGTGACTGGGAACGTTGTATTGACCGAAAAATTATGTGGTTTATTTTTCTGGGAAATAGACTTAATGCTTGTTAATTTGGCACTGGTTTGGTTGCGTTTAGAGTTGTGTAGCTCGAGATATGAATTCCACAAGTTAGAGTAAGATTCTGGGAACAATCTGGACACAGGGTCAGTGTTTTGGTTACCACGTTTTCAAAAGAACTCCTTTTCGAACAAATCCAATTTCTTTGAAAACTAGACAAAATTTGCCCCAGTTTATGCACGAGTTTCATGCAATTTGATTGAGTTTTGGTCACTTTGGAATTACTTGAATTTGAAGGACAGAAACTGTCCTCTTTTGCAACTAGCCTGTGTGCTTTTCGAAAACTGTACCTATTGAACACTCTCCTTCAAAAACTGAACTTAGGGATGATAACCAGACCCATAGGGCTTTCCAACAAGTATTTATTTGTTGAAATCCGATGTCGTTTGCTATTTTAATTAATTCTCTGAAGTAGGTGCGATGTGCCTAGGCGCTGTGCGCCAGTCTTGTGCGTGGTGTGCGTGCGTTATGTCCGCGTTGTGGAGCCGTCTGGTGTTAATATTTCAGGTGCGGTGCTGGTATGCTCAGGAGAGTTTAGTGGTAGCTGAGATGCTACAACTTGGTGCTATTTTTGGTGAAATCATTTGTTTTGATTCTGGTGATATAGTATTTATTTTAAATACTTGTTATGGTGAGTTGGTGCATAATCATGGTGTCGCATTGTCATATGCATGTTTTGGTGATATAGGCTCTGCCTCTGGTGTTTATTGGTGATATGCCCGTCGTGGCTCATTTTGGTGATCGGTACCGCATGCATATGCCCACTGGAGGGGTTGCATATCATCCCATTGTCTATGAATGTTATAATTTTGGTGGTTCACTGTCAAATGGATTTTTCCTTTGGTATCTGGTGCTGTGATATGGTGTAATTGTATTGTGTTGCTGTAGTTACCTGATGCTAGCATATTTTTATCATCTGCTTATTATCTCTGTTAGACTCACCCCTTCTGCTTGGAATGTTGCTGTCATGCGGCAACGCTGCAGGTGATCGCTAGTGCTCGTGGAGGAATTGCTAGGTTTTGCTTCCTCTCTCGTTTGGGTCTGTGTCAGCTCTGATATGTAGCCCCGGGGAGTCGTTAGTTATCGTTTTGAACTATTATTTTAGTTATTGGAAATTGTTTTAATTTATTTTGGAGATGTCTTTAATTGTTAATTCTGGAGATGTTTAAACTGGTTAATATTTCCGCTGCTTGGTGATTTCTTTTATATAAATTATTTGGGAGATTTTCTTTTTTTTTAAAATGGTGAAAAATGTAGCGCCCTTCGAGGTGACTCTGATAATTGTCTATTTAATTGTAATAGTAAAAGGGGGGTGTTACAGTTGCAAAGGTGATACTAGGATATGGGTATCAGGTTGGAAAAGGCCTGGGAAAAGATGCTCAAGGAATTGTAGCACCCGTCCTGCTGAAAGGGAATACTGAAAGGTTCGGTATTGGGTACATCCCAAGCCCTGTAGACCGAGAGAGGCTAGCAGCTGATAGAAGAGAGAAATGGTTGGCAAAGCTCAGAGGAAGGACCCCCAACCAGGGAAGGATGGTCGTCGGTGATCTTAGGAACAACTTCCGAAGTGTAGGCATACTGAACCCTGACCAGGTCAATGTGATTGAAGAAGATTCAGGCTCGGGTGACGGTGCTGTCGGCTTAGTGCGCCGTTGTGCTGCGAAAGAAAAGCTCCAGAACTGGGAGGCCCTAGATTTCCCTGTGATTTTCAATTTAAAGTAATTTTTCTTTGTAATGCAAAATTCCTCGGCTCTGCCCAAGGCCTTGGGATATTTCATTCGGGCATGCATGTTTTCGTCAAACTTCATCAATGAATAAAATGTTATTTTGGAATTTTCAATAAAATTCTCTTTCTTCATCTCTCATTTGCGTGTCTTTTCTTTATTTTTATTCGCCACTCCATTTTAATGCAGATCGAATACAATTCTTGAAGGTAATAATGCCCATAACTCATACTGTGACTTTGATTACCCGGCTAACCAAACCGAGGAAGATGTTGAGGATGGTTGGGATACTCCTCCAGAAATTATGAGAATGGTAGAACAAGAAGAAAAGGTCATCAAGCCCCATGAGGAGCCCACAGAAATGGTTAATTTGGGTACTGAGGAAGATAGAAAAGAGATCAAGGTTGGTACCGCGATGGGGAATTGTGAACGTAAGAAGTTGATTCAGCTCCTGTTTGACTATGTTGACATTTTCGCATGGACTTACCAAGACATGCCGGGATTGAATACAGATATTGTTGAGCACAGATTGCCGGTAAAACCAGAATATCCTCCGGTAAAACAGAAATTGAGGCGAATGAGGCCAGAGATGTCCTTGAAAATCAGGGATGAGGTCAAGAAACAGTTTGACGCAGGGTTCTTAGCAGTGGCAAAATATCCTGAGTGGGTAGCCAACATCGTTCCGGTTCCAAAGAAAGACGGAAGGGTCCGGATGTGTGTCGATTACCGTGATTTGAACCGAGCAAGTCCTAAAGATGATTTCCCTCTACCTCACATCGATGTTCTGGTGGATAGCACAGCGCAACACTCAATGTTCTCCTTCATGGACGGATATTCAGGTTACAACCAGATCAAGATGGCTCCAGAGGATATGGAGAAAACCACCTTCATAACCCTTTGGGGAACTTTCTGCTATAAGGTCATGCCTTTCGGATTGAAGAATGCCGGGGCAACTTATCAAAGAGCAATGGTGACTCTATTCCATGACATGATGCATAAAGAGATTGAAGTTTATGTGGACGATATGATTGCCAAATCAAGGACCGATGAAGAGCATGTTGTTAACCTGCAGAAGCTTTTCAAGCACCTCAGAAAGTACAAACTCAGGCTGAATCCCGCCAAGTGCACATTCGGAGTGAGGTCAGGAAAATTGTTGGGCTTCATTGTTAGCTAGAAGGGAATTGAGGTAGACCCGGACAAAGTGCGTGCTATCCTCGAGATGCCGGTGCCAAAAACAGAGAAAGAAGTTCGTGGTTTTCTTGGAAGGCTGAATTACATTTCCCGATTCATCTTCCAGTTGACCGCTACCTGCTAGCCGATTTTCAAACTGTTGTGCAAAAACCAAGAGTTGAAGTGGAATGATCAATGTCAAGAAGCCTTCGAGAAAATCAAGGTGTATCTTCAGAATCCGCCAATCCTAATGCCACCTGTGTCCGGCAGGCCTCTCATTCTGTACCTTACAGTGTTGGACGATTCCATGGGTTGCGTACTGGGGCAACACGATGAGTCGGGGAAGAAAGAACATGCAATCTACTACCTGAGCAAGAAATTCACCGATTGCGAGACCAGGTATTCACCATTGGAGAAGACTTGTTGTGCCCTTGCCTGGGCAGCGCATCGATTGAGACAGTACATGTTGAGTCACACTACCTGGTTGGTGTCTAAGATGGATCCAATCAAGTACATATTTCAGAAACCTGCGCTCACAGGTAGAATTGCTCGTTGGCAAATGCTTTTATCAGAGTATGACCTCCAGCATGTCACCCAAAAGGCGGTTAAAGGCAGCACATTGGCAGAGTATCTGGCACATCAACCGGCTGAGGATTACCAGTCCATGCAATGTGAATTCCCAGATGAAGACATCATGGCATTGTTCGACGAAGGAAAATCCCAAGATGATGAAAGGTGGAGAGTACTGTTTGATGGTGCCTCTAACATGTGGGGGCACGGGGTCGGAGCAGTGTTGATCTCCCCGGACAATCATTTCATACCATTCATGGTAAGGCTGAGTTTCTACGTCACAAATAATATTGCAGAGTATGAGGCTTGCATCTTAGGCATACAAGCGGCCCTCGATTGGAAAGTCAAAAGGCTCGACGTGTCCGGGGATTCAGCTCTAGTTGTTCACCAAGTAAAAGGTGATTGGGAAGCAAGAAACCCTGATTTGATCCTTTACCGTGACTACATTCAAGAGCTAATCAAGCCCTTTGAAGAGATCACCTTCCAGCACATACCTCGCAATGAGAATCAACTGGCCGATGCCTTGGCCACTTTGTTTTCCATGTTCAACGTCAACTGTGACAGGAACTTGACGTGTGTCAGAGTCCAACACCGGGTCTACCTGCTTATTACCATTGCATGGCAGTTGAAGAGGAATCAGGCAGTAAGCCTTGGTACCATGACATCAAACAGTATATCACCAGCAGAGAATATCCCCCCGACGCTTCAGAAAATGATAAGAGAACACTCAGGAGGCTGTCAATGGGTTTCTTTTTGAGTGGAGACGTCCTTTACAAGAGAAACCATGACTTGGTTCTCCTCAGATGTGTAACAAGGGAGGAATCAATAAAGATCATGCAAGATGTTCATGAGGGCTCATTTGGAATTCATTCCAGTGGGCACACAATGGCTAGAAAGATCCTGAGAACAGGTTACTATTGGCTGCAAATGGAATCTGACTGTTATAGCTTTGCAAGAAAGTGCCATAAATGTCAAATTTATGTAGATCACATCCATGTACCACAAACCTCTCTGAATGTCCTGAGTGCACCTTGGCCTTTCTCAATGTGGGGCATGGACATCATTGGTCCTATTGAACCCAAAGCTTCAAATGGTCATCGTTTCATCCTGGTTGCTATCGACTACTTCACCAAGTGGGTAGAGGCTGCTTCTTATCCCAATGTAACAAGTTCAGTGATTGCTAAGTTCATCAAGAAAGATTTGGTTTGCCGCTACGGCCTTCCGAACAAAATTATCACAGACAACGGCAGTAATTTGAACAGCAAGGTGATGAGGGACTTATGCAAGGACTTCAAAATCCAACATCACAACTCTTCTCCCTACCGTCCGAAGATGAATGGGGCAGTTGAGGCAGCCAATAAGAATATTAAGAGGATAGTACAGAAAATGGTAGTAACTTACAAGGACTGGCATGAGATGCTCCCCTTCGCCTTGCATGGGTACAGAACCTCGGTGCGTACATCTACAGGGGCAACCCCTTACTCGTTGGTTTATGGGTCAGAAGCTGTTCTCCCCATTGAGGTTGAAATACCCTCGCTGCGGGTATTGATGGAGACCAAATTAGAAGAAGCAGAGTGGGTTCAGGCTCGTTTTGACCAATTGAATCTCATTGAAGAGAAGCCAGTAGCCGCCTTGTGCCATGGTCAGCTGTACCAACAGAGGATGATGAGGGCTTTTGACAAGAAAATCCGTCCTCGGGAATTCCAAGAAGGAGACCTCGTGCTCAAACAGATCTTGCCAATCCAGACGGTTCCCCGTGGCAAATGGGCTCCCAAATACGAAGGACCTTATGTGGTGAAGAAGGCATTCTCCGAGGGGCATTAATTCTTGCAAACATGGATGGAGATGAAATCCCAAATCCGGTGAACTCAGATGTGGTAAAGAAGTACTATGCCTAAAGAAATAGACAGAAAAAGAGAAAGATGAGCCAAGTAAAGTTTAGCTCGCTAGGTCGAAAACCCGCAAAGGGCGGCCTAGGAAAAATCAGAGCGACCCGGTGGATTGAAAACCCGCAAAGGGCGATCCAAGCAAAAATTAGGGTCAGAAAACTTGGACTTGAAAAAAGAAAGGCAACTAGCACTCCCGAAGATTTGGATAAGGGGTTGATCAAGGTCACAAGTATGAACGGTGGCACCGTTACTTCAAGGATAGAATCACGGGATCTGTTCCTTTTTTCTTGTATTTTATCAGTTTAGAATAAAGATTGCAGTTGTACTTTCAACTGGCGTGACTTTCTGCAAGACCAGTTTCCATATCAGCAAAAGTCCAACTTTTCTTTCATATGTGTGCTTTTCGTGTCTTTACTTTCATTTATTCAGTTTCTTTCAAAATAATGATTTTATGATTGATGAAATTGAATTGCAAAACATGTGCATACATTCAGAGCATTACAGATTATTACGAAATCTTTGAAAATCACAAAAGGAAAAATGGTTTCCCAAAATGGGTAAAGTTGCAAAAAAAAAACAGTCACATGCACTGCCACCTTAAAAATAACAAGATCATTGCAAACCAGCGCGCAACCCTTGCGTTATCACCATCCTGGAACGGTCTTCGTGTCAAGTGCCACAAGTCCCGCGGATTGATTTAACCAGCAAAAAAAAAAAAACATTTTCATATCATTCATCATTCCTATATCATCCATGTCGTCAAACAGTAGAGCATTATACTTTCATATTCGCATCCCAGAAGGGCGAAAGGATACAAAAGAAAAAGAAACAGAAGAAAAGAAAAAGAAAAAGGAAAATCAAACAGAAAAAACATCTCACCAAATCAATCATTGCATCCATGTGCGTCCCAGCATCAAAAGCCTGCATTCCATGCATCATTCAAAGCTTCCCAATTTTCAAAAAGAAACTCAGTTGCTTTGGACTCGTTAGTCCCCAAAATTTTCAAAAAAGTCAGTTACTTTGGACCAATGGGTCCCCGAAATCTCATTTTCAGAAAATCATCATGGCACCGAGTTAGTAAACTCCATCAGCAAAGAGTTAGTAAACTCCCACAGAGTTAGTGAACTCCTTCCACAGATCACAACGTCGTGTACGAGCACGCGGCAGATCCTACAGACTTCGTTAAGTCCATCGGATTAATTGTGTCAACCTAAGGCATAGCGTAGATCCATTGATCATATCAGTTCCGGACCTGATATTGATCGGCCGCTCGAAAAGGCCACCCCCAGAGCTCGGACTCGACGAGAGTCCGTTAAAAGGTTTTAGGCAACCTCCGAATTCCCCAATTTACGGCACTTCCCATTTACTGCTTTACGCAATTTACTGCTTTCTCGTCGACGCGACAAGTGTTGACTCTCTCTCTCAAAAGAAGAGAGATCAAAGAAAGGAAACAAAAAAAAGAGAAAAAGAAAAGGAAAATTCGGGTATCTCTAAGTAGACAAAATTAGTATTATTTCTGAATTCTTTATTTCTATTTTTCCTCGGAATATGTTTCGGCCAATTCATATTCCTTGGTAAAATCCAAATAAAGAGGGGCAGCTGTCATACCCTAATTTTGTCCGCCAAGGTTTAAAACCCTAATTTTCCGCAAAAAAATAAATAAATTGAGAAGTGTGGTTTTATTTTGAAGAGTGAAGAGCATTGTGCATGCATTTTTGGGTTTTAAGAGTCATTCTAGGGCTTTTAAATTCATTGTTAGAGGGGAAATGCATTTGTTGTTAAAAAACAAGGTTTTTAGGGCAAAAGGGTATTTTGGTCATTGTCAAAATAAGATAATTTCTCATCAAGAATCATTGTGCAATTTTAGAGAAATTTATTTGAGGCAAAACATTTTTGGTCATGTATGTATGTATGCGCATGCATGCATACATTGTGCACAAAATTTCAAAAAGGATCAATAGGGAATATTCTACAAAAATTTCAAGATGAGGTTTTTATGATATTTTTGGTCATGGTGATCTCATAAAATGGCATATTCCTATGGTTCCTAGTATGTGGCCTAAATTGGGTGTATTTTTGTACAATTATCCTAAGAAGAATAATCAAAAATGAAGGGATAATGGAATGGTCATATAATAGTACAATAGTACAAGATGACAACTAGCAAAACTTGGTCACCAAGGACCCCTCCCAATGTGTGTCGCCTATCCCTCTCATTCCCTCTCATATTTTCATTTTTTGACCTCAATCCATGTGTGATTCAATCCTCACCCTCCATTCAAATTTTAGATGCAATCCTAGGGTGAGATGAGATGCACAATGACCTAACTACCCTTAAACCTAATTTCTTTCTATATATACCCTATTAACCTCACCTCACAAAAAAAAAAAAAGCTTTTGGCCTCACCATTCACTCATAAACCCTAGCACACAACTCCCTCCTCACCTTCTCTCCATTTATGCGCCACCCCCTCTCCCTTCTCTCTAACTCACTTCTTCATTTCTCATCTACCCACACACATTCAATCCATCTTCCAAGCCTAAACACTAATTTTCAACCATCGATCCTTCATAAAATCACACAAAAGTTCAAGATCAAGGGTCATTTTTTGGAGATTGAAGACCAAGCTTGAAGATAAGTTGATTTGGTTAATTGTTTCTTCATCTATTGTGTTTATTTGGAGCTCATCTTAAGGTATGTGATTCCTAGACCCCCTTTTCTTGTAAATCCTTGCATAAAGTCATCATTTCTTGCATATTTGTGAGATTTCCACTTCCAAAAATGTAGATCCTCTCTTTTAACTTCATTTTTATGCTTGTACATATGTTAATCTCATGAATCTTTGTTTTGATGCTTTGATTTTGGGGTTATATGCATGATTTTGTTGTTTTAATTGAAATAAAATGTTATTTGCTTTGATAATAATTTCGCATGCTTCAAATAAATATGTGTTTTATGATTTTTGCTAGTTCTCATGGTTGAATCTTGTGAATAAATGTATCTATGTTTTGGTTATGTCATTCGCTTGCTTGATTTGGTTGACTTGTTGAAATAAATTGATGATTGGCCATGTATGTATTTCGCATATTTTGAGATAATTTGGTTTGATGTTGATTTTTGGGTGTTTGTTGGCTTAATCTTATAATTATTTGAATATGAACCATAATTGTGAGCTTTTGTGCCAAAAGGAATGGTTACAATATGTAAATCTTGATTTCCTTCGGCTATTTGGTTCGCATATGTTCAATAATTAGGTTTTAATATTTGATTTGATGCCTTTTGAGGTTCAATCGTACAATTGCTTGGAAATGAACCTTGATTATGAATTTGGGTCGCTTAAAGGAATGGTTGCAAGATGTGTATCTTGATTTCTTCGGGCTAAAAGGTTCGCATACTAGGGTTTATGAATTGATTTTGTTAAATTACTTGTTTAAACTTGCAAATATTCAAACCTATGTTGTTAATTGTGAAATTTGTGATTTGAGAAGATGAATTTGGGTTTTGGTTCATTTATGGTCCACAAATGATCTTGGGTTATGCTAAGTTGGCAAAAGATAGGTTCATTTAACCTTGATGCACGTGCATTTTGCATATTCATGCATTCTTACCTATTCTTGCATCCTTGCCTACTCATGCATTCTTGAATTGAAGCTTGGTACTCCATGCTTGATATACTTGTTTATGTGCTTGTGGTGCATTAAAATGTTGAATTGGTGTTCACAATTTGCTTGTTTTGATTTCCACCAATTGTTACTCGTTAGTAACTCTCCAAAACTTCAAAACCATGTTGCATACAAAAAACAACTTGTTACTCGTTAGTAACGTTCCAACTTCAAAACATTTTTTTGCATTTACATAATCATTGATAAACAACTTCACATCTTCTCAAAACAATTCCAAACTATTTTTCACAAATCAAACTTTGTTGAGGATAATGCGAAGCCTTTGCTTGCACGATTGTCAACAATGGGGTGCTAGTGGTGATCACTTGGAGTCTTTGCTCAATTGATTATCATGAACACTCATTTTTCAAAAGAACTCTCATTTCACAAATTAAAAACTTTGTTGAGGATAATGCGAAGCCTTTGCTTGCACGATCGTCAATAATGGGATGCTAGTGGTGATCACTCGAAACCTTTGTTGTTTGATCACTGTGAACATTCAATTTTCACAATTAAACAACTAAAAAATAAAAACCTTTTCTCGACAACCGAGAACTACGTAAGCTTTGAATTCTCCATCGCACTGGGAGATACGTAGGAGCGGGTCACATTCCCGTCAAGCACAACAAATGAAAACCATTTTCTTTTCAAAAAAACAAACCCTTTTCCAAAACAAGGCAATTTCTAAAAACAAAACAATTTTCGAAAACAAGAACTACGTTGCTTTGATTCCCTCCCCAGGATACGTAGGCACGGTGCCCTCCCGTAAAGCGCAAAAGATTAAATTTTCCTTAAGTTTTTCCATAAAGTAAGGAGAGATAAAGAGAGATAAAAACAAAGCATTTCTTAAATCAACCTTTTAAATCACACGTCAAATCGAGGATCCCTTTCAGTAGAAAGGATGTGTGGGGTGCTCGTACCTTCCCCATGCATAACCGACCCCCGAACTCAAGTCTCGTGGTTCCAAGGACCATTGTCTTTCAAGAAAGGTTTTTTTTCATTGTTTTACCTCTAAAAAAAATATTGGTGGCGACTCCAATTCATGTTGTGCGAAGAGAAATCCCTCCAAAGGATTTTTCGGGGTGCAACAATTGTAATTTCTAAATTTCGAAGTGCAAACTCTTAATTGAATGTTCAAATCACTAATTCATTAATATAACAAAAGTAAGATGGGCATCAGTTCACCACATTGCTAGAAATCACAACACTGATGCCCACAAGATTGCAAGATTATCTAGATCTATAGGAGACCGTGTTTGGTCATCTGATTCTCATTTAGCTTATTTAGCTTCCACGTATTGTATTTCTTAAATGTGTAATGACTCTTATTCTCATTAATGAAATACATCTTTTAATTCAAAAAAAATATAACAAAAGTAAGATGTCACACGAGACACAGAGTTCATTCTAAATTCTGTTGAACGTATTGTGGGAAAAAAAAAAAGAAATCCCACATTCATATTATGGTTGTTGCACGTAATAAATACTTAAAATCATGCGCTAACAATCAACAACGATATCCACCCTCCCCCTTCACCAACGCGTGCGAAGCACGGGTCCTGGGTCTAGTTATCAATAGAAGCACTTCATTAGTATTTTAGAAGAAGGTTACGAGAAGAAGAAAAAAATTCTTGTGAAAATTATACTTAAATTAAAAATACAGCTATGCAAAAGTACAAAACTGTACTAAAAATTTATATACTAAGATAATAGTGGATAATAGGTAAGTTGGTTTATAACAAACTATATTTTATATATATATATATATATATATATATATATATATATATATATATATATATATGATAGTAGATAAGTCAGCATATTGGATTTAAGTTAGTACCAGTAAGACTTTGTTTGGTAAAAAGTATCGAATAAGAATCGAATGAAGTGTTTAGTAAATATATGTATAAAGACATAAAAGGACGTGTTTAACCTATATAAAAAATGACAATATTTAAAAATTCTTATTGCTTAAAATTTATGATAATTAAACTAGATAAACTAGAGATTAAAATATTTAGAAGTTAAAAATTTTATATTTTCATTTTACTATTGTAACTTTTTTCCAATTTTCTAAAAAAATTCCTACTAATTACAATATTATTATCTATAAATAAATAAAAGTAGTAATATATATATATATATATATATCATTGTTTATGTATTGAAGTATAATATTTGATATATTATGATAGTACGGACTATTACACTACACAGATGCCTGCAAAATTAGGGATTTAAGTTTTTTTTAGTTTATTATTATTCCGGCCCGAAGACTACCTCGGCACGAGGAAGACCAAAGCAAGCCGGTGCACGCAGGTACAGATTGCCATTAGTGCCTCGTTGAGTTCAAGGGCCAGGATCAAACCATATACGACAACTCACGTCCAGACTCACAGCTCTATAAGTACCGCCCTGTCTCCGCGCCCCAGGTAAGATCACGTATCTTATCTCACCATATAATTCACTATGGTTCATGATATAATTCACCATATAAGTACCGCCCTGTCTCCGCGCCCCAGGTACTGAGTTGGGCGTCGAAGTGTGTACATGTATCACGAGCTCGGAGGGTACGTTGATCCAAACCGGATTTCATCTCAACTCAGGTTCTACCTCAGGATATTGACGACCACAGTGGGGGCCTAGTCTCTCACATATTCAAACCGCTTTCTTGTGTCGACCATCTCTCCCATACACTAGGCCACATACCTTGGGATGGATGAAAGAGATACCGAAGCCGACTCTACCGCTACAATGGGGACCAAACCACACTGTGATGGTCATCATTGGTGGGCTACCAAGGGAACTTGTCGTGATCGTCCTACCAACAAAGAATCGTGCGTATCGGCCCCCACGAAGACGACCTCCGTTGTCCTTCGACCAAGTAAGTATAGCAGACATCCTCTTCTCTAGCTCTCTAAAGGCACCCAGGAAGAGGAAATGTCTCCCTCTCATGGGGCCGATCTCTCCGAGTTTAACGGTTCGACGATCCGGCCACTAGGCCGACTCGACCTGTTTGTCACTTTCAAGGGTTAGACCTCGTCAGAGTTTCAGACCGTGAAGATCTCATTTTTAATCTTGCACTGCAAGTCGACCTACAACAGGATCCTAGGGAGATACACCTTGGGACAACTCAGGGTCATCGCTTTCACTTCCCGTCTGAAGCTGAAGTTCATTCCTAGAATGGCGACATGACCACCCTTCATACCGACCTAGGATCAGCCAGGCATTGTCATTTCCCTACATGTCAGGAAGAGCAGAGCTATCTCAGTCTTGAGGAATTCCAAGGGACTTTAAAAAGAAGAAAAAGAGGCCCACCAAAGGACTATACGTCTACAGATCTGAATAAGAGGGGGATTACGAGCTCACCAAAGATGTGAAGAAGAAAACAAAGAGACCCGAACCAGAAAGTCTCTTCGTTTCAGTCCAACTTGGAGAAGACCCTCTTAGGAAGGTGTCTTCGCCTGCCACCATTTATCGGTAAATCTGGAGGCCATGTGCGAAGCGCAGAGGAGAAGGACACAGAGCGGAGAGAAAGCCGAAGTCATTTCCATGGAAGTCGAAGACCTAATCGCCACAAAGTGTAATAGGGAAGTCAAATACACGACATGGATTGCGAACATCGTCCTAGTAAATAAGAGCAACGTGAAGTGGATGATGTGCGTCTAAAGACGCGTTCCCTCTCCCCAACATAGGAAAGTTATTCGATAATGCCTCCGGGTTAAAACTCCTTTCTTTCATGGATACACATTCAAGGTATAACAAGATTTCGATGTACCTGCCCGACCAAGAGAATACTGCTTTCATGGCAGACAAAGGCAATTTCTGTTATCGAGTAATGCCATTTGGGCTAAAGAACGTTGGTGCGAGATACCATAAGATGATGAACAAGGTCTTCAAGAACCAAATCGGGTGTATGCTGGAAGTCTACATAGACGATATGATTGTCCAAAATGGATCTGATGCAGACCACTCAGTCGACTTAACAGAGGTATTCGCCGAAGTCCTCAGGCACAATATGCGCCTCAACCTAAAAAAACTGTACATTAGGTGTTAAATTTGGAAAATTTCTCAGTTTCTACCTCACAGAATGAGGAATTTAAGCAAAGTCGAAAAATTGTCAGCCCAACACACAGATGCAGATGCCCACCACCAAGAAGGTGGTACAGAAGCTCACTGGCATGATCGTCGCCCTATCCAGATTCATCTCAAAGCTGGCAAGCCGTTACCTCCCCTTTTACGACTCTTAAAAAGGGGATTGGATTTGAATGGTTCGGCGAGTGTGAGGAAGCATTGTCCCAACTCAAGACCACTCTATCAGAGCCCCTAGTGCTGAGTCGACCCATCGACAGAGAGAAAGAGGACGGCTAGAGACCGGTATATTTCCTAAGTAGGGAACTCTAAGGAGCGATGGTATGGTACCATAAAATTGAGAAAGTATCCCTCGTCCTAGTCTTCGCAGCGAGGCGTCTCCTACCTTATTTCCTCTCGCACTAGATAATCGAAAGAATGGACTAACCCATCCGGTAGATCTTACACCGATCTGACTTCGCGGGCGGCATGATCCAATGGGGATTGGAATTTCAGGACCTCCCTGAAAGCACAGGTCCTCACCAACTTTGTGGCGGAATTAACACCACACGCCGAAGCGCGACTGTTGCGTAAAAACGTGATAGTGCAAGTATACACTGTCAACAAGTAATAAAGTGAAAGTAAAGTTCGTTCCCACGAGGATCAGCACTTAAACAAAGCTTAATTTAATCAACAAATTAGTGATGGTAAAAATAATGTAAAAGACACAAATATTTGGTGACATGCAAAATAATAAAAAGTATCAGGGTAAATAAGATCAGATGATTGGAACAAGTTGAGATGCATTTACTTTCAGTAACTTCATTTAAGTGCACATAATGGTATGTTAAGTGCTGCAGCAATGGATGTATTTTCTCAAATACTTCTCACTAGGGTTTGGCTCTCAAAGTTTATCTCTAGACCTTAAAAGTTACGCCCTAGGCTGCTTAGGCACCCGCAGTATTCACCTTATGGCTTATGCCCTGCATATCTCTAGGGTTTAAGCAAGAAACACTAACATCTCTATTAATGCAACAAACCATATTATCTTGTGAGGTAAATTTACAAACCATCTCTGAATTCATAAATGCTATTTAGATTAGACGGCCAATCCTAATCTAAGATGGAAATATTAAAACACACAAGATAAAATGCTCAACACTTAAACATACTTCATTAATAGCACAATAAATTCATTACATCAAGTTTGCATCCCAACTATAAGAAGTTAGCTCATATTGAGCTTTAACCACAAGAAAAATAACTTAAACATAAATGAAAAAGTCATGCTACAAATCCGAGAAGAGAGTTTACACTACAAATCGTTGAACCAAGAGAATAAAGCTCCATAGAAGATCAATGAAGCACACACTCCAGCTCTTCAATCGTAGCTTCCTCCAAGAAATGAAGCTTCAGTGTTGCTGCAACAACAATAATTCCAGCACTTGATCTTTTTGGTGAGCTTGAGAAGGCACGAATTAGAGGCTATCTCTATACCTCATTTTCCAGCTTGCCCTAATCTAGAAATGAGGGTCCTATTTATAGATGAGGCCCAACATCCAATGGTAACCCTAAATTTGGGGCGCCTTTTGTCCTTTCATGAGCCCACAAAGTCCCTTTTGCCCACACTCCTAGGTCATCAGCGAATATTCTTTGATTAGCACGCACACACACGCCAGGCACTGACTGATAGCTGTCCTTTCATGAACTTCCGTGTTTCCTTCAGCAGTCTCTCTCATGTTGCGCATTTTTGCATTGGTGCCACAGTAGATGCTGCAGCAATTAGGCAAACACATTAAACCCACAATTGGGCACCAAAGTGCCAAATATAACAAATTAAAGCATGCACCTTAGACTAACTCTAAACTACCATATTTACAATATTAATCACAACATTACTTGAGAATTAACAATGATTTAAGCTTGAAATAAGAGGTAATAACCATCATAATTGATTGTTATCACACCCCCAAACTTGAACCATTGCTTGTCCTCAAGTAATGACACTTGACAAAGACAAGCACAAAACCAACAAGAAAACCAAGCAGTTGAATTAATCAAAGAGCACACAACAGAATATTAAGCTGAGCATAAAACTTGCAGATTGGTCACTCAATTGCAAACCCACTGAATAACAAGTTCCCTAAATTACTCCTGCTCAAAAGTGTGTGTGTGACACTTAACTCAGTTCAGACATAGCAAGGTTCAAAATTTCACTTAACTAAAACTAGAGAGGCTTTCTTTTGAGAATGCAATAAATGTTTCAAAACTAAGGGTAGACTAACAATTCAAGCACAGAAAGGGGGGATAAGCATGACAAAGGTCTTTGATGCAGCAATTCAGAACTCTAAGCCAATGCACTTATTACAACTCAACTTAAGTGCTGCAGCAACACAGACTAAAACAGAATTCAAAAACAACAATACTTAACACTTGTGTTGCATTGCCCTTATTCTTTGAACTTCTTTTTCATAGCTTTTTGCTTTTCTCTTTTCTTTTCCTCTCTTTTTTTTATAAGCTTGGGCAATGACAACAATTACAAATATTTACAACCATTAGTGCTTTATAACATAGCACTTTACACAATACACTGACTCTGATTACTTCCTAAACTATGTGCACTTGGCCTAATCCCATTCCTTCATGCTTTCACTTATTTTAGCTCAAAGAACCCCCAAACTTAGTTTCTTATGCTACCCTAAGTTTTTAGTAAAAGTTTGGCAAGTCTCTAGGTCTACCAACAACTAGCTTAGCTTCAGATCATTTCTAATTCACTAAGTCCTACCTGAGTTTCATGCAAAAGTGTGGGAATAGGAGCAATGAATTTCACTCACAAACAGGGGCACTAACCACTCAATTCTCACCATCTCATCACTAAGTTTTGCTCAACTTAACTTTTAAAATTTTAAAAATTTTTCAACTAACTAGCATGCTTGTTCATACACTACATAGACCATAGGTCCTCCCCCCTACTTAAGACCTTGCAGTGTCCTCACTGCTCAAGCATACTAAAGGGGAGGCCTATTTAAAAGCAAAACAGAAGCAAAACAAACAACTAACACAACTGTTGAGTGCTATCACTGAACAAAAGCACTCAACAGGTTTATTCAAAGAAAACATTAAAAACAGAATTTTAAAAAAACCATAAACTAAAAGATTAAGGTGCAGAGGCCCCTGGTTTGCCCTTAGGATTTGTCCTGTGGCTCCTCCTCTTCTGGTTCTTGGAGTGTAAGGCTTCTGTCTTTTGGTTCTTGGGCTTATAACAGCATCAGAAGTTTCTGTTGCTGCAGCATCAAATTGCTGCAGCACTGGTGGTGTATCTGCAACAAAACCACCAGCATCAGAAACACCTGCCTTCTTTTGGGCAGTCACTGATGCGGCCACAAGCTCAAGAGCCTCTCTTGCAATTCTCTCAGCCTCAACTCTCTTCTGCTCTTCTGTTCTCCTCTGCTCTTCCAGTGCTGCAGCATCAGAAGCTGCAGCCTCAGCAATGCGCTTGACCACAGCAGCAATAGTAGCATCAGTCTGCGCATCTTCTTTCTCAGTCACCTTAGCAGCATCCAGCTCTTCTTCCTTTGGCACTTCATCAAGCTTCCTCTTTCTTGCCATTCTCTTTGATCTTTTCTTCTTTGACGGTTGTCATACCCTAATTTTGTCCGCCTAGTTTCAAAACCCTAATTTTCAGCAAAAATAAATAATTTTGTGAGTGATGCATTATTTGAGAAAGGGTTTAGGGTATTTACCCAGGCATTCTAAGGTTTTCAAAATCATTTTTTAGAAATTAAGGAATTTTGGGGCATTTAAAAGGGGCATTGTTTGGTCAATTTCAATTTAATAAATTTTCGCTAGCTGAAAATCCAATTAATTAATTTTTGGGAATTTATTTAATGAAATTGTATTATTTTGAACAAAAATAAATAAATAAAGTAAATCATTTTTCAAATTACGCGCATATTTTATATGTGTAGTAAAAAAATCAAGTTCAAATTAATTCAAGAAAGCATTTAAAAAAAATAGTACAAGGAATATTCCCAAAAATTATATGATAAGATTTTTGTTGGCAATTTTGGTCATCTCTCATTTTCAAAAATGGCATATTCTTCAAGATACCTTGTATATGGCTCAAAATGGTTAGATTTATGTACAATTATCTTGAAAAGAATAATCAAAATTGAGAGGATAATAGAATGGTCATATGATAGTACAATAGTACAAGATGACAACTTCCAAAGCTTGGGCACCACTCCTCTCCCATTGTGGCCGAATTCTCTCCCCTTCATTTCCCTCTCATTTTTGCATTTTTTTGACCTCAATCCATGTGTGGTTCAATCCTCACCCTTGATTCAAAATTAAAATGCAATCCTAGAATGAGATGAGGTACTCAATGACCTAATTGCACATTATATATACCCTCATATCCTCACCTCTCATAAGGTTTTGGCTCACAATTCAAACTCAAAACCCTAGCACACAAACCTCTCCTCTCCTCTCTTCCTTTGTCCGAAACCACCCCCTCATTCCCTCACCTCATTTCTTCACTTTTTCACTTCAAATCAACATTCTAGTCCTAAATCCTTCATCATCCTTGCATTCTCTTCAAAGATCCATCTTCAAATCTCAAGAATCAAGCTCAAGATTGAAGATTAGAGGGTTGATTCAAGTGGTTTAGTGTTCATTCACCTTATTTCTTTTGCTATTCTAGCTTGGAGTTGAGGTATACTCTCACTCTTAACATCATCAAAATTTTAGCATAAAAAATGTAGATCATCAATCTATTTTTGCATATCAAGCATTTCTTTGCATTTTAGTGCTCTATTTTTTTGTTGAAATATTGATATAATTGTTGTTGTTGAATGAGAGATGTGTTTCAAGCATTTTGACAAACACTTTGGGAGGTTTGGATGCTTGAAATGCATCTCTCTCTTGGAATAAATTTCATGAATAAAATTGTGATTTGGGATTATGTTTCATTTCGCATATTGTAGAAAAATTAGGGTTTGTGTGATTTTAGTGCATTCCTTTGCTTAATCATGTGAATCCTTGCCAAAAAGCTTGATCTATGTCATTTGCTTGCATGATTTTGTTGTTTTCAAAGAATAAAATGAGCTTTTAGCTCTATGTTGGTGTCGCAAATCATGATTAGAATTAGGGTTTGTTAATTTTCTTGTGAAATGGGTTTGCAATTGTGATCAAAAACGTTTTCTCAAGTTATTTTGATGTTAATTAATTGTATCTTGCTTGTAAATTGTTATATGTTGATGATTGGCAAGAGGACTCACACTTGTGTCTTTGTGCACTTCACTTTAAGTGTTGAGGATTGCCTAAGATGATTCAACACAACCTTGTGCTTTGATTGAAAATTTTGGCTTGCTTGTTAGTAACTTGTTTGCAAAATTACTCTATGTTGATGATTGGCAAGAGGACTCTCACTTGTGCCTAGTGCACTTCACTTTAAGTGATGAGGATTGCCTAAGATGATTCAATTTTCTTTGTGCAATTCTTGCTTGAAAATGCAAATGCTAGTTTTCTAACTTGATTAATCAATTTTGGTTACAAAAATGGCTTGTTAATGCCCTCTTTTGGTCACTTTTGGTCTTGCAAATGTGATGTTCTTTCTAGGTCAACGTTATGCTTTAATGTTGATGATTTGGTAAAAGGACTAGACACTTATGCCTTTGTGCATTGTCTCAAATGTGAAGGATTACCAAAAGGGATTCAACCTTGTGTTTTTATCTTGTGTTGATGCCTATTTGAATTAAACTTTTGCATTATCTATTTGTGTGCCTATTCTTGTAACCTATTTGGTTAATGTTGATCTTACATATACATGCCATTAGATGTTGATGACTAAGTGTCATTCTTGTGCTCAAATGTTGTAATTGGTAATGTTTATGTTTATGCTTGCATTGTTGATTGTTTTGCTTGCAATTTGTTAAATGTTGCACTTTGGTTCTTGACTTGGAAATTGATTGAATGTTCTACTTTCTTTTCCTTTTGGATGCCACGCCATCCCAACAAACCTTTTGTGACCAATGTCACCCTCAAACTCCCTTCTCCTTTCTTCAAATCAATCATTTTCTAAAGCTTTTTCCAAACTCAATCTTTTCTCAAATTGTTTTCATAAGACAATCAAATTCTTTCTAAGATCAACAATAAACCTTTTTGAAAACTCATAAGGAGGCAAGTCGGACGTACGGCCGGTGTTGTCTAGCGTCCTAAGATCGGAGCTGTACAGCTCAAACATCTTGGGATACTTATGAGAATCAAAACAAGTAATTAACAACTTGAACCCTATTTCAAAAAATGAGTAAGGAATCGAGTCGGATGTACATCCGGTATTGGTTAGCGTCTTAGGGTTAGCGAGCTATACAGTTCGTGCGAGCCTAAGATACTTGCTCAAATAAAAGCAACCAACCTCACAACAAATCTTTTTCTTCCTTAATCAAAAAAACATTTTCAATAAGTAGGGGGCACGTCGTCTGTACAGGCGGGGTTGTCTTTGTTCTAGGTCTAGTGGACTGTACAGTCTAGGGCCGAAAACCCCTACAATAAAAAACACCAACACAAAGTTTCTCGACTAAAGAAAACTACGTAAGCTTTGAATTCTCCATCGCACCGGGAGATACGTAGGAGCGGGTCACATCCCGTCAAGCACACTTTTAAAAAAATAATAAAAAGATTCTTCCTTTCCCCCATTTTCAAAAACACATTTCTCAAATAAAAAAGAAGTAGAACGAATTGTTTCAAATCAACTCTGTCAAAACCGCACATCAAGTTAAAGGTTCCCTTTCGGTAGAAAGGAGGTGTGGGATGCTAATACCTTCCCCACACCTAACCGACCCCCGAACCTACATCTCTAGTTCTCAAAGGACCACCCTGCCTTAAAAAGGACCCTTTTTCAATGTTTTGGTCCCTAAATAAAAATGTTGATGGCGGCTTCACAAATTTTTACGTTGTACGATGAAAGGTCCAATCCGGATTTTTCGGGGTGCAACAGCTGGCGACTTCACTGGGGACTTTCCTTTTAAAACGAGGGTCAGGCCTAATTAACTTGATGTGTGGTTTAATTGTTTGATTTGAATGCGATTGTTCTATTTCTCTCTTTTCTTCTCCTTCTTTTTCTTCTCTCTTTCTGATGTTTGAATGTTCTCTTGCATTCTCGTGTTGTTATGTTGCATTCATGTGCATTTGGCTCTTCTTCTTCTATGTTCCCTTCTTGTTCCTTCTTCTCCTTTCATCTTCTTTTGTTTATATGCTTAATATGATCATGCATTTCTCCAATCCCCATGTCCCCTTCTTCTTTGCTCCCTTTCTTCAAGGTAAGCTCATGCATCATTCCCCCAATTCTACTATGATCCCTTCTTCTTTGCTCCCTTTCTTCAAGGTAAGTTCATGCATTCCCCCGATTCTATTATGACCCCTCTTCTTGGCTCCCTTTCTTGAGGTAAGCAGTGCATATGATTGTTGTTGGAACCCTAGGTTAGTTTACTTGTTTGTATTGAAATGATATATGCTTGCAAAACCCTAGGGTAGACGACTCTTTGTATGGACTGTTTCTGGATTTTCTTTGCAGGTGGGGGGGTATGTTTGTCGTTGTGCTCTTACACACACGTTGCACTCTTTTTACCCTTATATTTCTTGGTGAGACAGCCCTATACCCGGGCTAGAGCATATCTTAGGCTAGAACGAAGTCATTAGTGGCTGCTCACTGGACGTACGTCTTGTTGGGTGGTTGCGAAGACTTCACCTAGAGTTTGGCTTTGTTTGATGATACCATCACTTGGACGTACGGCCCTGTGATCGGTGGTCTCAGATGAGGTCGTTGGCTCTAGGAGCCTTATTTAGGGTCCTTCTTTTAGTGCTAACCTTGAAGTGTGTACCCGTAGAAATAGCCATAGATCCTGTCTCTAAGAAACCTTGGTAGGACACAAAGGAGCTTCATACCCCTGCATCCATGCTAAATAAAATATTTTTGCAAATAAACCGAAAAAAAATTATCAAAAAAAAATGTGTGAATTTCCGGCTTTTGAAAGCCTTTGCATTGTAAATAATTTTTTACTCATTTCCTTTTGCATACATCTTCATCCAGTGAAGATCATGATTTTTCATGCATTAAAAATTGCGAGTATCATGCACTTTCTCGCATATAAAAAAAAAAAACATTTTTTAGAAACATCTCTCGTGCATTGTTATTTTCCCTTTGCATATAAATATGTGAACCTCTCATTTTGCATATAGTTTCAATTAATAAAAATCACGTCTCTCGTGCATTTTAAAAATAATTGCGAGTATCATGCATTTCATTTCATTGCATAAGAAAAAATGAAAACGAAAAAAACAATTATCATCTGCATAGCATAAGCATTTCAGTCATCCATAATCATGTACAAAAACCTTCATCAAATAATGTGGGCGTCGAGCCAATGTAGCATTTATGCATCATTTCATTAACCTCATAAGCATTATGTCAGAAAAAAGACGAAGAAGAACTACGTAGCTTTGATTCCTCATCACAATGGGGATACGTAGGAGCGGGTCATACCTGTCAAGCACCTTTTTCTAAAAACCTTTTTCCCCAAATAAAGCACCTTTTTCTAAATTTTTTTTTTTCAATAAATCACTTGCATCTTCAAATCATTTTTAAATTTATTTTCTAAATCATTTTCCAAAAAAAATGAAATGAAATGAAATAAGAGAAATTCCTTATGCAATCGTTCCATGGGTAGAAGTGCATCTTTGAATGATGAAGGGTAATATCTCAAATTTGTTTGTGCACTACAAATTTGAGATGATACTCTACGATATCGGGGCACTTTGACCCAATCAGGCGCAATTTGTTTTCAAATAAAGTGAATAAGTGGAGTCAACCAAATGTCGAAGCATTTCAGTATATTGCGTGAAGTATTGAGTCAGGATCCACTCAATGTTTCATGCAAGTTACTCAGAGTAACTACAATTGGTTGCCTCACGTCATCATTTTCGCAAAAAGGGGGCATTGGTATTTCAGATCTTGCCGTGCCTCTAAAGAATAAAAATCATTTTGAAAAAATATCATTCTTGCATCTTGCATCATCCAAAAATGCATTGGAGTTTCGTATTTCATCTTGCATCAAAAACAAACAAAAAATCTCCTTTAGAATAATTACACTTTTCAAGTGGTCATTTTCATGCATTTGCTTATCATGATTTGTTCATTCATACATTGCATAAACCAAATAAAAAGTTGTGATGAGAGACGAGACGCTTTTGCAAAATAATCTGTTGAAAAAGTTTACCCTTACTTATTTGCAAACTCAAAATGTTCCAAGGCACTCAGTTTTTCAAATCAACAGTTCATTTGCATTTTCTTCAAAAAAGGCATTGCATCTCATCCATTCCATGATAAAAGACTGAAACAGTTCATCAAAAAACTTTCCATCATGTTTTAACCAATGTTAACTCTCTACGAAGCATTCTTCTAGTGGGCATGCATGCCATGTGCAGTTTCTCTTGTTTGAGTCTGTCAGTTTCCTTCCCTTATCATCATTCTCCATCCAAGTTTGATCCCGCCCCATCCACCCATAAAGTACATACTCTCCCCGCATTAGTACACACTTGACTTTTGGTTTAAATCCTCCATACAAGAGGGCAGTTTTGTAATCACTTAATTACCTTGTTAAGATTGCTTTTCTTTGGTGCAAGTCTAAAAATGTGCATGCATTTGTTCAGTCATTCGTTCTTGTGCTTACCAAGGCCTTAGGATATTTCAATAAGGGCACACATGTTTCCTTTTAGTATCATCATCAATAAAATGTTATTTTGAATTCCTCAATAAAATTTCTTTCTTTCATTTTGTCATGTGTCTGTTATTTGCTTTTCAATTCCTCCCAACGCGGATCAAAAATAATAATAAATGAAAATAATCTTTGAAAACAACGACGCCAATGGTTCATATTGTGACTCTGATTACCCGATTAACCAAACTGAGAGAGAGGCTGAAGACAACTGGGATGTTTCTTCGGAGTTAATAAGTGAAGAATTGGCTAAGGCTGTAGAAATTCATGATGCCACAACTAGGTTGGGTAATGAAGTCAAAGCACAAGTTCAAGCAAAGTGGAGCAATGCTGAGGAAACCAAACAAATGTTACAAGCGAACCTCTTTCGCGACCAAACCCTTTTTCCTACCTCAGATCAACCAACTTTCCCATTTCCCATTACAAGTACCCCATCACAAAAAAATTTCATAACCAAATTCCTGTCATCGCCACCTTCCTCACTACCAGTGGCCCTTCTACAAAATCAACCCATCTCATTTGCTCCTCCCTCTGAACCTCCTGTCACCCCAGTTGATACCAGTACCCAATCAAGCATCCTCCAACCGCTGCAGGGGTTTCATTGCCATTATCTCTCCAATCACCCCAGACAAGGATCACTTAAAATATCCAAAAATAGTGTATCACTTTTATCAGCTCACTCAACTAAAAAGCAAAAAAGGAAAAAAATTAGAAAAAATGAAACAAAAAAGAACAGATTCAAAAAAATGAAAATCCCAAAAATGAAAAAACAAGGGAAAAAGAGACGAAAGAAATATAAGTTGTGAGCTGATAGATTTGGCCATAAAGCGTAAGAGATCCTTGTCTCAATGAACCTTCCTACACCTTGTTGTGTATGACCACCCTTTCTTCCATAAACCTTCAAACACTTAATCATTCCTATACATCTCTCCTTTCATAAAACCGCAAACACTACCTCGACCTCGTCATCCCGCCCTCCACAAACCCTCAGTCATTCCTCAGACTCCACCATCAGATTTGCAATCAAGCTGTTGTGCAAGAATAAGAGAACAAAGTGGTCCGTCCTCATGAGGAATCAAGTGACATGATCAATTTGAGCAAAGGAGAGGATTGACGCCATGATAAAGAGCAATGAATCAACAAGTTTGTGTAAATCACCCTTCGGACATAAGACACTTGCCATTATAACAAAGTCTGTAATTACCAAAGTTCGGTCTGTTGCGCAGCTTTCCAAGCTAAGGTAGTCACAAATGACAGTATGAAGACTCCAGGTCAAGCATCATGATCCCTCCCTACGCCACCCTAAAAATGGGGCAGTTAGAGACAATCAACAAAGGATATCAAGGACGATGATGACCTTCATGGAAATCAGGCTTCGTTTTACACTCTAACAGGGGCAAACCCCATATGATGGAAGTAATACTTTCATTGAGCCTTATCAAACCAAAGTACATTTGTCTTATGTCAGAAGAAGATTAAGAGAAAGCTCAAACCGAAGAAAGCTCATCTTCAACAATTTCAAAGAAGACTCAATGCTCAAAAAGATCATGAACCTCCAAAGGGATTCCCATGGAGATGAACCCAGTATCATGAAGACGAAGAACTTATTCTCCGGAGGGGCCTTTAATTCTCGCAAAATGGGATGCAAGAAAAGAAAACCCCAGTTTCCAGTAAATTCAGATGCAGTCAGAAAGGAGTATGCCTAAAGAAATAAATGAAAAAAGGGAAAGATGAGCCAAGTAAGAATCAGCTCGCTAGGTTGAAAACCCGCAAAGGGCGGCCTAGGCAAAACCAGAGCGACCCGGTGGATTGAAAACCCGCAAAGGGCGATCCAGGCAAAAATTAGGGTCAGAAAACTTGGACTTGAAATGAAAAAGGCAATCAGCACTCCCAAAAGTTTGGATAAAGGGGTGATCAAGGTCATGAGTATGGACGATTGGCATCGTTACTTCAAAAGAAAAAACACAAGATCTGCTTCCCCTTTTTCTTGTATTTTTCCAGTTTAAAAATTTTTCAATGTACTTTCAATTGGCGTGACCTTCTGCACGTCCAGTTTCCATAACAATAAGAATTCAACTTTTTCTTCCATGTGTTTGCTTTTCGTGTCTTTTATCTTCACTTATTCTGTCTCTTTGTTTTAAAATAAATGTTTTTATCATTGATGATACTGAATTGTGAAACCTGTGTATGAGTCAAAAAGCATTACAATCATTGCGAAATTTCTGAAAATCACAGAAAAGAGGGGATCCCTCAAATAAATGAATTGGCAAAAAAAACAAACGCGGGCACAATCACTTCAAATGGCAAGCAAACTTATGCGCGGCTCTGGCATTGCTATTACCCTAGATGGTCCTCATGTCTCAGGCCCAAAGGAAAAGATTTGCACCAAAGATTAAAACAAGGTTTAGTGATAACCAAGTGAGGCTTCTTTCATGCCAAAAGTCAAGACATTCATAGAGAACCAAAGATTTGCACTGAGAACACCACTCAGATCCAAAAGTTGGGGCATTCTCTTCACCACCCACCCACCCTGGTCTTGGGAAAGTTTGTTCATTGTCCATCCCATTCATATACCACCCTCAGTTCATAACCAGTACCATAACTTCATCCCCTTTCACAAACCCACTCAAAGAACCCATTTGAAATTGTCATTCTAAAGTGGGGCATTTCCATAACTGTTCACTCCCGCTAAAATGAGCAGAGTTCTCCCTAAAGTCATTCACATCCATAAATTCCTGTCGGGGCAGTCTCTCAACTCACTGTCCTAAACCAATCCCAAGTTAACTGACTCACTCGTCCACATCTGCACTCTTATGCATACTTACTAGTCAATGCTTCAGAGAGAGAGAATACAAATTGATCATGTGGTGTTTAAAGTTCAGTCATCATGGAAATGGAAAGGAAAATAAGTGAGCTTGTTAATAAAAACCTTGAGAACACCAGAGTTTGAATCAAATCTAGTTTTTCCAAAGAATGGTCCATAGCCATCTCAATTCCTTGCATTCAAAGTCTCGCGTCTCATCATCATAAAAATGTTTACAAAAATGTTTAAATACTCCAATCATTCATCCTCCTCATGCATGTAGGCATTTCATGTTATTCAAAGCATTACATTCGCATCATCCACATTCATCACAATAAAAGCAAAAGAACACAGACATTCCATAGCATTTATCATCATTACATCAAACATCAAATCAGTTTTCAAAACAAAAAGAGGCATTCTTAATAAATAGTCATAGTCGTCACGATAGGACGCTTGAATTGATCACTCAAGAATCCTAAAGTCCCTATGCTAAAAGAAAATTAAAAACATTCATTGCATCACGTGCATTCGCATAACCTGCCTTTGCATAACATACATTTGCATTACATTTGCATATCCACCTCTTGTCCATTCATCGAAAAGAGAATAAGGAGCATTTCATGAATATCCATGTCTTTGCTAAATTTTTCTGCATCCAAATAAGTTGCTATCTGCTAGTAACAGCTCAAGTCGCCGATGGTCGATCCTACGAAACTCGTGTTCGTTCGATCACCACTAAGGTAAGAAAAAACTTGCATTCCATGCACCATACATTGCATCTGCTAACATGTGCAGGCACCGCCAACCTGAGAAACCTGAAGAAAAGTCCTGCGACCAGAGCAGGCACCCCTGGATCGATGTGAAAGCACTGACCAACTGAAGAAAGCTAATTGGATTTGCGGATCCCCCTTTGGACCCACGTGTCTGTAACACCCCCCATTTACTATTACAATTAAATAGACAATTATCAGAGTCACCTCGAAGGGCGCTACATTTTTCACCATTTTAAAAAAAAACACCATTTATTCCAAAAAGAATCTCCAAAATAATTTAAAACAATTTCCAATAACTAAAATAACAGTTCAAAACGATAACTAACGACTCCCCGGTGCTACATATCAGAGCTGACACAGACCCAAACGAGAGAGGAAGCAAAACCTAGCAATTCCTCCACGAGCACTAGCGATCACCTGCAGCGTTGCCGCATGAGAGCAACATTCCAAGTAGAAGGGGTGAGTCTAACAGAGATAATAAGCAGATGATAAAAATATGCTAGCATCAGGTAACTACAGCAACACAATACAATTACACCATATCACAGCACCAGATACCAAAGGAAAAATCCATTTGACAGTGAACCACCAAAATTATAACATTCATAGACAATGGGATGATATGCAACCCCTCCAGTGGGCATATGCATGCGGTACCGATCACCAAAATGAGCCACGACGGGCATATCACCAATAAACACCAGAGGCAGAGCCTATATCACCAAAACATGCATATGACAATGCGACACCATGATTATGCACCAACTCACCATAACAAGTATTTAAAATAAATACTATATCACCAGAATCAAAACAAATGATTTCACCAAAAATAGCACCAAGTTGTAGCATCACAGCTACCACTAAACTCTCCTGAGCATACCAGCACCGCACCTGAAATATTAACACCAGACGGCTCCACAACGCGGACATAACGCACGCACACCACGCACAAGACTGGCGCACAGCGCCTAGGCACATCGCACCTACTTCAGCGAATTAATTAAAATAGCAAACGACATCGGATTTCAACAAATAAATACTTGTTGGAAAGCCCTATGGGTCTGGTTATCATCCCTAAGTTCAGTTTTTGAAGGAGAGTGTCCAATAGATACAGTTTTCGAAAAGCACACAGGCTAGTTGCAAAAGAGGACAGTTTCTGTCCTTCAAATTCAAGCAATTCCAAAGTGACCAAAACTCAATTAAATTGCATGAAACTTGTGCATAAACTGGGGCAAATTTTGTCTAGTTTTCAAAGAAATTGGATTCGTTCGAAAAGGAGTTCTTTTGAAAACGTGATAACCAAAACACTGACCCTGTGTCCAGATTGTTTCCAGAATCTTACTCTAACTTGTGGAATTCATATCTCGAGCTACACAACTCTAAACGCAACCAAACCAGTGCCAAATTAACAAGCGTTAAGTCTATTTTCCAGAAAAATAAACCACATAATTTTTCGGTCAATACAACGTTCCCAGTCACCGAAATACCGAATCTATACCCAAATCGTTTCCAGAATTTTAACCTAACTTGTATTGCCTATAACTCGAGCTATACAACTCCGAATTTAATGAAACCAGTGCCAAAACGACCGGCGTTAAGTCTATTTTCAAAAAAATCGACCTAATAATTTTTGGATCAACCAAACAGCGCCAGTTTTAGAAAAACCGAACCTGTGTCCAGAATCGCTAAATTGCCAAACACCAAACCCTAACGGCAATGACACCGCAACCACCACAACAAAAACGACAATTCGACAACGCGACAACAACAATCAACCACGCACAGCAACAACAAAAACACGAACAATAACAACACCATCATCGTGATACAACAATCACGCAACAACAAATAACGAAACAAATCACAATAACGTGCAATAATCATCAAAGCACCAATCTCAACGAAAACACGATATGCAACAACACGAACAATTCAACAAAGCCCTAGACTACCCACACATAATTATCATCAACCCATTATCAAGGTTAAGCCCACCCTTACCTCAACTATGGTGGCGCAAACTCCCTCCTAGCCTCGTTCCTCGATCTCCGAATACGGCGACTCCCCCAAACTGCAGCTTCAGTGCGAAGCCAATATCTCTCTCCTCAGAACTCGTTTCGAAGATCCGAACGGTGAAAGTGTAGAACTATATCTTACGAACCTGCTGCCCTAAAACGAAGACGATCCAACGGTTAACGAAACCGGAATCGCAATTTTACGGTGACAGGTTTGAGAAAAACGGGAATTGTTTTCTCTCTTCTTTTCTCTCTCTTTGGTGGCTGCTCTAATCCGAAATTCCTCTCTCTCTCAACCCTAAATTAATCCTCTCCACTTATAATAAGTGAGAAACATAATGGGCTAAATTATTTGGGACTTTATCCACATAGGAATGGAGCCCAATGCTATTTTTAACTAGCCCACAACACGTGATTATCATCTAACTCGTTTTCAACATAGCTACTACGCCCATAATTTCAATTCTTACAATCATCCTACGGCAATCCAACTTCGAAATAATTTGATTAAATTTTAGGGCGTTACAACTCTCCCCCACTTAGAATATTTTCGTCCTCGAAAACATACCTGATTCAAACAGCTCCGGATAGGACTCTCGCATCTTGCTCTCCAACTCCCATGTCATGCTTTCACCAGCAGCTCCTAACCAGACCACTTTCACCAGGTTTATCTCTTTGCCACGTAAAGTCTTCACTTCACGATCTTCAATTCGCACAGGCATTGTCTCCACAGTGAGATTATCCCGCACATGCACATCATCCATCGGAATCTCATGGGACGGATCCGAAATATACTTCCGAAGTTGCGACACATGAAATACATCGTGCAAATTCGAAAGATTAGGCGGCAAGGCCACCCTATAAGCAACATTACCAATTCTCTCAGTGATCTGATACGGTCCAATGAAACGAGGAGTCAACTTCTTTGTTATCAATGCACGCCCAACACCAGCCATAGGCGTGACTCTCAAAAACACATGATCACCAGCTTGGAATTCTAAATCCTTCCTTCTCTTATCATGATAGCTCTTCTGTCTACTCTGCGACGCTTTCATTTTCTCACGGATCAATTCCACCTTTTCAGTAGTCTCTCGAACAACCTCGGGTCCAAGAACAATACTCTCCCCAGATTCATGCCAACACAACGGAGTCCTACATCTCCGACCATACAATGCCTCGAACGGTGCCATCCCGATGCTAGAATGGTAACTATTGTTGTAAGTAAACTCGATCAACGGAAGGTGAGTATCCCACGTACCTCCCTGCTCAAGAACACAAGATCTCAACAAGTCTTCCAACGACTGAATGGTCCTCTCTGTCTGCCCATCAGTTTGAGGATGATAAGCTGAACTCAACCTCAATTTAGAACCCAACGCTTCTTGCAAACTCTTCCAGAAATCAGAAGTGAACCTAGGATCTCTGTCAGACACAATGCACAAAGGAACACCATGCAACTTCACAATCACCTGAATATAAATCTCTGCCAATCTCGACACCGGATACGTGATATTGATAGGAATAAAATGAGCAGACTTCGTCAATCTATCCACAATCACCCAAATCGAATCGTGCCCCCTCACAGTATTAGGTAACCCTATCACGAAATCCATAGAAATACTATCCCACTTCCATTCCGGAATCTCCAACGGTTGCATCAACCCAGCAGGCTTCTGATGCTCAACCTTCGATTTCTGACAAGTCAAGCAGGAGTACACAAACTGCGCCACATCACGCTTCATACCAGGCCACCAAAACATCTTCTTCAGATCCTGATACATCTTTGTAGCTCTCTTCACAACAGTCATCCCAGATGAAAGCTTTACCCTTGCAAGTCAACTGAGTCAACGGAAGTGCCAACTTCGAAAATCCTTCTATAAACCTCCTATAGTAACCTGCCAGACCCAGAAAACTTCTAATCTCAGTAACTGACTTCGGAGACTCCCATTGTAACACGGCATCAACCTTAGACGGATCCACAGCAATTCCATTCCCCGAAATAACATGACCCAGAAAGCAAACCTCTTTCAACCAAAACTCACACTTAGACAGCTTCGCATATAATTTCCTGTCCCTTAGAATTTCCAATACCAATCTCAGATGTTCTGCATGCTCCTCTTCTGACTTAGAATAAATTAGGATGTCGTCAATGAATACCACCACAAACCGATCCAGATACTCACGAAAGATACGATTCATGTACTCCATGAACACTCCCGGCGCATTAGTCACACCGAAAGGCATCACGGAATACTGATAATGCCCATAACGGGTTCTGAAAGTTGTCTTCTGAATGTCTTTGTCTTTCACCTTGATCTGATGATAACCCGATCTCAAATCTATTTTACTGAACACCTGAGCACCCACCAACTGATCCATTAAGTCATCAATCCTCGGAAGCGGATACTTGTTCTTAATAGTCACCTTATTCAGCTGCCGATAGTCTACGCACAACCTCATACTACCATCTTTCTTTTTCACCAACAACACTGGAGCTCCCCACGGCGACACACTTGGCCTCACAAATTTCTTTTCAAGCAGATCCTCGAGTTGCTTCTTTAGTTCTAACAATTCAGATGCAGACATTCTATACGGTGCCATAGACACAGGTTTAGTATCAGGTACCAGATCAATAGCAAACTCAACCTCTCTCTCTGGTGGTACATCCGGAATCTCGTCGGGAAAAACCTCAGAAAACTCTCGCACCACCTGCAACTCATCAACCTTCGCTTGGCTCTCAGCAGACAACGACGCCATTAATGAAAACAACTGGACGTCTTCCCTCATTACCCTATGCAACTGACCAGCAGACAACAAACCAGACTCTTCCTCTTCAGGAGAAAAGAAACTCACAGACCTTTCATGACAGTTGATATGAACATGGTTATCAACTAACCAGTCCATACCTAGAATAACATCCATTCCGCTCAGCGGCAAACAAATCAAGTCAACGAGAAAATCATTACCGAATATCGATAAAGGGCATTTAGCACAAACAACCGAGGTAGTCACCGAACCCTTAGCCGGAGTATCGATAACCATCTCCCTCAACATAGAAGATAAAACAAGATCTAATTTCTCAACACATGCAGTAGCAATAAAACAATGGGTAGCACCAGTATCAATAATAGCAATAAGAGGAGAATTATTAATATAGCATGTACCTCTGATCTCATTCACTGCATCTGACCCCGCCAGAGCGAACACCTTCCCAACGGACCTTTCTTTCTTCGGTTTAGGACACTGAGTGCTGATATGACCACCCTCACCACAGTTGTAGCATAACACATCCTTTCGATCACAGCTAGACGCCATATGACCCTCTTTACCACACTTGTAGCACTTCTTCACATCACCTGGACAGTCAGGACGCTTATGACCGGGTTTACCACACTAGTAACATACCACACTAGCAGCAGCATCTCCCCCACTAGGTCTCTTACCCACAGCAGTTCTCTGATTGCCCTTACCAGCTGGAACCTCATACGGCTTCCCACGACTCGAGAAATTCTTCTGCCTATCCCTCATGACTCTAGAATGAGCATCACTGTCTTCCTCGAAGATTCTGCAGCTGTCAATCAACTCCGAGAACACCCGAATTTTCTGATACCCTATCGCCTTCTTGATATCAGCCCGCAACCCATTTTCAAACTTGATGCATTTGGAGAATTCAGCACCAGCCTCACCATAATGTGGATAGAACTTCGCCAATTCAATGAACTTGGCAGCATACTCAGTCACCGACATATTACCCTGCTTCAGCTCCAGAAACTCAATCTCTTTCTTCCCACGGACATCTTCAGGATAATACTTTCTCAGAAATTCTCTGCTGAACACAGCCCAAGTGACCTCTTCATTCACAGTCGCCAACCTCTGCCTCACCTCCAACCACCAGTCATCAGCCTCCTCTGCCAGCATATGAGTACCATACCTGACTTTCTGCGCCTCAGAGCAATCCATAACACGAAAGATTCTCTCCATCTCTTTCAGCCACGCCAAAGCACCATCAGGGTTATACTTGCCCTTAAAGGTAGGAGGATTCTCCCTCTGAAACGTAGCCAAACTGCGCGACCCAGCATCACCAGCAGCACCTGGGTTATTCTCCACAGCTTGAGCCACAGCCTGCAAAGCAGCAGCGAGTGCAGCATCGTTCCGTCCTGCCATCTCAACCTAACACTGCAACAGAAACTATAATCGGAAACGAGTAACAATTACTCAAGTGTTACTCGACTCGACGACTCGACAACTTGGCCGGACAGACCGAACTGCTCTGATACCACTAATGTAACACCCCCCTTTTACTATTACAATTAAATAGACAATTATCAGAGTCACCTCGAAGGGCGCTACATTTTTCACCATTTTAAAAAAAAACACCATTTATTCCAAAAAGAATCTCCAAAATAATTTAAAACAATTTCCAATAACTAAAATAATAGTTCAAAACGATAACTAACGACTCCCCGGTGCTACATATCAGAGCTGACACAGACCCAAACGAGAGAGGAAGCAAAACCTAGCAATTCCTCCACGAGCACTAGCGATCACCTGCAGCGTTGCCGCATGAGAGCAACATTCCAAGCAGAAGGGGTGAGTCTAACAGAGATAATAAGCAGATGATAAAAATATGCTAGCATCAGGTAACTACAGCAACACAATACAATTACACCATATCACAGCACCAGATACCAAAGGAAAAATCCATTTGACAGTGAACCACCAAAATTATAACATTCATAGACAATGGGATGATATGCAACCCCTCCAGTGGGCATATGCATGCGGTACCGATCACCAAAATGAGCCACGACGGGCATATCACCAATAAACACCAGAGGCAGAGCCTATATCACCAAAACATGCATATGACAATGCGACACCATGATTATGCACCAACTCACCATAACAAGTATTTAAAATAAATACTATATCACCAGAATCAAAACAAATGATTTCACCAAAAATAGCACCAAGTTGTAGCATCACAGCTACCACTAAACTCTCCTGAGCATACCAGCACCGCACCTGAAATATTAACACCAGACGGCTCCACAACGCGGACATAACGCACGCACACCACGCACAAGACTGGCGCACAGCGCCTAGGCACATCGCACCTACTTCAGCGAATTAATTAAAATAGCAAACGACATCGGATTTCAACAAATAAATACTTGTTGGAAAGCCCTATGGGTCTGGTTATCATCCCTAAGTTCAGTTTTTGAAGGAGAGTGTCCAATAGGTACAGTTTTCGAAAAGCACACAGGCTAGTTGCAAAAGAGGACAGTTTCTGTCCTTCAAATTCAAGCAATTCCAAAGTGACCAAAACTCAATTAAATTGCATGAAACTTGTGCATAAACTGGGGCAAATTTTGTCTAGTTTTCAAAGAAATTGGATTCGTTCGAAAAGGAGTTCTTTTGAAAACGTGGTAACCAAAACACTGACCCTGTGTCCAGATTGTTTCCAGAATCTTACTCTAACTTGTGGAATTCATATCTCGAGCTACACAACTCTAAACGCAACCAAACCAGTGCCAAATTAACAAGCGTTAAGTCTATTTTCCAGAAAAAAAAACCACATAATTTTTCGGTCAATACAACGTTCCCAGTCACCGAAATACCGAATCTATACCCAAATCGTTTCCAGAATTTTAACCTAACTTGTATCGCCTATAACTCGAGCTATACAACTCCGAATTTAACGAAACCAGTGCCAAAACGACCGGCGTTAAGTCTATTTTCAAAAACAATCGACCTCATAATTTTTGGATCAACCAAACAGCGCCAGTTTTAGAAAAACCGAACCTGTGTCCAGAATCGCTAAATTGCCAAACACCAAACCCTAACGGCAACGACACCGCAACCACCACAACAAAAACGACAATTCGACAACGCGACAACAACAATCAACCACGCACAGCAACAACAAAAACACGAACAATAACAACACCATCATCGTGATACAACAATCACGCAACAACAAATAACGAAACAAATCACAATAACGTGCAATAATCATCAAAGCACCAATCTCAACGAAAACACGATATGCAACAACACGAACAATTCAACAAAGCCCTAGACTACCCACACATAATTATCATCAACCCATTATCAAGGTTAAGCCCACCCTTACCTCAACTATGGTGGCGCAAACTCCCTCCTAGCCTCGTTCCTCGATCTCCGAATACGGCGACTCCCCCAAACTGCAGCTTCAGTGCGAAGCCAATATCTCTCTCCTCAGAACTCGTTTCGAAGATCCGAACGGTGAAAGTGTAGAACTATATCTTACGAACCTGCTGCCCAAAAACGAAGACGATCCAACGGTTAACGAAACCGGAATCGCAATTTTACGGTGACAGGTTTGAGAAAAACGGGAATTGTTTTCTCTCTTCTTTTCTCTCTCTTTGGTGGCTGCTCTAATCCGAAATTCCTCTCTCTCTCAACCCTAAATTAATCTTCTCCACTTATAATAAGTGAGAAACATAATGGGCTAAATTATTTGGGACTTTATCCACATAGGAAGGGAGCCCAATGCTATTTTTAACTAGCCCACAACACGTGATTATCATCTAACTCGTTTTCAACATAGCTACTACGCCCATAATTTCAATTCTTACAATCATCCTACGGCAATCCAACTTCGAAATAATTTGATTAAATTTTAGGGTGTTACCATGTGGGCGCTACTACGCCCATAATTTCAATTCTTACAATCATCCTAATTGGATTTGCGGATCCCCCTTTGGACCCACGTGTCCCCCAGAAGATTGACTTCACTTCGTATCCGAGCTGCGAGTAAGTCCCCCTGACCTCAATAGGTCCAGTCGAAAAGGATAGCTGTGTTGGCCTAAAACATGGCGCAATCCTAGGGAAATATCGAGATCTAGACTTGATATAGTACCCTCCCCCGATCGCTCGAAAGACCACCCCTTTGAGCCCACGTGCTCCCCAGGCCCAAGTGCAAGCTCGGATCGTTCGCGATTCGTTAAAAGGCTTTAGGCAGCCTCCTTCGCCGGCTTAATGAGGGTCGGCACCCCTTTTTTTCTGTTTTCTTTACTGCTTTCGCTGGCTTATTGAGGGTTGGCACCAATTGATTCCAAAAAGGAACAAAAAAAAAGAAGAGAAGAAAAAAAAATCTTTTCATTGCATTTGTATCATATTTCAAAAAAAAAAAAAAAAAAAAGGAAAATTCTGGTTTTCTCTAAGTAGACAAAATTGGTATAATTTCTGAATTCTTTATTTCTATTTTGCCTCGGAAAATGTTTCGGCCAATTCATATTCCTTGTTAAAATCCAAATAAAGAGGGGCAGCTGTCATACCCTAATTTTGTCCGCCTAGTTTCAAAACCCTAATTTTCAGCAAAAATAAATAATTTTGTGAGTGATGCATTATTTGAGAAAGGGTTTAGGGTATTTACCCAAGCATTCTAAGGTTTTCAAAATCATTTTTGAGAAATTAAGGAATTTTGGGACATTTAAAAGGGGCATTGTTTGGTCAATTTCAATTTAATAAATTTTTGCTAGTTGAAAATCCAATTAATTTTTGGGAATTTATTTAATGAAATTGTATTATTTTGAACAAAAAAAATAAATAAAGAAAATCATTTTTCAAATTATGCGCATATTTTATATGTGTAGTAAAAAAATCAAGTTCAAATTAATTCAAGAAAGCATTTCAAAAAAATAGTACAAGGAATATTCCCAAAAATTACATGATAAGATTTTTGTTGGCAATTTTGGTCATCTCTCATTTTCAAAAATGGCATATTCTTCAAGATACCTTGTATATGGCTCAAAATGGTTAGATTTATGTACAATTATCTTGAAAAGAATAATCAAAATGGAGAGGATAATTAGAAGGTTCGTGGATGGTACAATAGTACAATTGCCAACTTGCAAAGCTTGGGCACCACCCCTCTCTCTTCCTTTGGCCGAATTCTCCCTCCCCATTTCCTCTCCAATTTTGCATTTTTTTGCCCCTCATCAAAGTGTGTTTCAATCCTCACCCTTGATTCAAAATTAAAATGCAATCCTAGAATGAGATGAGGTACTCAATGACCTAAATGCCCCTAAACCTAATTGCACATTATATATACCCTCATATCCTCACCTCTCATAAGGTTTTGGCTCACAATTCACACTCAAAACCCTAGCACACAAACCTCTCCTCTCCTCTCTTCCTTTGGCCGAAACCACCCCCTCATTCCCTCACCTCATTTCTTCACTTTTTCACTTCAAATCAACATTCTAGTCCTAAATCCTTCATCATCCTTGCATTCTCTTCAAAGATCCATCTTCAAATCTCAAGAATCAAGCTCAAGATTGAAGATTAGAGGGTTGATTCAAGTGGTTTAGTGTTCATTCACCTTATTTCTTTTGCTATTCTAGCTTGGAGTTGAGGTATACTCTCACTCTTAACATCATCAAAATTTTAGCATAAAAAATGTAGATCATCAATCTATTTTTGCATATCAAGCATTTCTTTGCATTTTAGTGCTCTATTTTTTTGTTGAAATATTGATATAATTGTTGTTGTTGAATGAGAGATGTGTTTCAAGCATTTTGACAAACACTTTGGGAGGTTTGGATGCTTGAAATGCATCTCTCTCTTGGAATAAATTGTGTGTTGGTGCTATTTTCATTTTGTGCTTGCATTTTCATGAATAAAATTGTGATTTGGGATTATGTTTCATTTCGCATATTGTAGAAAAATTAGGGTTTGTGTGATTTTAGTGCATTCCTTTGCTTAATCATGTGAATCCTTGCCAAAAAGCTTGATCTATGTCATTTGCTTGCATGATTTTGTTGTTTTCAAAGAATAAAATGAGCTTCTAGCTCTTTGTTGGTGTCGCAAAGCATGATTAGAATTAGGGTTTGTTAATTTTCTTGTGAAATGGGTTTGCAATTGTGATCAAAAACGTTTTCTCAAGTTATTTTGATGTTAATTGATTGTATCTTGCTTGCAAATTGTTATATGTTGATGATTGGCAAGAGGACTCACACTTGTGTCTTTGTGCACTTCACTTTAAGTGTTGAGGATTGCCTAAGATGATTCAACACAACCTTGTGCTTTGATTGAAAATTTTGGCTTGCTTGTTAGTAACTTGTTTGCAAAATTACTCTATGTTGATGATTGGCAAGAGGACTCTCACTTGTGCCTAGTGCACTTCACTTTAAGTGATGAGGATTGCCTAAGATGATTCAATTTTCTTTGTGCAATTCTTGCTTGAAAATGCAAATGCTAGTTTTCTAACTTGATTAGTCAATTTTGGTTACAAAAATGGCTTGTTAATGCCCTCTTTTGGTCACTTTTGGTCTTGCAAATGTGATGTTCTTTCTAGGTCAACGTTATGCTTTAATGTTGATGATTTGGTAAAAGGACTAGACACTTATGCCTTTGTGCATTGTCTCAAATGTCAAGGATTACCAAAAGGGATTCAACCTTGTGTTTTTATCTTGTGTTGATGCCTATTTGAATTAAACTTTTGCATTATCTATTTGTGTGCCTATTCTTGTAACCTATTTGGTTAATGTTGATCTTACATATACATGCCATTAGATGTTGATGACTAAGTGTCATTCTTGTGCTCAAATGTTGTAATTGGTAATGTTTATGTTTATGCTTGCATTGTTGATTGTTTTGCTTGCAATTTGTTAAATGTTGCACTTTGGTTCTTGACTTGGAAATTGATTGAATGTTCTACTTTCTTTTCCTTTTGGATGCCACGCCATCCCAACAAATCTTTTGTGACCAATGTCACCCTCAAACTCCCTTCTCCTTTCTTCAAATCAATCATTTTCTAAAGCTTTTTCCAAACTCAATCTTTTCTCAAATTGTTTTCATAAGAAAATCAAATTCTTTCTAAGATCAACAATAAACCTTTTGAAAACTCATAAGGAGGCAAGTCGGACGTACGGCCGGTGTTGTCTAGCGTCCTAAGATCGGAGCTGTACAGCTCAAACATCTTGGGATACTTATGAGAATCAAAACAAGTAATTAACAACTTGAACCCTATTTCAAAAAATGAGTAAGGAATCGAGTCGGATGTACATCCGGTATTGGTTAGCGTCTTAGGGTTAGCGAGCTGTACAGTTCGTGCGAGCCTAAGATACTTGCTCAAATAAAAGCAACCAACCTCACAACAAATCTTTTTCTTCCTTAATCAAAAAAACATTTTCAATAAGTAGGGGGCACGTCGTCTGTACAGGCGGGGTTGTCTGTTCTAGGTCTAGTGGACTGTACAGTCTAGGGCCGAAAACCCCTACAATAAAAAACACCAACACAAAGTTTCTCGACTAAAGAGAACTACGTAAGCTTTGAATTCTCCATCGCACCGGGAGATACGTAGGAGCGGGTCACATCCCGTCAAGCACACTTTTAAAAAAATAATAAAAAGATTCTTCCTTTCCCCCGTTTTCAAAAACACTTTTCTCAAATAAAAAAGAAGTAGAACGAATTGTTTCAAATCAACTCTGTCAAAACCGCACATCAAGTTAAAGGTTCCCTTTCGGTAGAAAGGAGGTGTGGGATGCTAATACCTTCCCCACACCTAACCGACCCCCGAACCTACATCTCTAGTTCTCAAAGGACCACCCCGCCTTAAAAAGGACCCTTTTTCAATGTTTTGGTCCCTAAATAAAAATGTTGATGGCGACTTCACAAATTTTTACGTTGTACGATGAAAGGTCCAATCCGGATTTTTCGGGGTGCAACAACGGTGTAACAGCAGCTCCTTCTTCACTGTTAGCAGCATCAGCTGCTGCAGCAGGTGAATTGGTAGCATTGGTTGGCACTAATTCAGGTTCTTTTTCTTGGGGTGGATTTGTGGTGGTCATGAGTGGATTTTCTGGTTGATTTTCTTGTTGGGGAGTGGATTGGTTTGGTGTTTCAGTGGTGGTTTGGTTAACAGGGGTTAGGATGGGTTGAGATGTGGAGGTGGAAGGTATGTTGGTGGTTTTGGTGATATTGTGGGTTGGTAGTGGGTCTATTTCTATATCAGTGAGGTCATCCCAATCAGGTTCACTATCATTCTTTTTGTTGTTTCCATCATCAGCCACAGAATCATCATCTTCACTGTCATCCTCCCTATTCAACTGAGCCATTATTTCTTTGTTCTCCTGCTTCTCCCCTTCATTGAGGGGTTCTTCATCTTCAGTTTCAACCAGGTCATCCTCTTCTTCTCCTACCTTCCTCTTACCTTTCTTCACTTCCCTTCTCTTTCTTTTCTTTTCAACTACTCTTTCTTCCTCTCCATCATCCACACCAGTCTCATCAAACAGTGTTGCATCAATCACTTCTTCATCTAACACCCATTCTGGAAAGATAGGTGCTTCTACTCCTGCAATCTCCTTCAAATTGGTTGCAAACACAGCAGTCAACCATTCTAGCTGCTTCCTCATAAACTCCCAAACAGAGCGTTGCCGCAGCATGAATTGTGGCAACATGGTGGAATCACCAGATGTTGCAGCAGCCTTTGGTTTTGCTTTCAGAACAGTTGGGAAAGCAGCAAAAGAATACCCCTTCTTTTCTCCTTTGAATTCAACTCTTTCTTTAGCGCACAGATCAGTTATCAGACAAGGAAAGAACAAATACCCAGCAGTCTTCCCATGGCAAACAAGAATCTCTCTGCAGATCAGCCTCCCTACATCCACATCTTTTCCTCCCAAAATGACATCCAGGAGCATCATCCTTTCTTTCTCCACATTGGTTGTGTGGGATGTGGGCAGAAGAGAATGTTTGATGAAATTGAACCAGACCATGGCATCGTGGTTGAGACTGCTCCTCTTGACTTTAAACTCGTTTGCATTGCAGGGCTCCCAAGGTGTGCCAGGAATGGTGATTGCTTTCTTGGCAGACTCCATTTCTTTCTTGCCCCATTTGACGAAGTACTTTGGAAAGGTTAAGCCATGATAGCCTAATCCCCAGCATTCATTGATTTCCATGGAGTCAAATTTGACATGCACTCCTTTGACTTCAGAAATATACTGGGGCTTGCCATCTTTTTGGGGTACAATTCCTGCATAGAATTCTCGCACGATAGAGGGGAAGAAAAATGATGGGTGCTGCACCAATTGCTCCCACCCCAATGCTTTCACAGTGGATGTGAACGCAATAGGGGCATTTTGTAGCACGAAGCCCCTCTCTGCCCAGAAATTCATCGACTGGAACCTCTCTGAAGTTGCAGCATCAGTACCCTTGGCGTTCTTGCTACGGGCTTGACTGGATTCTCCTCGCCCAGAGGTTTTGTTTGCGCTCATGTTGGTTCTTGCCACTGATAACAGATTTGTGATTTGCGAAGAGGGATTAAGAGTGAATTGGGATTGCTAGAATGGAGAGGTTACTGTTTAAGGATTTAAGGATTTAGTTCTTGCACGCAATGGAGAAGTGATGGTGGAATGGATAAGAGTGGGTGGTTATAAGGATTAGGGAGGGACGGTTTTGGCAATTGCTAATCTCATTTAATGAGACAGCCGTTGAGATAAGGGTGAGGTGTATGGTGGAGGGTTAATGATGGGACGGTTAAGTGATTGATTGGACAAAGCGCTGATGGCGCGTCAGACCTTGGGGAGAATAACTACCATTATTTTATTTTTTCCTCAACTGCCATTCACTGCTGCAGCAATGTTGCTGGAAGCAATGTTGCAGCAACAACTGCTGTCACACCCTCAAACTTCAAATTGCCCAGAATTAATTCCTGCAAAACAACACTAAAACAAACAAAACACTAATTTATTAGATAAAACCCCGGGCTGCCTCCAGTAGCGCTTGGTTTAAGATTCCTTAGCCTGACTTGCTTCGAAAGTCAAGGATTTTTCAATTCAGTGGTGATTTTGCTCCTCACCACTATTTTGCTCCTCACCACTAGTTCTCCATAGCATTGCTTCACCCTTTGACCATTAACCTTGAAGGTTTGCTTTCTCACATCATCATACAAATCCACAGCTCCATGAGGATATACTTTCATCAATTTGAATGGCCCGGACTATCTAGACTTGAGCTTCCCAGGTAATAGCTTGAGTCTTGAATTGAACAATAGAACTTGATCACCTTCAACTAATTCCCTCTTCTGAGTCTTCTTATCACGCCAAGCCTTGGTCTTTGCCTTATACAATTCAGAACTTTCATATGCAAAGTGCCTCATTTCTTCCAATTCATTCAGTTGTAATAGCCTAGCTTCGCCTGCCTTAGCATGATCAAAATTGAGCTTTTTGATTGCCCAATGAGATTTGTATTGAAGCTCCAAAGGCTGGTGGCAAGCTTTGCCATAAACAAGTCTATAGAGGGACATTCCCAAAGGAGTCTTGTAAGAAGGTCTGTAAGCCCGTAAAGCATCATCAAGATGATTTGACCACTCCTTTCTAGTAGGTCCTACCACTTTCTCCAACATTCTCTTGATCTCTCTATTGGAAAACTCTGCTTGACCACTGGTTTGAGGATGATATGCAGTAGCAATCTTGTGCTTTATCCCATATTTGGCCAAGAGAGTTTCAATCAACCTATTGCAGAAGTGAGACCCTTCATCACTGATTATTGCTCTAGGAGTTCCAAACCTTGTAAAGATGTTTTTATGTAAGAACTTGCTGACAGATTTTGCATCATTATTGGGTAAAGCAACTGCCTCTACCCACTTAGATACATAATCTACAGCAACAAGGATGTAAGAGTTGCCAAAAGAGGGGGGAAAAGGTCCCATGAAGTCCATACCCCAAACATCAAAGTGTTCAACCTCTAAGATGTTTGACAATGGCATTTCATTCCTATTTGAAATGTTCCCACTCCTTTGGCAACTATCACATTTTCTAACCAACTCATGAGCATCTTTGAAAATTGTAGACAAAAAATAACCAGATTGAAGCACTTTTGCTGCTGTCCTCATACCCCCAAAGTGTCCTCCATATGCTACAGCATGACATTGCTGCAGCACCTCTTGTTGTTCTTCATCAGCCTCACATCTCCTTAGTAACTGATCAAAACACTTTTTGTATAAGAAGGGTTCATCCCAAAAATACTGCTTGACATTGTGGAAGAACCTCTTCTTCTGTTGGTAATTTAGACCACATGGTATCACCTTGCTGACTAGAAAGTTGACAATGTCTGCATACCAAGGTGCTGCAGCATCAACAGCTAACAATTGCTCATCGGGGAAGCTTTCCTTGATTTCTCCAAAATGATTATCTGCATTATCACCTTCAATCTAGACAAATGATCAGCAACTTGATTCTCCACCCCCCTTTTTATCTTTAATTTCAAGATCAAATTCTTGGAGGAGGAGAACCCATCTTAGTAGCCTAGGTTTTGTATCTTTCTTAGCAATCAAATACTTAATGGCAGAATGATCAGTGAAAACAATTACTTTTGTGCCAACTAAGTATGATCTAAATTTATCAAATGCAACACCACAGCTAATAATTCTTTTTCAGTGGTAGTGTAATTCAATTGAGCATCAATAAGTGTTTTGCTAGCATAATAAATAGAATGAAAGACTTTTCCATACCTTTGGCCAAAGACAACACCTATGGCATAATCACTAGCATCACACATGAGCTCAAAAGGCTTACTCCAATCAGGAGTTACTATCACTGGAGCAGTAACTAGAGCATTCTACAGTTTCTGGAATGCTGCGGCACATGATTCATCAAATACAAATGGAGTGTCATGCTGCAGCAATTGACGTAACGGCTTTGAAATTTTGGAGAAGTTTTTAATGAATCTTCTATAGAACCCAGCATGTCCCAGGAACTTCTAACACCTTTGACGTTTGTTGGAGGATGCATCTTCTCAATTACCTCAACTTTGGCTTTGTCAACCTCAATTCCCCTCTTTGAAATCTTGTGTCCCAACACAATTCCTTCTTGGACCATGAAGTGGCATTTCTCCCAATTCAAGACCAAGTTGGTTTCTTCACATCTATCCAGAATCTCTTCTAAGTTATCAAGGCATAGTTGGAATGTTTCCCCAAAGACAGAGAAATTATCCATAAACACCTCCATAATCTATCCATAAACACCTCCAGAATCTCTTCTAACTTGGGTAACTCTTTAAGCTCAAGCACAGGAGGTTTCTCAATGGAAGGAAAATTTCTTCTAAGATTGGAATCCTCAAGCTCAAGAGATTCATACTGTCTACTCCAAATTTCCTTCAGAGTGGCCTCCTCATGCAACATACCTTCTTCCACAAGTTCACTTTTGTCAGTTTCAGCAAGAACCTTCACCAAATGGTCACTTTACTTTTGGAAGTGTTTCTGAACCACAGAATCAAGAGACACCACAAAGGAACACTCCTCAGTTCCTTGGTCAGGAAACTTGAGAGCATTCATCACATTGAACTTTATCTCTTGATCATTGACTCTCATAGTCAAATCTCCTTTTTGCACATCAATTAGAGTCTTGCCAGTAGCCAAGAAAGGTCTTCCAAGAATTATAGGCACTTCCTTATCTGCATCAAAATCTAAAATCACAAAGTTAGCAGGAAATACAAATTTATCTACCTTTATTAAGACATCTTCAACGATTCCTTCTGGGTATGCAATAGATCTATCTGCAAGTTGGAGAGTAACAGTTGTAGGTCTGGCAACCCATACACCCAATTGAGTAAAAACATACTTAAGCATCAAATTGATGCTTGCACCTAAGTCACAAAGAGCTCTACCAGTATAGGTTTCACCAATTGAACAAGGAATAGTGAAACTGCCTGGATCCTTCAACTTGCTTGGAAGCTTGCTTTGCATGATCATACTGCATTCCTCTGTCATAGCTACTGTTTCAAATTCTCCAAGTCTCTTCCTCTTAGAGAGCACATCCTTCATAAACTTTGCATAGTTGGGCATTTGTTGAAGTGCTTCTACTAGAGGAACATTGATGTGAAGTTGTTTTAGCACCTCTAGAAATTTGCCAATTTGCATATCTTGCTATGCCTTCTTCAACATTTGAGGAAAAGGTGCAGATGGAACAGGTTGATCAGCAACTGGTGATGGAATTGGTGCAGCATCAACTGTGACAGCATCTGTTGCCTTCTTTTTCTCATTTTTCTGATTTTTTTGGTTTTTGTTGGTGCCATCACTAGGATCAATAGATGGTCCATTCAAGTCCTTCCCACTCCTTAAAGATATAGCCTTGCAATGCTCCTTCCCTTTTGATGATGATGGTTCAGTAGTGGAAGGTAAAGCTCCACTAGGTCTTTAGGTAAGAGCAGTGGCTATTTGGCCAATTTGATACTTCAAGTTCTTAATTGCAGCCCCTTGAGTTTGATACTGAGTTTTTGTTTCATTCATGAAGGCCTTAAGCATGGTCTCCATAGAGTTTTCAACTGCTGGTGCTGCTGCCTTGGGTTGAGCAGGGAATCCTGGTGGTGTTGCAGGAGCTGTAGCAGGTGTTGCATTATTGCTCCATTTCAAATTAGGATGGTTCTTCCACCCAGGATTGTAGGTACGAGAATATGGATTATTGTTCTTATCATATCCCACATAGTTGACTAAAATAGAGTTTGCAGGGCATTCCTCATACAAGTGGCCTCCTCCACAGTACACACAACTAGCAGAACCCACTAGTACTTGTTCAAATGCTGCTACTTTAGTCATTGGTACAGTTTCGGTTGCTGTAGCAGGTGTTGCTGCAGCAGTAGTTGCATTCATATTTTTCATCATGTTGGACAAAGATGCAACCTGAGCAGATAAAGCAATAACCTCACTCACTTCATGCATACCAGCAACTTTCTTCTGGGAATAACTAACCTTGGGTGTTGGCCATTGATAACTATTTGCAGCAATGGTTTCAATAAGATCATAAGCATCTTGGTAAAAGCCATTCAGCAAGACTCCTCCAGAGGAAGCATCAAGCATCAATCTAGTTTGAGGTTCCAAACCATTGTAAAAAGTTTCCATTTGAACAACCACAGGTAACCCATTATGTGGACATTTTCTTAACAACTCTTTGAATCTTTCCCATGCTTCAAACAAAGTTTCAAATTCAGTTTGTCTAAAAGATGTAATTTCAGTTCTCATCCTCGCATTCTTGATGGGTGGAAAATATTTTGTCATAAATTTCTCAGCCATCTCATTCCAAGTAGTGATAGAGTTAGGTTCCAGGGAATTTAACCAAACCTTAGCTCTTTCCTTCAAGGAATAAGGGAAAAGTTTAAGTTTAAAGAATCATCACTTACACCAGGGAGAATGAAATTACTACAAACTTCTACAAATTGTTTTAAATGCAAATATGGGTCCTCCACCAAATTGCCCTATTGTTTGAAGCATTTGAAACATCATAGGCTTAAATTCAAAATGAGTTGTGGCAAGTTCAGGCCTTACTATGCTAGTTTGAATAGTATGAGGGTCAAAAATTGCATAATCCCTCATAGGTCTGTCCCTGTCATTAGCCATGCCTATGACTGTTTCATTCAAAACTTGTCTCACATGTTCAGGTTGCTCACGGTGTTTAGTGGCAACTATAGTATGTCCACTAGTGCAGAAAAGACATTTAGCATCGGTTGTTTTGGACATTTAGCATCGGTTATCAGAGGATGCTAAATCCCCAGATACTAAATGTGGGACATTTAGCATCGGTTATTTAACCGATGCTAAATGTCCCTGCTAATACTTTTAGCATCGTTTGTACTGTACAACCGATGCTAAATGTCCCCCTACTGGTACTTTTAGCATCGGTTGTACTGTACAACCGATGCTAAATGTCTCCTGCTGATACATTTAGCATCGGTTGTCCTGTACAACCGATGCTAAATGTCTCCAACTGGTACATTTAGCATCGGTTGTACTATACAACCGATACTAAAGGTCTACTGTTGGTACTATTAGCATCGGTTATATTGAACAACCGATGCTAAATGTCTCATTTTTTTTTATATTTTTTTTGGTTTTTGTCCATACCAGTCATCTAATATATAATAACCTGTTATATACAGAGAGATATTCCAGTCATCAACACATATAAAAGTACTTAAAATTCCATTAAACTTAATAATGTCTTACATAGTGAGAACATAAGTTAAACTAATTAGAAAACAAAATACATAACAAAATGTGGTATCCACCATAACATATATAACACTATTGTGCACAAAATGTGGTGACCCTTTCCTAATTACACAAGTTAAGCTACGCACGAAATAGTGTATCCTTTTGCTCTGTACGTATCTTGAAAAAGAATTCCGCCCAAAGCTGACGAGTCTCCTCAAGTTCCTCATCGGTGTATGACTTTGCATTATCAAATACCTACAAGTTTAAAATTTACTCAAACAAATTAGATTTCAAACTTTTATACCTTCTCCTAATTATCAAATACCTACTAAAAAAGACTTTGCTTTGACAAAATTTAATACCTTCTCCCAATTATCAACAATACCGGCGCTCACAATGGTCAGCATTATAGAAGCAGTAGCTCAAAGGTTTGTTCAGCTAGGAAACAAGTTGAGGGAAGTAGAACAGATCCAAACATGTTAGTTGTTACATACACTTCAGAACAATCATCCATGGCCAACTCAAAGAAATGCCTTAGCTGGTTCAACAAGATCTCAACCATCTAAAAGCAATCCTTCTCAAAAGAATTCAGAAACCCCTCAAAAAGTAACTAAAAATTCAAAGAAAGAAGAAACAAATTGAGATGGATGATGGAGAATAAAATAGTTAATGATGTAAAGGAAGAGATGGAAGATATAAAACAACAAATTGAGAATCAATTCCTAGCTACAATTCCTGTTCAGATCAGATACCTTATTTTATCTATAATTTCAAATACAACCACTCTATCTATAACCACCTTTATCTTCTCCTTATTTATGATTATAATAATAATAATCCCATGCAACATTCCTTCAAGATGCTCCTACAAAAGCACATCTCACTTAGCTTACTAAAGCACATCTCATTTAGCTTACTAACTCATGAGTCATAACACAATGTAATTCATCATCCTTGTATAAATGCAGGATGGTTTCTTCATTGCAAATGATGGCAGATGTTAGTTTTTAACTTTTTTACAAAAGACTCAAGAGTATATTCATGTATAGGAAGCATAAAAGGTTCTCCAAAAACACTCATTGGTACATTGCATACACATACATCAAAAGATCTACAAAACACTCATAATAGAAGGACACATCGGGATTTTCCCTTGTCAATAACCATCTCCAAGATAACACTCTAATCCTTTCCAACAGCTGGACTCTTTCCACCAGCCTAAGACATCATAATTAAATTTCTATTATGGACACTTTCAGTCATACCTTTTGATTGCTGCTATTCGATTCTCATAGGTCCTAATCACAAGAACAATAATACAAGCTTTCAGAGCACCAAAATTAGTTCAAGCAATGGCAATACAACATGGCATGTTTTCAAAAGTTGTTATGAATGATGCAATAGCAGCAGTTAATGACAGTAGCTAGAGTTACATAGTTCATAAAAAAAAAAAGGTACATGTGAATCATACATATATTGAAGATATTAAAGTTTGGATACTCTCCCTACCTGATACTATTCCATCAAGGCCATATATGCTGCCTCACGCATTTTGGAGTTCTTTCTCTGGGATCCAATGCTTCACACCATAACATCCATTATTTTCCTGCAAAAATATGTATCTTCAGTCCATACAACAACTAATACAATCAAGCATTAACAAATAACACTATTTCTTCCAGCAAATTCATACTTCTCATATATTTGGCTCCATGTAATATAGATTCTAAAAACATCCCAACATTATAGAACCTCTATATAAATGAATTATAAATTAGAAAACCACGTCAAGTTTAGAAGCGCTGGAAACTAGATAGAACAAAGTCAAGTTTAAAACATAGCAGATACCTCAATTGAATGACTTTGCATGTGCTGCAACAAGTAAGCATGTTTTTTGAAACTAGCACCACATTCCTTACAAGTATTAGATTTTGCTCACCATCTGCTTCAGGGTCTGTTTCAAGTTTTGCTTTCTCCACCTCCTCCTAAAATACACAGCAAAAGTCAACAATAGTACAATATCTTATAGAATCAATCCCACATAACAAAAAAATTTGGGAAACTATATATGAATACTTATAAGATGTTCAATTTTGAAAATTTGAGATCTGTTTGGTTTGACCTGAAGCACAGTAATTTAATCCCAAATAAGTTTTAAAAAAACAGAAATTATCATCATATAAACTAAAAATAGAAACTAAAAAAAAGAATGGGAGAAAGAGTGAAAAATAGAAACTAAAGTGAAAAACAGTAATTTATGCAGAAATTGAATTTGGTAGCAGAAAGAGTGAAAAATAGAAACTAAAAAAAAGAATGGGAGAAAGAATACCTTGTGGTGGGTATTGATATGAAAAGTAATAGCGTCTAATATCTTTGAATTTTGGTATTTCTTCACTTTGCAGAGCTTCGTCCATTGTTAGTGAAGGTGATTATTGGAGATTTCAATTTTTGTAACTTCAATCGGCAGCTTGTGAATCGTTGAGTGTTTTTGGTAGTGTGAGGAACTCTGATTTGGGAAGTGTCGGAGGTATGAAGATGGTGAGTTTCTTTGATTGGGGATTTTGGAGAGTTGAGGAGTGTGCGGCTTTGAAGGTTGGAGAATGGAGAAGGATCCGAGTGATTGAGGTTAGGGTTTCTCCCAACAATATACTCTAAGATTTCAGATCTTGAACGGTAAATGAAAAAGAAATAATACCTGAATCTGCTACCGCTCTGCTTGAGATCGAGAACTAGGACAAAGATTTCAGGAAGATCTGATGAAGAGTCAGGGGAAGGATTCGAGAGGGAGATCTGAATCCCAACCTTTTTTGCGAGAGTGTTTTTGGTACAACGAGAAATTGAGAGATCCAGTGTATGCGATGGAAAAACAGAAAAAATAGGGTGAGTTTTAGTATCAGTGGTTTACACAACCGATGGTAAATTGAACCTTTAACATCGGTTGTTTAAAAAACCGATGCTAAATTCCTGACGCTAGCACTTTTAACATCGGCTTTTTAAACAACCAATGTTAAATGCAAGCTCAAAAATGCAAAACTTCCGTTTAATTGCAAAATTGCCACCGCCTCTTCATTTAGCATCGGCTGTTTAAACAACCGATGCTAAATGGTGCTTTCTAATGTCATATTTCCACTAGTGGTCTATCAGAACCATGATTGCTAGGAGGTGGGGTTCCCCCATGATTAGAAGTTTGTGGTGTAGCCATATTGACAGCTCTGCCCAATGAAATAAGTCCTGAGTGATCTTGATCCCTTCTCAAAGCCCTAAACAATCTTTCTATTTCAGGATGAAGTTGAAATTCTGGTGAACTGCGCCTGTGCATATGCTGCAGCAATAGTTACTGTAGCAATTCTAATCAATGTTATCAGAACCGGATTGGTCATCGAGCTGGTCAAGGCACTGGGTCACTGGGTCTTTGGTCGGACCGGCAGGTTTTTGGTCGGACCGCATGAGCCGGACACACTAAAAATAGACTTGATATGAATAAATTTGTACATAACAAAGCCATCAAAAAATTGTAATATCTCTTAGTAATCTATAAAACAAATTCTCAACACAAAATTAACATAATTCTTCAAATTTACTATACAAGTTCAAATCCATAAGGACCATAAGTCCATAACCACATCGTAAGTACCTAATTAAATAAACGACCATGCAATAATAATGGTGTCAACATATCCAAAATCATAATTAGTACCTAATTACATATACTTTACGTAAGATATATAATATATATCATGTTTTTAAGCTTATTAACAACATATGAAGCTGCCGCAGTGGTTAAGAGGTGTGGTACCACCTTTTGTTGCAGGGTTTGCTTCCCGCAGGAAGCCTTTTTGTAACAAAAAACGTGAAAAATTAAATTAAAAGTAATTGAGCCGTTTATGCAAGCAATCCGGACCGGGAATGGCACCGGTTCCCGGTCAGGCCGATTCGACCGGACTGGGCGGTCTGGTTCTGATAACACTGATTCTAATACTGAACAAAAAGAAACAGAGCACCAAAATTAGCAACAAAAATCACTACTTTGCCAATTAATTAAACAGTGTTTTAAGCTATTTAATCCCCAGCAACGGCGCCAAAAACTTGTTGCGTAAAAACGTGATAGTGCAAGTATACACTATCTACAAGTAATAAAGTGAAAGTAAAGTTTGTTCCCACGAGGATCAGCACTTAAACAAAGCTTAATTTAATCAACAAATTAGTGATGGTAAAAATAAAGTAAAAGACACAAATTTTTGGAGACATGCAAAATAATAAAAATGTGGATATCTTGTGTTGCAGGTTAAGTTTTGATGATGAAGTAATATAAGACAAAGTGACAAATGGAACTCCAAGGCACAACCAACTCAAGAAGTAAGTGTGTCAAGGGTAGTAGTCGTTGGGCCGTGTCTTAGGAATGAATTGTAAACCGCTTTTGAAGATCGGCTCAAATCACTAAACACACTAGCACTCAGACAAATGGACCTAATGTTGCACCCCGAAAAATCCGGTTTGGACCTTTCATCGTACAACGTGAAAATTTGTGAAGCCGCCATCAACATTTTTTATTTAGGGACCAAAACATTGAAAAAGGGTCCTTTTTAAGGCGGGTGGTCCTTTGAGAACTAGAGATGTAGGTTCGGGGGTCGGTTAGGTGTGGGGAAGGTATTAGCACCCCACACCTCCTTTCTACCGAAAGGGAACCTTTAACTTGATGTGCGGTTTTGACAGAGTTGATTTGAAACAATTCATTCTACTTCTTTTTTTATTTGAGAAAATGTTTTTGAAAACGGGAGAAAAGAAGAATCTTTTTATTATTTTTTAAAAGTGTGCTTGACGGGATGTGACCCGCTCCTACGTATCTCCCGGTGCGATGGAGAATTCAAAGCTTACGTAGTTCTCTTGAGTTGAGAAACTTTGTGTTGGTGTTTTTTATTGTAGGGGTTTTCGGTCCTAGACTGTACAGTCCACTAGACCTAGAACAAAGACAACCCCGCCTGCACAGACGACGTGCCCCCTACTTATTGAAAATGTTTTTTTTTTGATTAAGGAAGAAAAAGATTTGTTGTGAGGTTGGTTGCTTTTATTTGAGCAAGTATCTTAGGCTCGCACGAACTGTACAGCTCGCTAACCCTAAGACGCTAACCAATACCGGATGTACATCCGACTCGATTCCTTACTCATTTTTTGAAATAGGGTTCAAGTTGTTAATTGCTTGTTTTGATTCTCATAAGTATCCCAAGATGTTTGAGCTGTACAGCTCCGATCTTAGGACGCTAGACAACACCGGCCGTACGTCTGACTTGCCTCCTTATGAGTTTTCAAAAAGGTTTATTGTTGATCTTAGAAAGAATTTGATTGTCTTATGAAAACAATTTGAGAAAAGATTGAGTTTGGAAAAAGCTTTAGAAAATGATTGATTTGAAGAAAGGAGAAGGGAGTTTGAGGGTGACATTGGTCACAAAAGGTTTGTTGGGATGGCGTGGCATCCAAAAGGAAAAGAAAGTAGAACATTCAATCAATTTCCAAGTCAAGAACCAAAGTGCAACATTTAACAAATTGCAAGCAAAGCAATCAACAATGTAAGCATAAGCATAAACATTACCAATTACAACATTTGAGCACAAGAATGACACTTAGTCATCTAACATTTAATGGCCATGAACATGCAAGATCAACATTAACCAAATAGATTGCAAGAATAGGCACACAAATAGATAATGCAAAAGTTTAATTCAAATAGGTATCAACACAAGATAAAAACACAAGGTTGAGTCCCTTTTGGTAATCCTTGACATTTGAGACAATGCACAAAGGCATAAGTGTCTAGTCCTTTTACCAAATCATCAACATTAAAGCATAACATTGACCTAGAAAGAACATCACATTTGCAAGACCAAAAGTGACCAAAAGAGGGCATTAACAAGTCATTTTTGTAACCAAAATTGATTAATCAAGTTAGAAAACTAGCATTTGCATTTTCAAGCAAGAATTGCACAAAGAAAATTGAATCATCTTAGGCAATCCTCATCACTTAAAGTGAAGTGCCTAAGGCACAAGTGTGAGTCCTCTTGCCAATCATCAACATAGAGTAATTTTGCAAACAAGTTACTAACAAGCAAACCAAAGTTTACAATCAAAGCACAAGGTTGTGTTGAATCATCTTAGGCAATCCTCAACACTTAAAGTGAAGTGCACAAAGACACAAGTGTGAGTCCTCTTGCCAATCATCAACATATAACAATTTGCAAGCAAGATACAATCAATTAACATCAAAATAACTTGAGAAAACGTTTTTGATCACAATTGCAAACCCATTTCACAAGAAGATTAACAAACCCTAATTCTAATCATGATTTGCGACACCAACATAGAGCTAAAAGCTCATTTTATTCTTTGAAAACAACAAAATCATGCAAGCAAATGACATAGATCAAGCTATTTGGCAAGGATTCACATGATTAAGCAAAGGAATGCACTAAAATCACACAAACCCTAATTTTTCTACAATATGCGAAATGAAACATAATCCCAAATCACAATTTTATTCATGAAAATGCAAGCACAAAATGAAAATAGCACCAACACACAATTTATTCCAAGAGAGAGATGCATTTCAAGCATCCAAACCTCCCAAAGTGTTTGTCAAAATGCTTGAAACACATCTCTCATTCAACAACAACAATTATATCAACATTTCAACAAAAAAAATAGAGCACTAAAATGCAAAGAAATGCTTGATATGCAAAAATAGATTGATGATCTACATTTTTTTATGCTAAAATTTTGATGATGTTAAGAGTGAGAGTATACCTCAACTCCAAGCTAGAATAGCAAAAGAAATAAGGTGAATGAACACTAAACCACTTGAATCAACCCTCTAATCTTCAATCTTGAGTTTTATTCTTGAAATTTGAAGATGGATCTTTGAAGAGAATGCAAGGATGATGAAGGATTTAGGACTAGAATGTTGATTTGAAGTGAAAAAGTGAAGAAATGAGGTGAGGGAATGAGGGGGTGGTTTCGGCCAAAGGAAGAGAGGAGAGGAGAGGTTTGTGTGCTAGGGTTTAGAGTATGAATTGTGAGCAAAAACCTTAGGAGAGGTGAGGATATGAGGGTATATATAATGTGCAATTAGGTTTAGGGGCATTTAGGTCATTGAGTACCTCATCTCATTCTAGGATTGCATTTTAATTTTGAATCAAGGGTGAGGATTGAAACACACTTTGATGAGGGGCAAAAAAATGCAAAATGAGAGGGAAATGAATAGGGGTGAATTTGGCCACAATGGGAGAGGAGTGCCCAAGTTTGCAAGTTGGCAATTGTACTATTGTACCATCCATGAACCTTCCAATTATCCTCTCCATTTTGATTATTCTTTTCAAGATAATTGTACATAAATCTAACCATTTTGAGCCATATACAAGGTATCTTGAAGAATATGCCATTTTTGAAAATGAGAGATGACCAAAATTGCCAACAAAAATCTTATCATGTAATTTTTGGGAATATTCCTTGTACTATTTTTTTGAAATGCTTTCTTGAATTAATTTGAACTTGATTTTTTTACTACACATATAAAATATGCGCATAATTTGAAAAATGATTTTCTTTATTTATTTTTTTTGTTCAAAATAATACAATTTCATTAAATAAATTCCCAAAAACTAATTAATTGGATTTTCAACTAGCAAAAATTTATTAAATTGAAATTGACCAAACAATGCCCCTTTTAAATGCCCCAAAATTCCTTAATTTCTCAAAAATGATTTTGAAAACCTTAGAATGCTTGGGTAAATACCCTAAACCCTTTCTCAAATAATGCATCACTCACAAAATTATTTATTTTTGCTGAAAATTAGGGTTTTGAAACTAGGCGGACAAAATTAGGGTATGACACCTAAACCCATGACAAGGCAAGTAATTGTTGATTTCTTAGCTAATTATTCATTCAAAAGAAAGAAGCCTTTGGAACAGAACTACGTCGACATGGATACATGGAAACTATATGTCATTGGCTCTTGCCATGCCAAAGGTAGTGGCATTGGTTTAATGATTATTTCTCCCAATGGTTGTCCTACGAAATTCTATATCAATTGACGACCAAATGCTCGAATAATGAGGCCGAATATGAAGCAATTATAGCAGGCCTTAAATTACTCTTCGAATCTAGAGCTCAAAAGGTTTTAATCTGGGGCGATTCATTGCTAGTAATTAATCAGTTGACGAGAGAGTATAAATGTGAGAGCCCTGGTTTGGTAAAATATTTTAATTTATCGAATATAAGGTCTTAAGTTAAAATTTACAAAAATTTACAAAAATGCTTCTGAATATAAGGTCTTAAGTTAAATGTGAGAGCCCAAACTGCTTCTGAATAAAAGGTCTTAAGTTAAAATTTACAAAAATTTATCAAAATTAGGAAACCTATTTCAGAATGTGATTTTGAGGTATGCCATGTCGATGAAATCGAACAAGATGATTGCCGAAAAGTAATAGTGGATTATCTTCAGAATCCATCCTCGAATCACGATAGAAAATTGAGGTATAGAGCCATGTTCAATACTATCTTAGGAGGTGAGTTGTATAAACAACTCTTTGATGGCACTCTAGCAAGGTATTTACGTTATCGTGAAGCCTATATTGCCCTAGCAGAGGTACATGAAGGAATATGTGGAGCCCATCAAGCTGCCGAAAAAATGAAATGGGTGTTGAAGAGGCAAAATGAGGCAAAATTTATTCTGGCCTACGATGATGAAAGATTGTTTAGCCATTTCGAAAGGTTGTGACCAATTCCAGAAACATGCCCCTGCCCAACATGTTCCAATAGACAAACTACACTATGCACTCTGTCATTAAGCCATGGCCTTTTCGCGGTTGGGCATTAGACCTGATAGGTCAAATCAATTTTGTTTGAACGAATGGACATCAATACATCCTAGTGGCCATTTATTATTTCTCGAAATGGGTAGAGACAAGACCTTTTCCGAAGGTGGATCAAACTGATGTTATCAACTTTATTGAAGAGAACATTATTTGTAGATTAAGGATCCCTCCCTCAAACATTGACTACCGATAGCGGAACAATGTTCGTTGGGACCAAAATGCAAAGACATGCTGAGTCTTGAAACATAGAATTGGTAACATCTACACCTTATTATGCCGAAGCAAATGGCCAAGTTGAGGCTGCCATAAAATCTTAATTGATTTGATAAGCAAACATACAGAGCAAAAGCCTAAGAGTTGCCATGGAAACTCTTTAGTCTTGTGGGCTTATAGAAACTCCCGAAAGGAGCAACATTTATTACTCCCTTCAAGTTGTTCTATGGTCAAGATGTTGTGTTGCCTTTAGAAACTAACCTTCGATTGTTAAGAATTCAGAGTCAAAATGATTTGCTAGTAGAGGATTTTTGGAACCCCGTGTTCGATCAACTTAATGATTTAGAAAAACAAAGGCTTACACCATTAGACAACATTATTAGACAAGAGGAAAGAGTTATCCGCTTTTACAATAGAAGGGTGAGGCGAAAAAGCTTTCAAGTGGGATATTTACTTTGGAAAAAGATCTTGCCTATGGATACTAAGTCTCGAATCTTAGGAAAGTGGTCTCCAAACTGGGAAGGACCATTCATTGTTGAGAAAATGTTTTCGAACAATGCCTATCTAATTCGAGAAATCGATGGTAGTGGTAAAAAGGTATCTATCAATAGGAGATACTTGAAGAAATACAAGCCAAGCCTACATGAATTGAAAATAAAGTGGGAGTGATTGTTTTAAAAATCATTATATAAGTGGCGGAAATGCCTTAATGGATTCACCATTTGCCCTAATAAACTCTTTCCTGCCCTCCATCATCTGTTTAGCCTTTTGGGCAAAGATTTCCTTACTAGCTTCAAGTTTGGTTTCACGTTCCGAAATATTATTCAATAGACTGTCTCTAATTGAGATAGCATCACGAAGTTTATTTTCAAGATTCTCGATGCAAGATTTGGTTGTAACAAATCCAATTTTGCTTAATGCTTGGCTTCTTTTTCCTGTGTAACTTCCATGGAAACACCTCTAAGCTAATTAACGTCACAAACAACTTTTTCTTCTAGTTCAGCCACAAAGTCTTGATGTATTTTTAGATGTTCAAAACACGAAAGTATACCTTCGGCGAGATCCCATGCAGTAATAAAGTATACACAGTCAAGAAACTTTTCCAAATAACTTTTCTTATCACTTTATTACTTGTTTTGACTGTGTATACTTTATTACTAGGCAAAATCTTTGTTGGAAGGGGAGAGCCACACGGACCGACAAAGTTGGGTATGCACGTGGCCAACTAGGTTCCCCGACAGGGATTAGTCATCAACAAAGCTGATAGGTATTGCGCACTAATAACACGATAACAAAAAAATAGTAAAGAATTTTTGCATTATCAATCAAATATAACTAGGCAGTCATTACAAATTTTGACTTTAATCATAACTTGATATATAATAGTCTCACTTAAATAACCACAATCCAATATATAAATGTATGATACTTCAAACACAGGCAATACATAAGTCATTGTCCTTGGCACAATCCAATATATAAACACAAACACAATACATCAAACCCTAGAGAATGAAACAAAAAGAAAACACCTTTATATGTCCTCAGCCTTTTCACTTGTCCTTGGCACTCTAGTTAATATACCTCTCAAAAGATCAACATAGAGTGGAAGTTGTGCTACTGCATACAAAGACACAGGGAAGCAAGTGACAGCATAAATGAGGAATACTATATTCTTATATTTATGGTCAATCAAAAAGAAATGGCCAGAGCAGAAAGTAATGAACATTGCAACAATGGATATGAAAAGCGAACTCAATCCCAAAAGCAGTTTCCTTGGCAAATCGATTCTGAAATCTCGAGCTTCTTTTCGCGAAGTGAGTATAGAAAGGAACATTATGAGTGCAGTAACAGAGAAACAAAGACCAATCACTGAAGACAAAGCAAATGCATCAAATGCAGGCTTGCCTTCTAATGTTGGTTCACCTGTTTCACTTCTGTTACCACCTGGGACAGTGCTTGATGTCGCAAAGGAAACACCAGCAAGAAGTGCTGCTACTACTGAACAAGATTCTGATGTGTCTTTGAGCCATTCACTACCATCTTTGACAAGCTCTACATGTGAGTCTTTGAATATTTCTCCTGCTGTTTTTTCTGCTTTGTTGGTTCTAACTGTGAAATGCTCTGGGACTAGTCCTTTAACATACTGATCCATGTTGCAAGTAGTTAGAATGGAAAAAAATATATCAAACTAGTAGTAAATTGGAGTAACCTATTTATAATTTTAATACACAATGACAATCATTTCAAAGTTAGATTAATGATGCATAATTGGAATAGCCTATTTTTAATTTTAATAGACAATGTGTCAATGACATTTATGTAAGTTGTTTTTGGCTTATTCTACTAAAATATTATACTCTCATTGAAATAGTATGAGACTAATCAGGAAAAGGGATGGGGGTGATCAATTTCATGAAAGTAGATTAATCTATACTAGTAGAAGCTAATAGACCTTTTTGAGACCTTTTATGTAATTAAACTATATTCATGAAAAGTTGCTTTTAGCTAGGTCTAAATGGAGACAGTGCTTCTTTTATGAATAGTATATGGAGCCTTTGAAGTGTATCTCCAGGTTATAGAAGTTATTGGTCAGGTGATTTCTACTATTCATTGAATTGGGGCTCCCAAAACCATAGGGAGTCTTTTGGTTAGTTTTCATGACTTGTATGACTATTTTGAGACTATGTATTGGGTAGAGAGTCTCTTAACTCTCCAAATTAACATAATGTTTGCTTTTCAAAAAAAAGAAACAAGGTATACTAGTAGAAGCTAGAGCCTAGTCATGTTAGAGATGAACTCATGCTTATATCAAAATCATATACCTGATACCATTTGATATGCCACATCATTTGCAAGGCAGCTCCAGATATGCGCCAAAAACTATCACTTTGTGTTGCTGCCAAGTGTAAAACAGTGTTCTCATACACATCCACACCTTGAATTAGGTTATCAAATACTCCTTTTGTTTGATTGTCTCCAAATCGTTTTCTTAGTGCCTCAACAACAAGGGTTCGTCTGTTCTCAATTGCTACAAGCAATACGTTTTTATTTTCCAAGTTAGTTTCATGTATGGCACTTGGTATTTGGGTTATAATCTCATTCACCATTTCAACTATGCCATTTCTTGCTGCAGTTAAAATAGGTGTCTCCATTTTCTGTGTTTCAGAGATTGTATTCTGAATTTTTCTTCTTTTAGTTTCACTAGTCGTTGTTGTCTCCTTGTTTTCAACATTTCCTGAATGTAGTAACACTTCGTTAATAGATGAAAATAAAACGACACTTAATATATGAACTCTATTTTATATTTAACGTATATTTAAAATATAACACATTTAAAAAAATAATAAATTTCAACTATATTAAAATGATAATTCAAAATGGTTTATGAATGGGCTAAATACTCAGCAGATATGACAAAGTTGAATTGAAGACAAATAAGAACTCCTCAATTGTTATAGCAAACAATAATCTATTCAAAACCTCAAAGGTTCAAAGATCACGAATGCTTTTTTTTATATAACAAGGAAAGATCTTATTCAATAGAGTATAAGGTGTACTTCAACCTGAATGTTAATTAAATTGTTTGTTATGAGTTGTAAATGTTCTAAAGGGTAGGTAATAAAAGGTTTTCCCAAAACCCCATGCCCCAGGTTACGAGCAGCAAAATCCGTCAAAAATAACCTATGAAACACTTACTGACGGAATTTCCGTTGAAAAGCAAATAATTACCGACAAAGAAAACCGTCAGAAACTATCGATGGAAGACACAGTCGGTAATTACGAACGAAAATTTTGAAAATGTTGTTGGTAGCTATTACCGACCCATCCATTTTCGACGGCTCTTCTACCACTCAAATGATTTACATACCTTTGTTTGGGTTGTAAAAAGACATGAAATCGGTCCCACTGACATATCCTTGAGGTTGAGCACCACTTCCCAAGTACGAATCATAACGATTCTTCATAAATAACTCCAATAGCTGACCACTCCATCTATGCTTTTGCTTCATCTTTCTAAGGTTTTCAACTCCTTTAACAAATTATTTAAGAACATATACATGAAACAATAGCAACATAGATAGTCAAATCCAAGCATTTATAGATGATAAAATTAACTTTTAATTATTTAGCAAAAGAAAGCAATAGATGATGAAATAAACTAGAAGGAGAGACACATACCAACTCCTGAAAGGCCAAGGATATAGATGTATGCAAACTTCAGAAACCAAAAAAAGGTATCATAATTGTTTGGCATAATCTGGGGACCAGGAGGATCTTTGGGCATTGTTATTTTGAAATGATGATCATTGTGTGAGACTTTTTGTTTCCCTTCCCTATTTTTAGATGCTGTAATTTTAAATACACATTAACTATTTTAGCTCATAATAAAGACATTCATTTCAAGAAATATCAGTGTTTGAAAAATCGAACCGATCCTTGAACAGATAAGGGAACTGTTTTAAGGTTTAATGGTTGAAGTGTGGTTAAACAAGTGACAAATAAATAAATAATACTTATTAACTCTTAAGATAATATTTTAAAAAATTAAGTTAAACTCACTTCTTGTAAGAAAAGGGTTAAACTTCACTTAAAAATGTCATAACTAATAAATCACATCAAGTATTCTATTCATCTATAAGTCTTTTTGTCCCTTCCATTTTTTTATTTTCTTTGTTTTCTTGCATTTTCTATTCTATTCATCTCTTAATTTCTTTGATTATGGAACAATCCTATATTTTAAGTGGATTAACAAGAATAAATCACATCAAGTATTAACCACAGCCACATTAAGAAATAAAGAAATTTGAAAATCTATATGATAGAACCATTATTTAAAAAAGATCAAGAAAATGCTAGTATATTCATCGTTTGAAAATAGTTTTCTTGTAAAAGTACCCTAAATTAATATATGGGTATAATTAACGAGATGTAAATAAATACTAGAAAAAGATTGTTAGCATGAGGAAATGAAATGCACATACCACGAGTACCATTAGAAGTAGTTGGTTTCATCAGCTGTTGACATCTACGAAGAAAGAGACAACATGTATCGTAGTTCTTTGGATATTTATTGTCCTGGGAATTTACTTTACTCCCATAATATTCTTCAGCTTTTACAACGTCTAGGGTTCCCACATGTATACCTTTAGGTTGAATGTACATGATAATATTAGAGCATTATATCTAGAAGTGCCCACTAGGCCTGCCCAATGACCCACTATTCTAAACTAGGTCAGACTCACTAAATTGAGGCTCATAAAAGAACTTGGCCGTTTTGGCCTTGGGCTCAATTTTTATACTTTTTCCGACATTTTATATGATTTTTTTTATTAAAAGTTCGACAAGGCCGAGATGGTCCAATAGTTCAGTATTTTGGGTTGGGCTAAAAAAAACACAGCCTAGTAGACAATTGGGTTGGTCCAGCCAAGTCGGCTTTAGCATTTTGGCTCAATGGGTCGAGTTAGGCTGGACGGTCCAACAATCCCGTTCCTGACATTTGTGGGCCCTAGGCAAACTGTGAAGAAAGGCTCACTTATATAACTATTTTTTAATTTGAAAATATTTCAATTGAAGACAAAAGTAACTTATTTCATTTAATACATAATAATTGTTTTACAAAATACCAAAAAACTTCCCTTCTCTCGGAAAGTTTTATGAAGCGGCAACAATTATTTGCAGAGATGTTTTCACGTTTAAAGGAGTTTGACGGTTTTGAGATTTTTCTCCGTGTGAGTTTATTTTTAGTAAGAAAAATAGTCGGACTAGGTTTTTTTTTTTGGGCTTTTCTTTTTCTTTTTTTGTTATTAAACTAGTATAGTTTAGGTTTGGTATAAATTTTTTTGGACCCCCTATAAACGTGGGCCCTAAGCGGTCATACCTCTGGCCTAGGCCCTGCGGTCCAGTACACACAAATAATATGACCTGAAAAAGAATTTATAAGTGGAGATATCCCTCACTTTACCAAGCGAGTTTTGTAATTTGAGTTAGTTCCAACTCAAATTCTACGAAAATATAAGCTTAGGGATTCACAAATTTACAGTGGTATAGAATACTCTTCCACCAAATCAACTTGTTTCCACTCTTGAAGGCTGAGGGCCTAGTTGCAAGAAGTTTGAGAGGGCTGAATCCATCTCCATTTTGAATGTCGGAAAGGTCTGGATACTTATCCATTATTATCAGTGCTAAATCTGTTGCAACACACACATGAACATTAGTAACTTTTATATATATATATATCAAAAAATGTATATGTACACTAAAAAATGTGTAAAATCTTAAAAGAAAAGTAATGGTTGAGAAATATGTTGAGGGAATGTGACGCTAAAATTGGAGACCAGATTTATTTTATTTTACATTTATCTCTAATTTCCGTTGCTATAGCAATTTCTTTCAACAAAAAGAAGTGATATCAACTGTGTGAAATGATTGATTGAATTAGTTTGATCTTAGTGACATTCAGTGAGGTACAAGCATTCATATATGCAATATAAAGCTTACCAAAAAATTCTCTTCGAATGGCACAGTGAAGGATACTATCTCCATTTCTTCGAATAAGATCTTTAGTATAAGAATAATTTTCATCCTTAGGTGGCTTCACCTTAATGAGGTAAACAAATGTTTGTTTTTGCCATGAAAGTGCTGCATTGAATAAAGGAGTCTCTCCTTCATTGTTATCAATATCAATTAAGTATTTCCTTTCTTCATTATCTCCTATGATATATTCACATATATCTTTGAATCCTCTTGATGCTGCTAAGTGCAAAGGAGTTTCCCCTCTTTCATTTCTATATTCAAGTGCCTCCTTACTTTTGTGTTCCAAAATTGACTTTACAAGACTTTTTACAACATCTTTTTTGCCATCATTCACAGCCACGTGTAGTGCTGTGCCTCTGGACTTGTTGATATTTATCTTGAAAAATTCCTTCTCATCATGGTACAACTTCTTAACTTCTTCCCATTTTCCTTCCACACTATACTCGCGGAGGAGACGTTTCTTCTCTGCCACATATATTTAAAGAGTAAGAGCTTGTTTTGATTTGATTTTTAAAAACAGTTTTCTATTTTATAAAAATTAACAAGAACAAATTTATTCTTTTTAAATTTTAAAAAATTAACAATTACTATTATTTGAAAGGAAAATTAAGTAGGCCCTCACTCTCTACGTTTCATAACTATTGTTGCTTTAGATTTTATTTTTGTTTCTAAACAACAAATATTAAAATTTAATCTTTAAGTAATTTAGTTGACAAAAAATTTATGAATACGTAATACAAACTAAAGAACTTAGAGTAGTTTGTTGACAACTTGACCCTCTAGAATGTATTTCTAGATAGTAGGAGCTTTTGTTTTTGTGGTTTCTACTGATTCTTGTACTTCTAGATAGTTAAAAAATGAATATGGAACGGAGAAAGTAATTATTTAATTGTTAAAAAATCAATAAATATGGAACGGAGAAAGTAATTATTTAATTTCAAATATTTTAAATTGAAATCATAATAATAAAATAAAGATTATTTACCTTCGGAGATAGAGGTGGTGTCAGAATCCTCTTCAATAATGCTGTTCATCATTGTCTTCAAGGTTGAAACAAATATCAAATCGAAGGGTGAAGTAATAATGGGTGTGAGATGGGAAAAGTTGAACACTTGAACTTCTTTTATATACCAAAAAAAAAATTCCTGAATCCTTTGCTTCCAACAATTGCTTAAAGTATTTCAGTGAATTTGAAGCAACGGTAAATTCTGAAAAGAAGTTATTCATATATCTGCTTTGGAACCGAGGAACACAGAACTAAAGAAAAAAGAAAATTCTCTTCTAAAGGAAGTTTGCTTATATAAATAATAAAGCATACACGTAAAGTATATTATATGATGTTAGTTTATTAAAATTCAAGAATAATATAAATAGATGGCATTTTTAGGATAAGTTTACTTTACAAGAGTCCCTTTCTAGTCTAGAATTTTAAAATAAAATAGTTGATGGTTTAAACTCAAACGATATTGGCATCATTTAGCGAACATATCAATATTAATTAGGTTATTCCTTCATTTTTTATGATTATTCATTTATTTTGGCTTGCATACTTCTTTATCAAGATCATAAATTCTTCTTGTATCAAAAAAAATCATAAATTGTTGATCACCTGATCTAATTTAACAATCGTTCTCTCTTAAATATACTCTCACTCATCATCATTTATAATTTTTAATATTTTTTTTTACAAAAGAAAGGGATCTGGAGCCTCATTAAAACCTTCTGATGAAAATCCCTCCTTAGGGAAAAAACATCAAAAGGACAAAGAAACAATCTTATCAAAAGGAATTCAATCCAACGAAAGTTAAATTTGACATGCAAGAGCATCACTATAATGACTCTCATCCCAACAAGGTTGGCACCAAAGCCACTAACAATCATTTGCAGCACACCAAAAGCAGAAGGCCAGAAGGAGACAGGAAACATCAAACAGACAATTAGCAGAACCTATAGCTAGATAGACCTAATCTATTTCTGGAGAAATCTTCAACAATGAAGCTAGGGGGAGGTCCCACCAGATAAAACCACTTGTGTTATTATCGTGCCCAACAAGCTTATCGGGACGTGTTCTCTTCTCTATAGATGTGAGTGCAAACAAAAGTCACTTGCTCATCAAAAATAATCAATTATTCCATCTATTTCTCAGCTTCCAAGGAACAACTTTGCAATTCTCAAAGGTCGAAACCACTAATTGAGAATCACACTCCAACCACAAGAACTTCCAACCTTTATCAAAAGCAATCTCTATAGCTAACATAGCCCCAATAATAGACCTGTCAGCCTAATCCAACATTGAGCATTTGAATGTTTAATATTTAAAGGGTTAAAGTCAGGTTGCCAGGCAAACAATCGAAGCAAACCCGGCTTGCAGTTCCAAGAGGGTTGCGATTGTATTCTACATAAATCAACAATAGAAGAAAATGAAAATTCATAATAACCCTTCCCTAGAGAGATTAGACCCCACTTACCTGTAGGATTCCAAAGATCCTGAAGCTTAGATCGCAGAACACCAATTTTAATAGGAGAATCTCCTTTAGATAATAAAAATCTACAGTGCAGATGAGACTTACACCCTTCGAGACCTGCCATATACTCTTCTTCCGGAATGAAAATGGCTAATTCATCACCTTTAATACAAGGCCGAGGGAGTTGACTAAGCGGAATATCACAAACTTTATCGCATGAACCAGCAACAGCTTGAGCAAAAGATTTAACAGTTTTGTTGATGACATCCAGAATAATATTACCGTCTTGAATAGCCACTGCACCTTTGTTAGAGTGAAGTTGTAAAGAATCTGAATTAAATAAATGTCCATTATCCATGTTTCTTCCTTCAAAGTGACAAGTAGGAAGACAGCCTGGTCCCACAGCAGCGGAGACCGAGGCGCAGGCAGGAGCTGTCACGGCACCCGAGGTAGTGGCCAAGTCGTTGACAAGAGGCAAAATATTGTTTCCAGCAGAAAACAATTTAACCCCATGAGAGTGACAAGGAGGCGCTTTCACGGACCCCACCGGCAGGGAATGCAGACCATTAACCTCCAGTAACATTGGGTCTTGAAAAAATTGTTAACATTTGTGCCTGAAAAGACACAAACAGCAGCAGAATCGCTGACAGAGGCAGCAGCAAGAGCAAGAGTCAAATCAGGAGGAGCCGGATCTCACATGACCACACCTAGAGGACCAGCACACGAAACCCGTGAGGAGGTGGACCCACCCGTGAAAAAGGTGGCAGACAACGCTGCAGGAGACGCAGCAGACAACGCTGCAGGCCACAACAGGTGACAAAAGCAGAGAGCGCAGCAGGGTGTCCAGGCGACGTCAGTGGCGCAAAACCCTTCATGTAAAATGATATTATTTATAATTTTTAATCATTTTCTCTCTTCTTTCACCGTTGTATTTTGCGATGAAGGGGAAGGGGAGGATTGAAACACTATTATATATGGTGTTTGAGTCACACATTAATTATGAATTTCATTCTGTTCTGGAGTGGGCCGAAGCCCACTATCCAGTGCTCTGGCGCTAGATCGGCCCAACCGTGGGGCACAGCAGGAACCGCATCAACGGCCCTGATCTGTCCGTACGTCCATCCAACGGTCGAGCACGACTCACGCTCACTATTTAAGCATTCATTGCGTCAGTTGTCAGGTACACACTGTTCATCAATACCTATATTTTTGCTCGTCCTTTCCTGACTTGGGCGTCGGAGTGTTATCGCAGGTACACCCGTCCGCTGGAGCAGAGCTAGCTGAACGACCGAGGCATACAGAGATCTGAGACTTGGAGAACAGCAAGCAAGGACATCTAAGGCAACAGATCAATTGGCGACCATAGTGGGAGCCCGCGCGCTTTCCACCATTCGTACGGATGCCACCAAAGGCAGCTCGGGGCCGACCAAGGGCCACCGCTCGTCTACAAAGTGTGGCTGAAATCCCCGCTCGACCACCTCCGGCAGGTGTTGAAGGCATCAGCGCCACCCCCGCACAACAGGTCACCGTGGAACTCCCCGCCGACCTGGTCCAAGAGCTCCGAGAACTACTGCGCGACCGTAATCAGGCTCTGAATCGCAATGATGACCGCCTCACACACCTAGAAGATCAGATCGCCTCAAGGAGAGCGCACAATGCACCAGAGCAACGACCTCACCATGAGGGAGCTTCAACCGTACGGGCACGCCCTTCAAGGGCCCATCGATCGCCTCCGCGAAGGCAGCTGGTCCATCGATCTCCACCCCCGAGGAGGGGACGAGGAGGAGCGACCACCCCACCAAGAAAGACCCCGTCCACGACTGATTATACTTACTGGCCCGAAGAATCGTCGCACGAAGGTTCCTCCCACGGTTCGACTGTTTCGCCCGCCCGTTCTCGAAGCCGATCTGTCGAACGATGCTCGTATCGATCGAAAGCTCGCGCCAAACACTACGGTCAAGATAGACGGGACGCCGGACTTGGACCGTATACTAGAGAGATAGACGAATTCCGCATCCCGCGCTCTTTGCAGAAGCCTCCAACCGACCTTAAGATGTACAACGGCATGAAAGATCCGGACGCTCATTTAAAGCACTTTGATATTATGATGAAGTATCGTGGAGCACCCGGGCCGGTCAAATGCAAGATCTTTCCCCTTACTTTAGAGGGGTCAGCGTTGGATTGGTTCACCGAGCTTAAACCCAATACCATTTCATCCTGGGAACAGATGGCAAGGGTGTTCACCGCTCGGTTTACAACTTCCAGAGTCAAACCAAAGTCCCAAGATGTTCTGATCGCCATCAGACAGGGTCCGGAGGAGTCGTTGAGGAGTTATGTGGAAAGGTTCAACCGAGAAGCCGACCAAGTCAGGAACTTAGACGACAACCAGAGGTTGTTCTTCCTAAGGACAGGACTCTTAAGAGGAACTCGTTTTGAAGTAGAAGTGGGACTCCACGTCCCCAGAGACCTGGAGACGTTCCTCAGGCGATCTCAAAGGTTCATGAATTACGAGGAAAGAACGACCGCCATAGAAGCCGCCGAGGCGGGCATGAGTCAGCGCCCGCGACCAGAAAAAGATCAAAGGATCAGGGAAGAGTATAACGGCAGTCGACCGAGCAAGGAAAATAAGGCCAAAAGGTTCGCTGAGCGCACCAAGTTGAACACTTCGTACGCGAACATATTGGCGGAATGTGCGAACACTGAATTCAGGGATATTAAACCACCAGAACCTCTCGTGCTTAAAGACGGGCAGCGCCCATCAAAAAAATACTGTAGATACCACAAGAGCAACGGGCATGACACCAACAATTGCATGGCTCTTAAAGATGATGTGGAGGCCCTAATCAGAAGAGGAAAATTGACTCAATATGTGAAAAGAGATAACGGTGAAACGCGAGAAAGGCAAGTGGCACGTTCGCCTATTAGAGGGAAAGCAGTGGCAAATGAAACGATCAAAGTCGTAGAAGAGGGCGACGATGATGAAGAACAAGTAGACACGAGAAAGTCAAGAGGGAGACCAGTCGCCATGGTAATCTCGGGAGGAGTCCCCACCAACGCCTCGACCAGCAGATCGATCAAAAGGAGATACGACGAAATCATGAGCGTTGCCTCGACCTCGGCTCCACGACCACTTAGTGGGCGACCACCCATCTCCTTTGGAGACAAGGATCTCATTGATGGAACCCCCAACTACGAGGTTCCCTTAGTCATAGTAGCAGTAATGGCAAACACGGAGGTTAGGAGAATATTGGTGGACCAAGGGAGTTCAGCAGACATAATATTTGAAGACCTTTTGGACGTCCTAAAAATTTCAAAGGATGATCTGAGGCCGTATAGAGGAACGGTCTTGACCGGGTTTAATGGAGCCTCAACAACTCCTGTAGGACGGATAGAGCTGATGGTAACTTTTGGGGACGACACGATAGAGAATCCCCTCTGTAGGACTGTCAGGACGGATTTCATTGTGTTACCCTGTAAGTCCGTGTATCAATGTATCATTGGTAGACCAACCCTTGCCCGTTTGGAAGCAGTGCCCTCCACCGTCCACTTGAAAATGAAATTCTACACCAAAGCTGGGGAAGTTTCCACCATCCAGGCAGACTTATTGTCCGCCAAGCGAGTTTTTCTTTTGGGGCTTAAAGAAAAAGGGAAAGGCGTAGCGATAGAAATAGAGAAAGAAATGAAAAGCGGCGGGCAAGTTAACCTGGCCGACCTAGATGCCCGCTATGACCCTGATAGCGAAGAAGAAGAAGGGGACGATCTTCTGACTAAAGAGCTAAAGAAACGAATCAAGCGACCTGAACCAGACGGGGAATTCTATCGCATCATGCTAGGTGACAACCCGGAGAAAACGATCAAAATAGGGAAAAACCTTCCCCCTGAGGTTCGGGATGAGCTCGTTCAATGTCTGAAGGATCATGCGGACCTGTTCGCTTGGAGTACGGCCGACATGCCCGGTATCCCACCCCAAGTAGCCTGCCACCACTTAGCTGTGGACCCGGGAGTAAAATGGGTGGCTCAAAAAAGAAGAGTTCAGAAGGAAGAAAAAGCTCGAGCAGCATGCAAAGCCGTTGAAGACCTGCTCGAAGCAGGGTTCATTAAAGAAATAAAATACACCACGTGGTTATCCAATGTCGTCTTGGTCAAGAAGGCGAATGGAAAGTGGAGGATGTGCGTGGACTACACTGATCTCAACCGAGCATGCCCGAAGGATGCTTTTCCCGTCCCAAGTGTCGATCGTCTTGTCGATAATGCAAGTGGATACAAGATCCTGTCTTTCTTGGACGCCTATTCCGGGTACAATCAGATTGCCATGCACCCACCAGATCAAGAGAAGACCGCATTTATGACGGACAAGGGGAACTTCTGTTACACGGTCATGCCATTTGGATTGAAGAACGCTGGAGCGACCTACCAGCGCATGATGAACTATGTCTTTCAGGATCAGATAGGGGAAACGGTGGAAGTGTATTTGGACGATATGATTGTCAAAACCAAGCAGGACCAAACCCATGTAAACGACTTGAAAGAAGTATTCAAAGAAGCCAGAAAGAATTCGTTAAGGTTCAATCCAGAAAAATGCACTTTTGGGGTTAGAGCGGGCAAATTCCTTGGTTTCCATCTCACAGAAAGGGGAATTGAAGCCAACCCAGACAAATGTAGAGCAGTGACTGAGATGAGACCACCAACGACCAAAAAAGAAATACAGAAACTCAATGGTATGGTGGCCGCTCTCTCTCGTTTTATCTCAAAGGCAGCAAACAAGTCTTTGCCCTTGTTTAAATTGTTGAAAAAAGAGACCACATTTGAATGGACGCCCGAGTGCGACCAGGCCCTCGAACAATTGAAGACATCTCTGGCAGAACCTCCAATTTTGACGACTCCCAAGCCTGGGGAAACTCTTTATTTGTACTTGTCCATCACGGACGAGGCTTTGGCTGCCGTCTTGGTACGAGAGGAAGGAGCGAAATAGAATCCAATATACTTTGTCAGCAAAGTTATGCAAGGACCCGAGCTAAGATATCAGAGGATTGAGAAATTGGCTCTGGCATTGATTGTCTCAGCCCGAAGGTTGAGACCATACTTTGTGGCCCACCAGATCACCTTACGCACCGACCAACCCATCAGGGAAATCTTGCATAGCCCAGATCTAGCGGGCAGAATGATCAAATGGTCTGTAGAATTATCAGAATTCGGAATAAAGTATGAGCCTAGATCGTCTGCAAAAGCACAAGTCTTAGCCGATTTTATCGCAGAATTAACCCCAGGGTCAGAAAACCCAGTTCAGAACTCATGGACGTTGCACGTTGACGGATCGTCCAATGGTAAAGGCAGCGGAGCGGGCTTAATTCTTGAAAATGAGGAAGGGACGACCATTGAAGTCTCCTTGGCCTTCTCGTTTCCGACTTCTAACAATCAGGCCGAATACGAGGCCTGCATCGCTGGACTGTTGCTCGCTTTAGAGATGCAAGTCAAAAGGGTAGAGCTTCGATCAGACTCACTTCTAGCGGTCTCACAGATCAAAGACGTCTTTTTAGCCAAAGACGAGATACTCCAGAAATATTTGGCGAAGGTCAAAGAGTTGATGAAGAAGTTCGAGCATGCTGAAGTCAAGCACGTCCCAAGGTCGGAAAACATTAGGGCGGACATCTTGTCCAAACTAGCGAGCACCAAGAAAAATGGTAACCATCGAAGCGTAATACAAAAGGTCCTATCTCAACCAAGTGTGAGGTTAGATACGGCCTTAGGAGCAGAGATATGTACGATCGAATCAACGTCTTCCTGGATCGCCCCCATCTTTAACTACATAAAGAACGGGGAGGAGCCCAGCGACCCAAAAGAAGCTGCTCTCGTTCGCAGGCGAGCATCGTCGTACTCGATAATTAACGAGCAACTCTACAGAAGAGGATTCACCATGCCCCTGCTCAAGTGCCTCCTCCCAGCAGAAGCGGCCTATGTGTTGAAGGAGATTCATGAAGGAATCTGCGGGAACCACTTGGGTTCACGAGCTTTGGCAAAGAAGGCTTTAAGAGCGGGCTACTTCTGGCCCACGATGGAGGCAGACGCGAAAGACCTAGTCAAGAAATGTGACAAGTGCCAGAGGCACGCAGATACCCACGTTGCACCTCCAACCGAGCTCAACTGTTTGACTTCTCCATGGCCATTTTCATGGTGGGGAATCGACCTGTTAGGCCCCTTTTCCCTCGCCCCTGGTCAGTTTAAATTTCTGATCGTCGCAGTAGACTACTTCACAAAATGGATCGAGGCCGAACCCTTAGCCAAAATCACTTCGAAGAATTGTCTAAAGTTCGTCAAAAGAAACATCTTGGTACGGTTTGGGATTCCCGAAGTCATCGTGTCAGACAACGGCACACAATTCACGGACCGACATTTCCAAGAAACTCTAGTCAAACTAGGCGTAAAACAGCGTTTTACGTCGGTCGAACACCCGCAAACAAACGGGCAGGCGGAGGCGGCCAACAGAGTCATCCTAAGGGGGCTAAAGAGAAGACTGGATGAAGCCAAGGGAAGGTGGGCAGAAGAGCTTCCCTCTGTGCTATGGGCGTATAGAACCACGCCACACTCAACCACGGGAGAGCCCCCCTTCAGGATGGTCTATGGAACGGACGCACTGATCCCTGTGGAAATGGGAGAGTTGACTTGGAGAACGTCTAATCCTCTGCGGCCGTCCGACAACGAGCAGGCAACAAGAGAAGAGCTTGACCTATTGGAAGAACTGCGGCACAAAGCAGCACTCAAAGAGACGTTGGTCAAACAGAACATGGCCACAAGACACAACGCCAAGGTCGTTCCTAGATCGTTTGAAGTGGGACAGCTCGTCCTAAGAAAGGCAGATATCGGTCAGAAGAATGCTGGCCAGGGCAAGCTAGCCCCAACTTGGGAAGGACCCTACAGAGTAGCTGCCAAGACGGGCAAAGGAGCATATATCTTAAAGACCATGGGTGGAGGGATGATTGCAAACACTTGGAATGCAACAAACCTTAGAAGATACTTCACTTGATGCCATGTAATATATGAAAGAATGTCATGTTTCCAGTTAAATGATGAATAAAAATCAAAACGGGCGGGACACTCTTTTTCCCTACGGGGTTTTTTATTGAGGCCCGCTCGTCCGTCAATATAACGACGAGGAATTTCTTAAATTCTTGATTATGATGATTGATCCATCCAATAACGAACAAACCCTAAGGCGAGTTAAATTCAAACCGAGTTTGATAAACTGCCAAGGGTCGAACTTAAGCGACCTTAAGTCTGAATTCGCTTGCAAACGAGCTAAATCTAAAGTAGAAACTTGGTAAGCTGTTTGCAGGTAGCTTCGCAAGCTTAGACCGACCCATACGAACATGATAAATTCAATAGTTAGATAAAGCAAAAATCTAAATAAACGATTATGACAAAGAGGTTTAAACATTAAAAGTTACCGGGAGAAAACTGGGCTATTTGGTGATTACAAGTAAAGGACGGCCACGAGACCCCCAAAGCAAAAAACGATACATTCTTGAAAAGGAAGACAGAGACAATCAAAGTCCAAACGGACGAGTACAAAGGGAGTAGCTCATTCAGGGCGACGATAGACGATCGTCTCCTCTTGGATAACGTTCCCATCGTCGTCTTTCTCCGCGAGGCGAACGATTTGCCCGTTTTTCAGGAAGTGGTCGTTGTTCACTATCTCTGTATTAATCTCCAGCGATGGGTAACAATACCGAATCTGAGCTACGGCCTCTTCGAAACGCCCGCTAGCAATAGAGATGGTCATGTCTTCCAGGGCCTCCAGGTCGCCCCTCGCCTGATCACGCTCGCCTTCGACGGCCTTCAGACTCTCCTCAAGACCAACCACCCGCTCCTCCAGCTGTATAACCTTGGTAGACTGCTCGGCCAAACCGGCAGTAGCGGTGGCAAGTTTGACCTCAGCATCTACCTTGGCTGTCATGGCCGCATCACGCTCGGCAGTAACTGCGCCAAGTGCGTCCTTCGTGGGTTGGAGTGCGACCTCAGCATCCTCTAGTTTCTTTTTGGTGCTCTCGAGCTCTGCTCGCAAATCTGTAATATGTCCAAGAGCGGACTTATACTTGTCAGTTTTATCCAAAAGATCACCCTCCAACCACAAGTTTCTGTGAAGTAAGCGCATACCTGCTTGGCGGCCAGCCTCCTCAGATTTGTAACGAGCAAGCTTTTGAGAAGCTGCTTGGGCAATTTCGGCTACGAAGAGGAGGGGATCGGCCTTCAAACGTTCAAAATCCACATCCTTGAGATCGTCCAAATCCAAAGACGACCTTCTTGATACCTCTCTTCTTTTTTGAGGAGGATCAAGGTCGATCGGAACACCGTCCAGAGGACCTTGAGCCCGATCTCTCTTTTTGGAAGATAAGGTTGCTCCTTGATCACCCCCAGTAGGTCTATGATCGCCTTCAGCACGAGATGGTTGGGACGAAGAGGCAAAGGACACCTTCTTCTGCTTCCTTGACTTTGTCTTCGCCAAAAGAGCTTCAAAACCGATGCCCGTCATTTCAGCTGGAAAAGCAAAAAGATGAGTTAGGAGACAGGGCAAATAAAGCACAATTAAAGTAAAAACGAAAATAAAGGCACACCAAGTTTGTTTTCGGCTTGCTCGGATGTCCGGAGACAAGCGAATTTATTGCAGGGGATGACTCCTTCTGGCAGCCAAGTAACCAAGGTCTCTAACATCTGAATACTCTCAAGATCATAGTCGCTCAACCTCCTTTGATGCCGATAATGGATTGTGTCGCGATCGTAGTGCGAGTGCGACCAACCTAGAGGAAACTTCATTGAGGAAACACGACCTTCGTCATCCACGGTTCCCACCTTTGCCTTAGCACTATCATTAACAGGAACGACCCAGAGGAAAGCGTGCCTCCAAGTTTTTACCGATTCGCAGAATGGCTTAAAGAGCCTGATCGTGTTCTTCCGTCCCTTCAAGGAAACTTGCTCCCATCGCCTGGGTTCGCTCCTCATCTCCACTGTGCGACTAACGTCAAATAATGAGAAGAAAAGACGGCAATTTACCTCCCGATCAAGAGCGGCCATTATTACCTCGAACGACTTAACCAGCGCCCAAGCATTAAAGTGAAGTTGAGAGGGGGCAACACCAAGAGTCCTTAAGACACGCCTCTGGAAAAATGTAAAGGGAGGTCGCACCCTCAAATCACGGAGGACGTTGGAATACATGATAAATTTTAAAGAACTCGGGATTACGGCAGCATGCTCGTCAGGTCTTACGCCCTCCGCTCGCCATTCCTGATCACCGTAACCTATTAACTTGGTGAAGAGAGGCAACACCTCATCACCAGGGGGGAAGACAGAGCGTTCGTTGATTATAGCGGAGGATATCCAGGAGCGGTCGACATCAACCCTACCCCTCCAATCGTGCTCTTCGGGCAGTACCTCGTTGACTGGAACCGGAGGGGGCGAAGGATTCATTCGGGGAGACTGGACGGTATCCACCGTGTTTGACGAGCGTCCGGAGGACGACGAAGAAGAGAAATCGGTAGAAGAAAAGGTCTCAGATGGGAACTCGCTCGTGCCGACATCTCCGGAGTGAGCATGCTCAGCCATACTCGCAGGTAGACGACCGGAAATTCTCGCAGTTTTCTTTGTTCGCGCCACTGCGTTGACCTGTGAGGAGAAGGAAAGTCAGGCTCACCCTAAACGATGAGTCGCCGAAGGGGGCGACAAGGTCGACCCCGAGCCTGACGCCCCCCTCCTCGCCCTATGCAAGCAAAATTAGCCAAAATAAACAAGACGAAAAGGGCATACCTGGAGTGGGAGAGAAGTTCGGTCTAAGGGTAGTATACTCCTTGATGAATAGAATCAATCGACCAGAAGAATAAGACCGCCTGAGTTGGAACTTATGCACGGGTAAACACCTGGCCAGAATAAAGCAAGCTTCTTGATCGCTCTAAGAGTTTGTGACCGTTTTTTGAGCTCCGACAATAAAAGTGGAAACTGAGAAAGAGAGGGGGCAACATATTTATAAGGATTGGAAAGTAAGCAAGCCAAAGGACACGACCCCTAACTTGCACACGCCTTGAAAACCAGACCGCCATCATGACAAAGCGCCACCTTTTTCAGAATTCGAGGCACCATTAATGATCCCCAGGGAAAATCGAAACGTCACTTCCTTACAGGAGCCACGTATCATGCGAGCGAAGCGAAGCCCACCGCGAATCAGAAACGATCATAAAACAAGCCCACGCCCGCCACACGAGCGACCTTGGCTTGGGGGGCAACTGTTCTGGAGTGGGCCGAAGCCCACTATCCAGTGCTCTGGCGCTAGATCGGCCCAACCGTGGGGCACAGCAGGAACCGCATCAACGGCCCTGATCTGTCCGTACGTCCATCCAACGGTCGAGCACGACTCACGCTCACTATTTAAGCATTCATTGCGTCAGTTGTCAGGTACACACTGTTCATCAATACCTATATTTTTGCTCGTCCTTTCCTGACTTGGGCGTCGGAGTGTTATCGCAGGTACACCCGTCCGCTGGAGCAGAGCTAGCTGAACGACCGAGGCATACAGAGATCTGAGACCTGGAGAACAGCAAGCAAGGACATCTAAGGCAACAGATCACATTCCTTCTCCAATCTCACTACAATTAGCATATGTTTGGATTTTAGAGATGATAGAAGCAAGGTAATCAAAATCGGGCGGCGTTAAGTTGATAAAGGTCCCGGTTCAAGGTTCTTGGAATTAGACCGGTCGAATTGAGGCCGAACCAAAATTAATTTAATAATTTATTTAGTATTTTTATTACACTATATAACGAATAAAAAACAATAATATTCATACTTTCACACAAAAAATTAAATTAGGCTTAAAATAAGTTCAACAACCTAATAATATATCCAAGTAGTTACTTAAAGTTACACATAAAATTGAATCAAATATGTTTTTGATAGCATAACAAATAAGTTCATGCAAAAGAATGTTATTACTTCAAATAAGTAGTCTCATAATATATGTATTATTTTTCAGCAAAAAAATGAAACCTCACTTAAAATGTTATAAGTCAAAATATAATAGGCAAAATAACATATTAAATTCAAGCAAATATGTCATAATAACATTATAATATTCAATAATCATAAATACTACAATGTAAGTACTCTCATAATAATATTACTGTACATATTTATTTTAATTTTTTTTATTTATTTTATCAATTTAATTATAGGAAAGGATAAAAAAAATCTCATGCACCTAAATCAATATCATTTATCTTTTGCTTAAAATAAACATGATATAACATTTTTATAAGACAAAAAGTTGAAATTTGGTTTTCAGTTCAGTTCCTAGTTTTTGGCCGATTATTCGGTTCAACTCCTGGATATCATGTAGGGCTATTCTCAGGTTCACCTAAACTTGACAGTAGTTTGATTCACAGTTCAACGGATCGAAACCACTCAGCCTAGTTTTGACAATCTTGGGTAGAAGGGAAATACAAGACTAAAAGTGATTTAATGTGTATGTGTTGAATGGCTGTTTCGTCCAAAATCAATTTTATTTGTCTAAACTTGATTTCACTTTAAGCTAGAAATTGTAGCTTCTAAGGTAGGGGTGTTTAGTGGTTCGGGAAAATCCTAACCAATCCACAATCCAATCCAAGTTAAAATCCACTTGAGACCTTTTTGGATTTTTAACTTGAATTTCTACTACTTATCTTTTATTTATTCAAAAGTATACAACTGATTAGGGGTCATGTTCCTACTAATAGTTGATGGGCTATGTGTAACTTACTCTAAAATCTTGTATTTTATTTAAACTACACTAAAATATAATTATAATAAAATGAAATTGAAAAACTATTATTTTCAGAGTTAAATAAGTGACATTGATTTTATTTAAAAAAATTATATATGGTACCCATTTTTTATTATTATTTTGACAATTTAGATTAATAATATATTTTGTTTATTTATAATAACTTTTAAAATCACTATTATATAAAAATCATCTATTTATAAAAATATTGTTATTTTTATTATTTTTAAAAAACTTCTTTTCAAAGTTTGCTTTAGGCCTCAAAAAGTGTTTGGTCGGTCCTGCCAACCCATAGTTGTTTAGTTCAGCCAACAGATTTTAGAAACCAAACCCGCAAACTAAATTCAACCCATACTAGCTAGCCGATAATTGTTTTGTAATTTTAGAAGTACAAGATGTTGTTCATAAAAAAAGAAGCACAAGATATTATTTGGTTAGACTTTTAACCTTAATAATTTATGGTTAAGTAGTAAAATTATAGTACTAAGGATGGAAAACTATTAATGGGTATACTTTTGATTTTGCGTAATTTTCAAATTCTAGAATTTTTTTGACTATTTCGAAGTGTTAGAATATTACAAAAAATAAGTATAGTTTTTTATATTTTAAAAAATTACACTACAGTAGAAAGGGAATTTAAAATTGGGTAGATTAGACTTCTAAAGTCGAGTGTAAACCCGCCTTCTATTAGAGCGAGTTAGAATGTAGTAGAAAGTCAAAATTGGTTCGGGAAATGGATTTGGGCAAATCCGATCATAAACACCCCTATTCTAAGTTGACACAAATTTGATTCTTCCATTGCATATTTACATCTTTCATAATCACCTCTTACTATATTTATCCGCATTACATAGACTAAATTGAAAATTTTCTATATTCGTAGGAACTAAAAAAAGAATCACATCAGTTTTTTAAACACAAAAAAATACTATTGGTACTAAGTGATTGTTTTGGAAATTGCAAGTACAAAAACAAATAAGATACTAATATAAAAATTCACTATAAGTGAGGTTTGCCCGACTCTGGTGAATCTCCAGAGCCCAATTCACCTAAACTTTTATGCACCAAAAATAAATTCACTATATAATATTATTTAAATAAAAACATAGTATCCCGAATCGGGGTTGTAACTTTAATCATCTCCAAAAAGAAAGGAAAGAGGTGAATAATGGGACAATGACCATTCATTTGCTTTATTTTTACCCTTTTCTTTTCTGAGGCCATTATCTCTTTTTTTTTTTTACTTCCCAGTGAAGCGAGAATAAATTGTTGTTTCTTCCATGCTTTTTATCTTTAGACTTTATCCTACCTGTCAATTTTTCCAATCTAGTCGTGTTTCATGCAGCCATGCAGTTCTTGCTTTCCTATACTTTTAATGTTTTTCTTTACAATAATTAATTCTTTGATATTACTGGCTGCGGCTTTAAAAAGGTCGGTATGCATCTATAACTATTAATAAAGGGGATTCTAAAAAAAACTGTCATTTTGGTGTCAGATTTTTCTGACCAAAATGCCCTTATTATAATGATAATTACCCACTAACACTCAACACATTTCTATTTCTAATTCTTCTATAATTATTAATAAAGGAGATTCTAAAAAAAACTGTCATTTTGGTGTCAGATTTTTCTGACTAAAATGCCCTTATTGTAATGATAACTACCCACTAACACTCAACACATTTCTATTTCTAATTCTAATAATAATAATAACCACCCACTAACACACCAATACACCAACACATGAAAAGAGGGCCCGTCTTTCCCCCTAGCTAGTAAGAATAATAAATATATACATGACATCTACGGGTGTTCAAAACCGAACCAAACCAATAAAAAACCGCAAACCGAACTAAACCAAATAGAAAAGCGCTTGTTATTGGTTTGGTTCGGTTTCATTTTTCATTGCACCGCGCGGTTCGGTGTGGTTCGCGATTTTGATTACAGAAACCGAACCAAATCATACCAAACCGCAAGTAACACTAAGGCTAATTGACTTACAACCTTTCTTACTTACTTACTAGCCCAAATGCAAATAAAACCCAACTCTTACTCACTTACTAGTCTAATTCAATTAATTCTTTAACTCACTTACAAACAATCCATAATGTTATGTTATATTTAAAAATTTACACTAAAGTATTTAATTCAAATTCTTTTAAACATTGTCTTAGCTATCTTAAAAGAATTAAAAGAGCATAATTTATATACTACATATATTTGAGTAGATTTTTTCTTAAAGATTTATGTTAGCCATTTTTTATATTAGTTAATTTTAACTTCGTTTTAAATTATGTTGTCTTGGAAAAAACCGAACCAACCGAACCAATTCAAACCGCATTAGTTTTGTTTGGTTTGGTTTGGTTTTATTTTAGAAAGCCAACTGAACCATACCAAACCGCATGTAATTTTATCTTGCGGTTCGATTCGCTTTTTGTCTCAAAACCGAATCAAACCGCACCGCGAACACCCCTAGTGACATCTACAACAATATTGGGTTCCAAAGTAGAAAGAAAATTCTGATAAGATGCATAAGATGCTATATTTTCGTCTAAATTTTGATAAACGAAACTAATAAGCTCACTCTGGCATATTGCAGGCGCCCAACTAATGTTGAGAACAAAACATTATATAATCATTTTAAAATATATTTTAATAATCAAATAATTCAAATTTGAAAATATTGACTTATAATAACACATATTTTTCTAATTCACATTGACTGCGAGAGATTAGTCTCTATAGTTGTGTGTAGAGGATATTCGGTTAAAAAAAAACACGTATATAATAATAACATAAGATGCTATTATTGACGCCAATGTTTTTTTGACAAACATTATTAACGCCACATTATTACCACACATCCTCTAATCCTATGAAAATACATTACTACCCTTGACACTCAAAATTTCCCCGATCGTTCCACCTTCTTTACCCGCCTCCTAAACCCACCTCTCATCTCTCCAGTCCAAACCCTAATCTCCTCACCAACGTCATTCATATTCTAGCCATGTTTCCAAGAAGGCAGCCCTCTAAGCTGTGGTCAGTCTTTTAGATGGCAACAATGTGGTTGATTTGGAAGGAAAGAAACAATGTCATTTTTCAAGGGGGGTAGTTGACATTCCCAATGTTGTAAACAAGGTCGAATTTGTATTTTGGGGTTGGTGTCTTGGTAAGGAGGGTGTTGTTGGTGGTGCTTTAATTTCCGACGGTGGGCTTCTCCACTATCTTGTATTATGCCTGTAAACAGCAGCTGAACTTTTGTATTTGGGATAGAGTATCTCTAATACTCCACCTGTTCTCTCTTAATATATTTCAATTTTCTTATAAAAAAATTATATTTTTTGTATTTCTGATTTAAAGCAATAATAGTAGTTAAAACATATTATTTTTTTAATTCTTTTCCTTGCAATAAAAAATAAATAGGTTCTGATAATAATAATAATAATAATAATAGAAATGATGCAAAACTGTTAATGAGCATCAAATGACACATGTCAACGATTAATACGTCAAAATGCACAAGTAACATTTTTGATTTTTTCTATTAAATTTTGAATTTGCCAGACAAAATTAGGGTACAACAACTTCGATTGTCAAAGACATATTTTGGGCACATCCGGACTCGATTGAGTTGCTAAATACATTCTTCGTTGTTTGTTGATTGATTCCATGTATAAGACCAATCAGTATAGGTATCCATTAGTTGAGATTGTCGTTGTACCTCAAAGGAAAGAACTTTCTCTATTGCATCTGCTTATGTTCAGGGGAAAATTGGATAACTTTAGTTGGGTTCTGGGAAAGCTAAGGGGTTGTTAGATCAAGTAGGTTCCCAGGAAAGAGAGGTGGGTCACAATGGACACTCTTAAGTACCAAATCTTTCCTAGCCAAATTTTTTCCCAAACAACACTGTTTTTCAAAACTCAAGCCAAAGAGTTTATTGGGACGAGTCGCAGACTAGGTCGCTCTCTTTAAGACGTTTCGTGGCACTGCTGAAAATTGTGCAAGCCTACTATCAACCACGACGTCCCCAGGATAAAACAGCCCAGCCGAAACTGCTACGAAGGTTCACTGCACTCGCTCTAAGATATACACCCTCAATATGGTTATTAAAACCACTCTTAAGAAAATAAGCTTGGAAATGCTTCAAGCTTTCTAGAGAAGAAAAGAAAGTTTACAGGTGTGAGAGAAAAGTTGGAAGTGCATCAACTTTTGGTGTGAGGAGGGGTCTTCCTTTCATAGGTGAGGATGAGGGAATAGCCGTTGGGAGGCATTGAAGAGCCAACGGCTCTTTTGGTTAAACCTTCTTAAATGAAAAAAGCGTTACGGTTTGACTTGGTCAATATGACAGTTGGAAACATTGACTTGGTCAATAGGACTGTTGGGAGAGTCAACAGACGCGAAAAAATAAAATAAAATATTATCTTCGAAAAAATACACCACAAAGCCCAAGCCTAAGCCCAGCCCAGCCGACCGGATGGCTGTGGCGCGCTTTGTGGTGGTCATTTTCTGTGCGTCCTCTCCCATTCACAAAATTGGGTAACCCTTGGGGCCCAAATCCATGTGTGAGTTTCCCACTTATAAACACTCTCAAAGTGTCTATTCTATCCAATGTCACTACCAGTCACTATTGGCAATCTTTCTGTAGATAAAGCTCTTATGGATCTTGGGGATAGCATTAACTTAATGCCTCTCTCTATGCTGAAAAGAATTGGGGATTTGGAGGTTAGACCAAAAAGAAAAGTCACTTTGTTGGTGATTTAAAACATGTGAAAATAAAATATTTTGAGTTAAGTTGAGTCAATGAAAGGTGGGAAATGAAAAGAAAATGTTTCAAGAAGCAGTGATCAATTCTGATGCGTGAATTTTATCTTACGGTCGTCCTAATACAGTGTATCGTATCAGGGTCGTATCCTTAGAGATTTGGTAATATTAACAAGTCGTTCAACTATTCTTTTGCTAAAGTGAAGTGTAAAGATAAAGTGATTGTTGTCTGAATAAAAACAGAAATTTGGAATGTAAAAGGGTTGTGATTCATGTCTCAAATCATTCAATAGGTGATCAAGCTATCAAAAGCATTAAGCATAAGATGAAATCACTAAATCAACACATAGATTCAATATAGAATAACTCAAGATCAGTTTACATACATAGATAATAGAGTTGATTACATCTAATCCCAATAAAAGAGGTTTAGCTATCCATTTCCATGGAAGCTTTACAAAGATTCAAGAGTAGGAATTGAAGAACAATCAAAGCTACCACTTTTCCAAGCTTCCCTATAATGAATCTTCACTTCTTTCTTGGAATTGCAGGAAAATAAACTTGAAGAACTTAGGTGTCAAGCCTATGAATCTTCAAAGTTGTACAAAGAAAAAGTTAAGAAATATCATGACAGGAAGCTGATAAAAAGGGATTTCAGGCTTGGACAGCAGGTTTTATTGTTTAATTCCAGGTTGAGGTTGTTCCCTGGGAAGCTAAAATCAAAGTGGTCAGGTCCTTTTGTGGTGAAAGAAGTTAGGCCATATGGTGCAATTGAAGTTGTGGATCCATCCTCAAAAAGGTCTTGGGTAGTCAATGGGAAAAGACTCAAACCTTATTTTGGAGGAAGCTTTGAGAGGATTGCCTTGGTGATCCAATTAAAAAATCCATGAAATTAATAGGCATTAAGCTAGTGACGTAAAAGAATCGCTTATTGGGAGGCAACCCAATTTTCTAACCTTTTCTCTTGCAATTTTAATTATCTTCATAGATGTGTGTTTCATTCGTTTTATTTGAGTTGATTTGTAGTTATGGAGATGGAGGAAAATATGGAGGTTCCTTTGATTTTGGGGAGACCATTCATGAAAACTGCCAAGGTAATCATTGATGTTGATAATGGTAAGTTGAAGGTTAGGGTGCAAGATGAAGAAGAATCTGTGTTTCTGAGGCTATTCCCTTTTTCTCTAATTGGGTAGGCAAAAGATTGGTTCCGTGAATTTGCCATCCGCAAAAATTTGCCATGAATTAGAAAAGATTGTTTTGGGATTATTTACATACCTCTAGATTTCAAAATCCACAGAAAAGGTTCAATTAGCCATGAATGGAAGAATTTCATGTTCTTGGTTGTTGTGTTTAAAATTCAAAATCCATAAAAACATGCTTTTGGTTGTTGTTCTTAACTTATAAAATCCCTAAAAATCAATTTGTAATGAATGACTTCCATGTAAAAAGGGTGATTTAAAGAGTGCATTTTGATTGCATCTTGAAATTCCATGTTAATTTCTATACCCATGTATGGTTGTTCATTTCCATATTCAAAGTTCTTGGTTGTGGTTGATAAAGTGTTACAATATGATGAATGTGTTGAATGCCACAAGGGATTTTTTAGTTAATTTATGGAGAAAAATTAGTCTTCATATGTTTCACCAAAAGAGTTTGCAAATCGAGAACAAACAAAAGAAAAAATCAACGGATGAGGAGTATGTGATTTTGAGTGAGGAGTAATTTTATTGAAAGAAAAGAGTTTTCCTTTATGAAGGTGAATGTTGTGTATTCAAAGGAAGAAGATGAAACACAAACTAGGTCTCACTTAGAATTGTGTAATTTTCTAACTTTTGTTTTCAACTCTAAATCTACTCATGTGCAATTATACTGTGAATACATGTGCAACTGTACATACATCAGATCTTAAATTGAAGAAATCTTACTTGATTTGGAGCATAATGGTTAAGCATCTGAAGGTTGATATAGCACAGATTATTTCAGATAACATATTGAGTGTTGTCAAATCTGAAAATCGAAGAGTTTTACCATATCCAGCACTCATTACAGGTTTGTGTGAGTTTCAGAGAGTTCAGATATTGGGTGGTCCGGTATCTGAACTCTCTGAAACTCACACAACCCTGTAATGAGTGCTAGATATGGTAAAACTCTTGGATTTTCAGATTTGACAACACTCAATATGTTATCTGAAATAATATGTGCTATATCAACCTCCAGATGCTTAACCATTATGCTCCAAATCATGTAAGATTTCTTCAGTTTAAGATCTGACGTATGTACAGTTGCACATGTATTCACATTATAATTGCAAAAGAGTAGATATAGAGTTGAAAACAAAAGTTAGAAAATTACACACAGTATAATTACCCAATGTAGCGACCGAAAAATCCGAGAAAGGATTCCTCGAAGTTCGAAAGATGAAGCCGCCACCAAAGTTTAGTTTAAGGGCAAACATTGGAAAATCCCTTTGTTTTGGATAAGGGTCCTTGAGACCAGATTAGGGTTCGGGAGTCGATTATGCATGGGGTAGGTATTAGCACCCCACGACATCCTTCCTAAGGAAGGTTACCTGCTAATTAGTTGTAGGAAAAATGTTAATTTTCAAAAAGTTTATTTTACCCCTTTTATTTTGAAAAAGAAATTTATAGAGATAGACATATTTTTGGATTAAGGATTTATTTAGAAAAAGACTAAAAAAATGTTTTTTATTAATGCAATTGACAGAGGTCGGCCGCCCTCTGCTCCTACGTATCTCCTGGTAGAAAATCAAATCACACGTAGTTCTTGGAAAAAAGTTTTGTTGGTTTGTGTTTTTTATTTAGGGGTTCTAGGGCTTCTGATCCGTAACGGTTCATTTGCCTTAGAACGCTGATTAACCCGATCGTACGATTGACTCAATCCCCTATTTTGAAAAATGGTTTTCTTTATTTGAAAGAGAAAGGTGTGTTTGTATTTTTTAGTTTAGGAAATTGTTTGTTTCAAATAGGGATTTCAGGATCTGATCCGTAGCGGTTCATTTGTCGTCCTAAAGAGCTGACTAACCCTACCGTACGGTCGACTTAATCCCCTATTTTTGAAATTATTTATTTATGTATTTTTATAGGTTCTTTTGTAAAAAAAATTGTTTTTTGGTAGGAAAAAGTAAAAAGAAACGAAAAGGAGAATAGTAGTAAAAAGTGGGGTGTAAATAGCATTAGGGGGTAGCATTTAAAATGGGCTTGCGCAGGGGGCTGTATGGGACAATTCGTGGGGTGTTATTAGTATTCCGAATAAAAATACAAATAAATAAAACAAAATGGGCCCAACAGCATATAATTATTAACCAGCACATGAAAGCCCTAATTTTTCATGCTTATTCTTCCCTCAGCCGCCGAACACAAGAGAGAGAGAGAGAAGGACCAAAAATTTTGGGTTCATTGAGAGAGATTTCCGGCGAGACTTACGAGAGAGAGAGAGAGAGAGAGAGAGATGCGAGAATTCCGGCGTAGACCACGGCGAAGACCACGGTGAGAGAGAGAGGATCGCGGAGGGAAAGAAGGCACGAACGGAGAGGGAGGATGATGAAGACGGCGGCGGTTTGCGACGGCGCTTCGACGGTGATGATTTTCGTGGTGGTCCAAGGCAAACGGCCACCATCTACGGTGGCCGGATCTACAAGGTGAGTTTCAACGTTTTGTTTTTTATTTTTCCTCTGTTTCTCTTCTTCTCCTATTCTGACCTTCTATTTAATTTTTATCTCTTCTTTTTTTGATTTTTCGTTTGATTGTTTTTTTTTTCCTTTTATTTTTTCTTCTTCTCTTCATCTATTCTACTCCTATTTTGGTTTCTGGAACCCTAGCTTTTTAATTTTTAATTTTTAAAACTGAATTGCTAAACTAATTTTTCCTGAAAAACTCTAATTCTGATTCTAATCCTTTTTAAAACCCTAATCCTAATTTCAATGGATCTGGTTGTTAATTTTCAAAATCAGAATTAACAGATCAACTAATCAACCTAAATTATTTCTATTTATTTAACCTAAACATATTTTTTAGCTTTTTTGGATCTGTTTCAAAACTGTTTTTCTATGCATATTAGCTAATATATACTGATACTAACATTTACAAACTAAAATACAGGAACAAATAATATGCAGGAACAACTAACGTTCTAGTATCAAAAAAACTCATATAGCCTATACGTACACGTATTTTTTTTTAAATAGCAATGAAAAATAAACAAGGACCAACCTTTTACTCCAGCCTCTGTTCTTTTCTTGATTGACTGTGAATACTACCGCTACTGCTTCTAGATTTTCGCTGTTCTTGTGTCTATTTTCGTGTGAATTTTTCTCTGTTTTTTCTTTTCCTATTTATAGCTGAGAAAATGGAATCAGGGACTTAATTCCCGATCAATTCTTTCCATTTTCAGGCAAAGAACCAGCTGTGACCAGCTGCTGGCTTGGTGGCAGATTAGGGTTTGGAAGAGGATTCAGCAGCAAGAGCAGCAGACCTGACCTGTGGGCTGCTTCTATTTTTTTATATTTTTTTGTTATTTTCGTTTTTGGACCTTTTTTTTGTACTATTGGACATATTTTGGACTTTTTGGACTATTGTAATATAAAACTGTAATAAACTGACTCTAAAAATTATTTTGGCATTTTGTAAGTCATTTTGGATGTATTTTGACCCAAAAGTAAAAAATAAAAGCGAAATTTGGGTTAAACCAAATGGTTTTCAAAACGAAACTCAAAATAGAGAAATAGGCTCGAAAAGCACAAGTAAATGAAAATAGGCCCAAGTGAGCTGAATTAGCTTAGGCACAAATGTACAAAAGTCTAATTAAACAAAAAGTGAATTGACTCGATTGACTAACTTATCAAAAGTCGACTTAATTAGACAACCTTGATGGAGTTAGGAAATGAATTTTAGCATGCGAATTGGAAAGTTCAATAAACTAAGACGGACAAAATTGGGGTATGACAGCTGCCCCTCTTTATTTATATTCTGTAGAAAATATGAAAAACTTCCAAAATTTCATAGTAGGAATAGAAATAAAGATAAAACAAATACTGATTTTGTCCAGTTAGAGGGGGAACGAGGATTAAAAGAAAAATTTGTGGTTAACACTTGGCGTGTTGACAATAAAAGTAAAGAAGGAGCACTGGGTCTTTGAAGGACCACTAGGGATCTGAAGGAGCGCTAGGGCTCTGAAGGACTATTTAGTCTGAAGGGCTGCTTGGGTCTGATGGACCAAAAATGGTTTGATGGACTACTACTAGATACGGTACTAGTAAAACAGTCTGAGGGTGACCTACGTCGTTGTGGTCGTGGGTGTCAAGATCAGATTCGGAACTGATATGTTGATCACGAAGGATTTACGCCATGTCTTAGGCAGACACAACTAATCTGAAGGACCACTTGGGGTCTGAAGGATCCGCCGCGCTCAGTGGCAACGTTATGATCTGAAGGTAGAGTCTGAAATCGTCCTTTTGACGTATTAAATCGAACTGAACTGAAGGACCGATTTGGTCTGAAGGATCTATGCTAGACTCTGCGCTAACACTTCGATCTAATATATGATATGGGGTGCAACACTCAGTAGTGTTGACTTAGAGAAATCATCTCCATCTCCATCTCCTAGCTTTAGATTCACTTTTCTTTCGGCCAATAACTTACTAGTTTCAATTACCAAGAACCTATCAAATGCTTTGCTTGTTCGGAATCTTTCTCCCCTAATTCCATCTTCAATATGGTGTGAAGATGAGGGCCCTTCCTTTCTTTTCCTTCGAGCAGGGTTGGCATGAGTACTTTTCTTTGGTGCCGAAACCTTGCTTTTCTTTAGTGGCATCTACAAATTAGTTCATGAACCTCACGACACAAGTTAGCATCTATTTCAATACTTTGTTCGATTTCAAATTTCATGAAGTTGCAACATTTTCTTCAAAAAAAAATGATAATTCCATAATCCAACTTGCACATGTATTCACAGTATAATTGCACATGAGTAGATATAGAGTTGAAAACAAAAGTTAGAAAATTACACACATTCTAAGTGAGACCTAGTTTGTGTTTCGTCTTCTTCCTTTGAATACACAACATTCACCTTCATAAAGGAAAACTCTTTTCTTTCAATAAAATTATTCATCACTCAAAATCACAATTCAAAATCACATATTCCTCATCCCTTGATTTTTCCTTTTGTTTGTTCTCATTTTGCAAACTCTTTTGGTGAAACATATGAAGACTAATTTTTCTCCATAAATTAACTAAAAAATCCCTTGTGGCATTCAACACATTCATCATATTGTAACACTTTATCAACCACAACCAAGAACTTTGAATATGGAAATCAACAACCATAAATGGATATTAGAAATTAACATGGAATTTCAAGATGCAATCAAAATGCACTCTTTAAATCACCCTTTTTACATGGAAGTCATTCATTACAAATTGATTTTTAGGGATTTTAAAAGTTATGAACAACAACCAAAAGCTTGTTTTTAGGGATTTTGAATTTTAAACACAACAACCAAGAACATGAAATTCTTCCATTCATGGCAAATTGAACTTTTTCTTTGGATTTTGAAATTAGGGTTTTGGGATTTTGGGATTTCAATTTTCGAACACAGTTGTTATATAATCTATCCCTAAATCAACAACATCTAAAAGAATCAAGATGAAATAGAGGATTAGAAAGAAATTTACTTACTTGATTTGTGATTTGAATGAAGAACTTAGTTGTTGCAAGTGTGAGAGAGAGGAAAAACGTTGAAAGAAGAAGAAGAAAACGTTGAAAGTGAGAGAGAAGGAAAAAAAGTATAAGAAAAACGTGTAAAAGGGCTGACTCTCTCTCTCTCTCTCTCTCCCTTTTTTAAAAAAAAAAGGTTAAAATATGGCTTGGCCAATATGGGTTGGGCTGAGCTAAAATAAGTCAGCAACAAATCTAATCTTTGGCTAAGCCCTCTCACGTTTGGCTCAGCCCAATTTAGCAAAAATTGTGAAAATTTTTTCTGCATAATTTGGCTTAGCTCGCTCAAGTTTGGCTCAGCCCAATTTGACAGCAAAATTTTCAAAACTTTGTCTGCATAATTTAGCTTAGCCCGTTCAGGTTTGGCTCAGCCCAATCAAGTCAGAATTGATCGCTGCTTCTTGAAACATTTTCTTTTCATTTCCCACCTTTCATTGACTCAACTTAACTCAAAATATTTTATTTTCACATGCTTTAAATCACAAGCAAACACAACTACTAATCAGCTCAAATAAAACGAATGAAACACACATCTATGAAGATAATTAAAATTGCAAGAGAAAAATTTAGAAAATTGGGTTGCCTCCCAATAAGCGCTTTTTTTACGTCACTAGCTTGACGCCTATTAATTTCATGGATTCTTTAATTGGATCACCAAGGTAATCCTCTCAAAGCTTCCTCCAAAATAAGGTTTGAGTCTTTGTGTAACACCCGGCAATTAAGTAAAGCGAAATGTCAACAGTTTATGCCCTAACTCAGAATATACAAAACTATTATGGATTCAATTTAAAACTTAACATAATATTGGGATCAACCCAAAAATAACAACATATGTCTCGGTCCGTAGACCACTATATTCTGGAATACAAGTTAGTACATAATACAAACTTGAGAAAACAACTTAAACTGAACCCACAACAGCTAACTAAAGGGCAAAGATTCGATCCAAAGATCAAATTACAAAGACTACCCCATAAACTAGATGTCCGTTCTCCAAAAGTTCCTCTAATGGAAATCCAAATGGAGTAGCTTCCACACTGAGACTTTGTACCTGAAAACAACAAAACATAAACAATGAGATTACAAATCTCAATGAGTGCCTTCGTGACCCCTTACGGTTCCTCTCATTCGTTCCTTTTAAGTTTAATAATCTTTTCATACCGAATAATGCCAGAGTTCCCATTTAATCCGGAAACCCCAATTCGGTGATACCAATACATCATTTTATCTTTTCCTTGGCTTAGCACAATCCGTGAAACGAAATCTCACGAGATCACGGAAACCCCAATCCAACATAGCCATGAGGGATAATGCCAGGGCCTTGGCTTCTGGGCTCATGACTTCCCTCCACCAAGCATGCTAAATAAATTGGGATCGTCATCCCTTAATCACTTATGTATCATAATTAAGTATACATACTCATCAGAATCATTTTGAAACAATTTAAAGGTTCTCACTCGATATTCGGTATTTCGGTCAATCGACAATTCATTGTTCATATTCAGAATCATAAGGTCATAACTCATACAATCATATCATTCATAATCATGAAGAAACTATAGCCAAGACATAGTCATTCAAGCATTTCCATAGACAGTCTAGGTGCAGAATTTTTCAGCAGTAGTACTTGAAATTCAACAATTGTTTTAGCATAGCAAACGATATCGAAATTAAGTAAACTAATATTCATTGGAAACCTTAAAGTGTCTAGTTTCTGGATACAATTTTTATTTATTTGTTTACGTAGCAAAAAGGTACAGTTGTTCAAAATAAAACATAGGGTCCAGAAACATGACAGCAAGCTTACCTAGATTTCAACGAAACATTTGACATATCAATCGATAACGAAAAATTACAAATGACCACTCATTCGAAAGCTTATAATGTCTAGTTTCTGAAAAACAACTTTCATTTTCCAAATTCCAAGTTATTTAGTACAGTTTTACAAAACAAACTGACGTGTTCTAAAACGGGACAGGTTCTGTGTTCCAAATTGAGACACATTTTAAAATACCAAGTCTCAATCAAATGACCCAAAATTTAAGTTAAAACTGTAGAAAATTGAGTCTTGTTTACAATGAGACAAAATTTATTCAAAACGGAGTCCTACCGAAGTCGCTACGAGCAAAACACCGAACCTATACCCAAAACCGTTCCAGATTTTTGACTCTTCTTGCTACCAGAAATTCTCCCATCATACTTACCCAAATTTATTAAACTCAATGCCTGAATTGTAGCAAATTGTTTCCAGTTTCCTTAAAAACAAACCTTATAATTTTCGGACACACAAAACATTCACAATCACCGAAATACTGAACATGTATCAAAACAATCCCAATCAGAAATTCAGCACAACAATATGCACAATTAACACCACCAACCATCATAATCTCAGCAACCAAATTCAATAACATGCTATCAATTCAGAACACATATAAACATTTAAAAACACATAACGTGGTGAGGACACTCCCTGGGTTGACGAACCACTCGATACTTTGACGGACCGAAACTCACGAACCGAGCTCCTAGACCTCTCAATACTCCTCAAACTCGACCCAAGAGCTCCAAACAGCAACCCAAACTGAATCAAACCCTTTGAAATTCCCTAATTGATGAAATTAGCTTGAATGTACCCCTAGAATCTCCTCATAGTTCCAAATGGATGAAATGGTAGAGATGTGAGCAAAGGCTTCCTCCTCCACCCACAAACCCGATTTTGATGGGGGAAATGGAGTAAATGTTTGAGCTTGGTTCAGCTCATGTTTTTGCTATCATTGGAAAGAGGATGAAAATTGAAGAAGAATGGTGGTGGAAGTGGATACATGCATCAAGAATGGAGGATGGTCCCTTATCTTCTTCCTCTCTCTCTCGCTACTCTCCTCTCTCCCTCTCCTCTAGTTTTCTGTTTTTGGTTCTTGTTTCTCTCAAAATGATAAATGTGTCTTTTGTTATGTTTGGGTCAGCTGAGGGGTGAATAAAATAGGGTGAATTCCCTAAAATGCCCTTATTAGTTACACCTCTTAATATTACTCCTACACTTAACCCTTCAATTAATTACCCAAACTCACTTTTAACTTATTTAAACTAGCACACAATTATACAAGCTAGTTATTTAAGCAATTTAGATCCTCAATCATTGACTAAACAACCATTTAAAGTAAACAATTGAAAGTATTTATTACTCAATATAATTGTAAGCCATCAACCGAAAATGATTGAAACAATTATTTTGGGGATGTTACACTTTGCCCATTGGCTACCCAAGACCTTTTTGAGGATGGATCAACAACTTCAATTGCACCATATGGCCTAACTTCTTTCACCACAAAAGGACCTGACCACTTTGATTTTAGCTTCCCGAGGAACAACCTCAACCTGGAATTAAACAATAAAACCTGCTGTCCAGGCCTGAAATCCCTTTTTATCAGCTTCCTGTCATGATATTTCTTAACTTTTTCTTTGTACAACTTTGAAGATTCATAGGCTTGACACCTAAGTTCTTCAAGTTCATGTACCTGCAATTTTCTTTTGTCACCTGCATTGGTTAGATCAAAATTTAACAGCTTTAAAGCCCAATAGGCCTTATGTTCCAATTCCACGGGAAGGTGGCAACATTTTCCATACACTAATTGGAATGGTGTAAGGCCTATTGGTGATTTAAAAGTTGTTCTATATGCCCACAATGCTCCATCCAACTTAGATGACCAATATCTTTTCTAGAAATTGAAACTATTTTCTCCAGAATCTTTTTAATCTCCCTATTTGATACCTCAGTCTGACCATTGGTCTGAGGATGATAGGGTGAAGCTACCTTGTGTCTAACTCTATAGTGTTCTAAAGCCTTTGCTAAAAGGGAATTGCAAAAGTGAGATCCCCATCACTGATGAGTACTCTAGGAATACCAAAACGGGTAAAAATGTTTTTCTTTAGAAATTTGACAACCGTTTTTCCATCAGCTTTGGGACAAACAATGGCTTCAACCCACTTGAAAACATAATCAACTGTCACTAAAATGTATTCATTAGAATAGGATGATGGCAATGGTCCAATGAAATCAATGCGTCAAAAACTTCAATTTCCAAAATATTTTGAAGGGGCATTTCATTTCTTTTGGATATTGCTCGAGTCCTTTGATAGTTATCACATCTTTGCACATGTTCATAAGAGTCCTTAAAAATAGAAGGCCAGAAAAAACCTGATTGGAGAACCTTTGCAGCAGTTCTCTCTCCATTGTAGTGCCCTCCATAAGGTGAATTGTGGCAATGCCACAAGATGTTGGCAGCCTCTTCTCTTGTTACCCATCTTCTCAAAAGATTATCAACTCCAATTTTGAATAGGTGAGGATCATCCCAGACATACTGATTTGCTTCCCCAAGGAATTTCTTCTTTTGATGCCAATTTAGTTCTTCAAGAATAACACCTGCGGCCTTAAAAATTGCCATATTTGCAAACCAGGGTCTTTCCTGCAAAACTAGCAACTTCTCATCAGGAAATTCATCAGTAATTTCAGTTTCTTTTGTGGTCACCTCTTAATTTACCAATCTGGATAAATGGTTTGCAACCAAAATCTCCCGACCAGCTTTATCCTTTATTTCCAAATCAAATTCTTGTAGTAACAAAATCCATCTAATCAACCTAGGTTTAGAATCTGATTTGTTTAACAGATACTTGATAGCTGCATGGTCAGTATAAATGATAACTTTGGAACCTATCAAGTATGATCTAAACTTTTCTAATGCATACACTATGGCTAGCAATTCTTTCTCAGTTGTTGCATAATTCATTTGTGCATCATTTAAAACCTTGCTAGCATAATATATTGCATAGAAAATTTTCTCCTTCTTTTGACGAAAACCGCTCCTACAGCATAATCACTTGCATCACACATAAGTACAAAATCAAGTTCCCAATTAGGTGCAGTGATTATGAGTGCAGAAACAAGTTTTTGTTTCAAAAGTTCAAGAGCGGAAAGGGAAGAATCATCAAACCGAAATGGTGTATCTTTATTGAGCAAATTGCTCAATGGTTTGGCTATCTTGGAGAAGTCTGGTATGAATCTTCTATAAAGACCTGCATGCCCAAGAAAACTTCTAATACCCTTCACATTTGTTGGTGGAGGAAGCTTTTCAATCACTTCCACTTTTGCCTTATCTACCTCAATACCTCTGGATGAAATTTTATGGCCTAATACAATTCCTTCTGTTACCATAAAGTGGCATTTCTCCCAGTTAAGAACCAGATTGTCTCCACACACCGCTTCAGTACGGTGTCCAAATTCTTCAAACATTGATCAAAGGATGCTCCAAAAATAGAAAAGTCATCCATGAAGACTTCAATACATTTCTCTACCAAATCGGAGAAAATAGCCAGCATACATCTTTGAAATGTTGCTGGTGCATTACACAGTCCAATAGGCATCTTCCTGTATGCAAACACAACTTATAACAGACACAATACACCGAACCTGTTCAGTATGAAAGTACCATACTTATGTTTTTGTTGACCCAGTACCAAAATGGCGTACTAGTACGACACATAAGTACAGTACGAGTTATCAAATCAGCATGGGTGGGGTTTGCATGTGTATTCCACGTGAGGATATTTTTGTAAATTTCTAAAATTGAGAGTGTGTAGTGAGTAGGGGGGTTGTAAGAAGTATGAGCCTATTTTTACTACCTGAAAAGCAAAAAGCACCAGAAAGCAAAATGGTGTTTGGGTTTTTTTTGTACCCCCACCAATACATATCATACCCCCTGTTGCGCCCGAAAAATCCGGTTTGGGACTTCTCGTTTTGCAACGTGAAAAATAGTAGAGCCGCCACCAATATTTATTTGGGAAAACATCGGAAAAACCCTTTTTTGGAAAAGCGAGTGGTCTTTCGAAATCAGAGATGTAGGTTCGGGGGTCGGTTACGCATGGGGAAGGTATTAGCATCCCATACGTCCTTTCTACTGAAAGGGAACCATTAACTCGATGTGTGGTTTGACAAAGGTTTGAGTTGAAAGCGATTTGTTCTACTTCTTTTCTTTTCTTTTTTTTTATTTGAAAAATCGTTTTATTGAAAACGGAAGACAGGAATATTTTTGTTATCTTTGAAAAGTGGAAACAAAACAAAGATTTTTTTAAAGGGTGCTTGACAGGACGGACCCGCTCCTACGTACCCTCACTGGGTTGAGGGATCAAAGCTACGTAGTTCTCGGCTTTTGCGTCTGAAAACGGCTTAAGAGTTTTTCGCAATTGGGTGAGCGTTTGTGAAGACCGAACAACAACGGTTAGAATGGCCTCACTACTAACTCTTTTTTGAAAATAAAATCATCATTAGCGATCTAAACGGCAACAGCGCGAGTGATCATCAATGACAATTTGTTTTATTTAATGGAGGAAGAAAATGTTTTCGCAAAGCAAGGAGCGTTTGAAAATGAGTTTAGAAAATGGGTTTTGGAAAACAAGTAGAACATTATTCAATCAATTCCAAGTCCATAACCAAATGCAACAGTGAATGAACAAGATCCAAACATACTCACCAATCAAGCAATCATAAACATGTTGATTATTAACCAAGATTAAACATGCCAATATAATCAAGAGATCCAATTATTAAGGATGCAAGACAAAGTTCTCAAGACAATTGTGTGTGTGTGTGAGAATTGCTACGGGACGGGCAACAATCTCAAAGGGGTGCATATACCTTAATGACTCTATGCTACAACCGGAAAAGTAGGCTTACGTCTTCATTAAGAATACATACTAGTGGAAAGGAAGGGCACACAATTAAATCAAGTCATTCAGATGGCATCAAGAACAAGTGAACACAATTGATCATAGGCATAGAGTATTCTAGGTTTAATGAATGAACATGTGAGCGATGATACATGATTAAGCAAGCATGTGAATGCATGAGCATACAAGAGAATGCATGAATAAGTATACAAGAGAATGCATGAGCATACAAGAATGCATGAGCATTTATTATGCATGGTATACAAGTATGAGTGAATGTGTGTGCAAGCATGCAAGGTGTCGCATAGATGATGCAAATAAGTGAAATGCAAAGTTTGAAAATGTTTTGAGTAAGAAGTGGTAAAAATGTTTTGGGGTTTTAAATGAGAAGTAGTAAAAGTTTAAAATGCAAATGATTGAAATGTTTTGGGATTTTTTTATGCAAATTTACAAGTGGTAAAAAGTTTGAGTGAGACGTTAATGAAATGGTAGAGTAAAAATGCATGAGGTAAATGGTAATTATTTAATGAGATGGTAAAGTAAAAAGGTAAAAGGGTAAAAACACAATTGCACAATTGCATTTATTCACACAAGATCAAAACAACACGTTCTCAAGCACAAAATATGCACAAAAGTGGCCTAAGGCCGAAGCAATGCTAAGCACAAATCACCATCAAATTTCATGCTAAAATTCACAATTAATACATGAAACAATTCACAAGACTAAACCCTAGATCATCATGCCATGTTCTAAAGTAAGCATCAAGCATATCATGTATTTTATTCTTCACAAAATCAAAGAAGTAAAAAGGCAACAAAAACCCTAGGTTTTGAAGCAACAACCCGAGGCACCCAACACCAAAATCAAGCCAAAATTCAACTTAAAATCATGAAATGAACAAAATGAACACAAGAACCCTAAAATCCATGCTATGGCCGAAGCAAAATAGGTAGGAAAACAAGGTTTTATTTCACCAAAATCATGCAAATGAGGTAGAAATGCAAAGAATGATGAGAAAACACAAGAATCTTTCCTTCAAGGCCAAGGACTCATCTCAAACACCCAAGGCTCCCAATGTCCTTGTCCAATAATGTTTGAAATGAGTCCTCAAAGCTTCTTTCAAGAAGGAAAGAGGAATAGAAGAGAGATTACATGATGAAAATTAAAGAAAATGCAAGGGTTTGTGAGCTTACCTCTAGATCTAGCTAGAAAAGGAAGAAGGAAAGAGAATAGAAGCAAGAACACTTGAAGAACACCACAAGAACCTCTTGAACCTTTCGCAAATGCTTGATTCTTGATGGTTTTTGATGAAACTTTGATGATTATGCAAGTTTAGAAGTAGATTTATTGAAAGGATGAAGAATAAACAAGGTTTGATGGTTGATTTTTTGGAAGAATTTTGAAGAAAAGAATATGGGTATGGTGGCTGGTTGCTTCGAAGGAATGAGAGAAAGAGAGGAGAGATTTGGGTGCTAGGGTAAAAAAAAAATGAGTGTCCTCATGGTCTCCTATTTTGGGTTTTATATGAGGTGCAAAATTAAGGGTATATAGGACATTGTGCTTTTGCAAACCATTGAGATTTGAGCTAGAATTTGAATCAAAGGCCAAGATTGCAATGCACATGGATTAGGGACAAGGAGAAAACACAAATGAGTGAGGAATAGCTGGTCATACACAAAAATTATGAGTTTTTGTTGCACAAAAATTGTTGAGGGCACCTAGGTCATTCTACACAAAGTTGTAGCCTAGGATTTGATCTAGAATTTTAATCAATGGCTAGGAATACAACTCACATGGATCAAGGGAATGAGGAAACACAAAATGAGGTGAAAATGAGCTGGAAAATTCGGAGCAAATGAGGCCTTGGTGCCCAAGTTTTGCAAGCTTGTCAAGAAAAATAGTACATTTTGTCTTATTGGGGACACTTCCTTATTTTCACCATTTTTGATTATTCTTTTCTAGATAATTCCATAAAAATCATGCCACTTTGGGCCATATTCTAGGAATCAATGACTGGGCCCAAAATTCCATGATATCACCCTTCCCAAAATTGATTTGAGACCTCACCTTGATGGAAATTCCCATTTTGCCCTTTTGCTTAAAATTTGAATTTTATGCTAAAAATCATGCATGCATGCGCACAAAAATTCATAACCCAAATCATCTAGATCCAAATAAATTCCTCTGAGATTGAACAATTATTTTTGGTGAGAAATTGATTAATTTTGGAAATGACCAAAATACCCCTTTTGCCCAAAAAACCCTAATTTTACTCCAAAAGGCATTCCAATCCTAAAAACGATTTTAAAAGCGCTGAAATGACTTTTAGAACCCAAAAATGCATGCTCATAGTTCTTTACATCCTTCAGAATGATGCTTCACTTCATAATTTATTGCTTTTTGTGGAAAATTAAGGTTTTGTTCCAAGCCGGACAAAATTAGGGTATGACAGCTGCCCCTCTTTATCTGGATTTTAACAAGGAATTGAATTGGCCGAAACATATTTCGAGGCAAAATAAAGATAAAGAATTCAGAAATTATACCAATTTTGTCTACCTAAAGAAACCCGAATTTTCCTTTTTCCATTTCTATTTTTTTTGTTTTTTCTGATGCAGATGCGATGACATGATATTTTTTTGTTTTTCCTATGAGCGCCAACCCTCAATAAGCTGACAGAAAGCAGAAAATAAAGAAAGCAATAAAAGGGGTACCGACTCACATTGAGCCGGCGAAGGAGGCTGCCTAAAGCCTTTTAACGAATCGCGAACGATCCGAGTTTGCACTTGGGCCTGGGAGCGCGTGGGCTCAAAAGAGGTGGTCTTTCGAGCGACCAGGGGGAGGGTACTATATCAAGTCTAGATCTCGATATTTCCCTAGGACTGCGCCATGTTTTAGACCAACACGGCTATCCTTTTCGACTGGACCTATTGAGATCAGAGGGACTTACCTGCAGCTCGAATACAAGTTGAAGTCAGTCTTTCTGGGGGACACGTGGGTCCAAAGGGGGGATTCGGAAATCCAATTCATCTTCTTCAGGGTCAATGCTTTCACACCGATCCAGGGGTGCTTGCTCTGGTCGCAGGACTTTTCTTCAGGTTTCTCAGGTTGGCGGTACCTGCACATGTCAGCAGATGCAATGCATGGTGCATGGAATGAATGCATGTTATGCAAAGGCCTGTTATGCGAATGCATGCGATGCGATGATTTTGGGTGAATGATGAATGCTGGGGAATGCTTTTCTTTCAGCTTTGATTGTTTTTTTTTTCTTTCATCTTTTAATTCTTCTTTTGATCAGCTTTCTGTTTTCTGATCATTTGTTTTTTCTTCTTTTTGCCTGATCAGCTTTTTTTTTTCTGATCATTTGCTTTTTTGTGCTCTTCTTTTTTTTTAATAAAAGGCTTATTCTTTTGCTGGTTCAACCGACCCCCGACACTCCTGGCACGAGACTGAGGAACTGATTTACGGGACCCATGAGCCGAGTGCAAGTTTGCTTTATGGTTTGCCTTCTGGAATGACTTATGAGTGCAACTTTCCTTGCAAGATTAACTTTCTTTGGGAGATTGCTTATTTCCCGTGACTTTTAAGGATTTCGCAATGATTTGTAATGCTCTATGATGTATGCACATGTTTTGCAACTCAGTATTACCATCATCATAAAACGTTTATCTTGAGCAGAGAAGCGGAAAATAACAAACCGGTAGGAAAAAGTTGAGCTTTATTGATGTAGAAGCCAATCGCACAGAATGTTACGACGACTGTTCAATACATTTGAAAGTTTAAACTACAAAAAGACACGAAAAAAGAGAAAAGCTAATTTCTGACTGTCCGTCTCTGTGGAGCAGTGCCAACATCTGTGTCCTTGACCTTGATCATTCCCTCATTCAAGCCTCGGGGAAGGTTGTATGCCTTTGTTTAACTTTCCACGCCCAAGTTTTCTGACCCTAATTTTTGCCTGGATCGCCCTTTCGGGTTTTCAATCCACCGGGTCGCTCTGATTTTGCCTAGGCCGCCCTTTCGGGTTTTCAACCTAGCGAGCTGATCCTTACTTGGCTTATCTTTCTCTTTTTTCGTCTATTTCTTTCAGGCATAATACTTCTTCACTTGATCAGAATTGACCGGATTCCGGAGATCCTCGCCATCCATGTCCCCAAATATTGGATGCACCGTCAAAGATCATCCTCCACCTTTCGTTTTCTTGGGACTTCCCCTCGTCGAACAATGCCTTGATGTCTTCATCAGGGAAATCATGCTGCATCGGCTGGTAGTCTGGAATGGGCTGACAAGCCAGGTACTCTGCGAGTGCACTACCCTTAACTGCCTTCTGCGTGACATACAGGATATCATATTCAGACAACTGCATCTGCCAACGGGCAATCCGTCCTGTGAGAGCTGGCTTCTCAAATATGTACTTGATCGGGTCTACTTTAGATACCAACCAAGTTGTGTGGCTCAACATATATTGCCTCAGGCGGTGAGCAGCCCATACCAGAGCACAACATGTCTTTTCAAGCGCAGGATACCGTGTCTCGCAATCTGTGAACTTCTTACTTAGATAATAGATGGCATGTTCCTTCTTTCTAGATTCGTCATGCTGCCCCAGCACGCAGCCCATGGAATTATCTAGCACCGTGAGATACAGGATGAGGGGCCTGCCCGACACAGGTGGCATCAAAACTGGCGGATTCTGGAGGTAGACTTTGATCTTCTCAAAGGCAGCTTGGCACTGATCATTCCACTTCAGTTCTTGATTCTTGCAGAGCAGCTTGAAGATTGGCTCGCAGGTGGCCGTCAGCTGGAAGATGAATCGGGAGATGTAATTCAACCTTCCCAGAAAGCCACAGACTTCTTTTTCTGTTTTGGGCACCGGCATTTCAAGGATGGCTTTCACTTTGTCTGGATCCACCTCAATCCCCTTCTGACTAACAATGAAGCCTAGCAAGTTCCCTGATCTCACCCCGAATGTGCACTTGGCAGGGTTCAACTTGAGCTTGTACTTCCTCAACCGATCGAAGAGTTTTTGCAAGTTGACAATGTGCTCTTTGTCAGTTTTGGATTTTGCGATCATGTCATCAACATAGACCTCAATCTCCTTATGCATCATATCGTGGAACAAGGTGACCATGGCCCTCTGGTAGGTTGCGCCAGCATTCTTCAACCCGAATGGCATGACTTTATAACAGAAAGTACCCCAGAGAGTGATGAAAGTTGTCTTTTCCATGTCTTCGAGGTCCATCTTGATCTGGTTATATCCCGAATATCCATCCATGAAGGAGAATAATGAGTGTTGTGCAGTGCTATCCACCAAGACATCAATATGTGGCAGTGGGAAGTCGTCTTTGGGACTAGCACGATTCAGATCTCGGTAGTCAACACACATTCTAACCTTCCCGTCCTTCTTGGGAACTGGGACAATATTGGCAACCCACTGTGGGTATTTGACCACTGCTAGGAATCCTGCATCAAATTGCTTCTTTACTTCGTCTCTGATTTTGAGGGACATCTCAGGCTTCATCCTCCTCAATTTCTGCTTTACGGGCGGGCATTCAGGTTTGACCGGCAGCTTGTGTACCACAATATCAGTGTCCAACCCAGGCATATCTTGGTAGGACCACGCAAACACATCAACGTAGTCATGCAACAGCTGTACCAACTTCATGCGATCTTCGTCATTCATGGCCGTTCCCACTTTGACCTCTTTCTTGTTCTCAGCTGTACCCAAGTTAATCACTTCGGTAGATTCCCCGTGAGGCTGGATTACCCTTTCCTCTTGCTTCATTAGTCTCATGAGTTCCGGAGGAGCTTCCCAATCTTCCTCAACATCCCCCTCGGCTTGGTTGATAGGATGATCAAAGTCAGAATGCGGACTGTTGACACTACTGTTTTTAGAGACCATTACTGTGGATCTGCATTTTACCGTAGCGAAAAACCAGAATGAAAGGCGAAACAAGCAAGCAAGCAATAATAAAGCAGAAAAAAGACTCATGCAATGAAGAGAAAATGATTTTTATTGATTGAGAAATTCAAAACAAACGTTTTTATTGATGATGATGATTCAGAAAATAAAAACATGTGTGCCCCTAGCAACTGGTCTTATGGCCTTGGGCAGAGCCACAGGATTGCATTACAGATGATTACATTGAACCAAAGGTCACAGGAAAGTCGGCAGCTTCCCAGCTCTTCAACTCTTCACCGTCACAGCAGCGGCGAACCAGACTTGCACTACCCTCTTCATCTTCAGAGCCATCCTTGATGACAGCAACTTGGTTGGGATCCAGCAGACCAGCACTCACGAAGCTCTGGCTAATGTCACAAATTGGGATCCTCTGGGGCCATGGATCTTGGCCTTTGGACTTGGCCAACCATTTGCTCTTTCGTTCCTCTGCTATCTTCTTCCGTTCATCTTCACTTGGAGTGTATCCCAGTCCGCAACGATCTTTGCTCTCCTTCAGCTGGATGGGCGCCAGGATTCCCTGTCCAGATTTTCCTAGGCCAGAACCAACCTTATATCCTTGGGCTAACATGATTTTAGCAACCATTTTTTTCCTCTTTGGTCCTCTCAAGCACTACATTTGCGATCTCCCAAGACTGAAAGGCCGTTTCAAGAGATTCTTCCGCCGCTTCCACATACTTGAATTCTGATGGCCTGTTCACCAGAGTCTCTTCTTCGCCAAACACTACAACAACCTTATCATCCACCACGAACTTGACTTGCTGGTGCAGAGATGACGGAATTGCCCCTGCCATGTGGATCCAGGGTCGGCCAAGCAAGCAGCTATACGAGGATGTGATGTCCATGATCTGAAATTTGATATAGAAAAATTCTGGGCCAATTTGGATGGGAAACTCCATCTCTTCCAATACTTCCTTTTTGGATCCATCAAAGGCTCGCACCAGAGTCGAGCTTGGCTTCATGTAGGAACAATCCACGTCCAGCTTATCCATAGTGGATTTCGGCATTACATTCAATGAAGATCCGTTATCTATCAGCACTCTCGCCAACACATAGTCCCCACACTTAACTGAGATGTGGAGAGCCCGATTATGCTTTTTTCCTCCAGCGGGCAACTCATCATCAGCAAAAGTTAGGTGGTTTGCAGCCACTATATTCCCCACAATCCCATCAAATTGGTTCACTGAAATACCCTCTGTAACATGTGCCTCGCTAAGCACCTTCATAAGAGCATTTCTGTGTGCTTCCGAGCTGAGCAACAATGATAGCATGGATATCTTCGACGGGGTATGCTTTAACTGATCGACAACCTGGTAGTCACTCTGCCGGACTATCTTCAAGAATTCATTTGCTTCCCTTTCCGTTACCTTTTCCTGGGAAACTTCTGGTTCCTTTCCCTTCTCCTTCCGAACTCTCTGTTCACCTTCCTTGGAAGTTTCTGTACGAAGGGTCTCTGGAGCAAACACTCTCCCGCTTCTGGTGATCCCGCTCGATCCCACTATGTTTGTTACAGTAGTAGTACTTGGAGAGCATTCTACTGTAGATAGCGCAGTGTATTTCCATGGGACTGCCCTGTCCGACTCATAGGGGAAAGGAGCCGGAACTTCAATCACTATTGGTTGAGCATTTGCTTGCACCAATCTGGGATTGTAATTGTAAGGGATTTCAATAGGTCTTCTGATTCCTCTACCTTTATCAGAGTGTAGAGCCAACACCTCTTCTTCAACATCATGGGTTCCTATCTGAACCACACACCGATCCAACAGGTCCTGCAGGATCATTTTAAAGCTTTCACAATTCCCCACGCATGTGGAATCAGCACATCCTTCTTCATGGCAACACCCCTTCTTGACCACTCCAGCATGGCATAACTCCTAGTAGACAACACCCAACGGAGTCTTGCTCTTCTGCACATCCTTCACCAATTTCCCAACAGAACTTTCTATAGCATTGGTTGCTGGCCTCTGATGGCCTGGCATTGGATTGGTTGTTGTGTTCGGGCTGCTTTGCTTAAACGAGATCCAACCAGCATCTATCAGGTCTTGCACCACATGCTTAAATGCCTTACACTCCTCCACAGTATGACCGACCCCGTTTTCGTGGAAACTGCAGGTAGCATTAGCGTTGTAGCTTCTTGGGAATGGCGGTTGAAGGGCCTTCATTGACCGAGTGTTGATCAAGTTCTTTGAAGTCAGGTGATTAAACAACTCAGTGTATGTCATTGGTATAGGATCGAAACTGGTCCGTTTCTTATACTGATAACCCTGAGCTTTGTGATTGTCACTGCTTTGCTGAGGTGATGCAGGGGCAGAGAATGGAACAGTTTGTGGTGGAGGGGTATCAAAGGATGAGTTTCCTCCTGAGACTACATTTGTTTCCCCTTCTTTCCTTTTTGGGAAATGGGAGAAGTGCTTCTTCTGGCTGTGGGAGCTACCGGAGCTTCCTGAATCGCTGAAATGATTTGAAATCTTCCCACTTCGGAGACCGTGCTCAAGTCTTTCCCCGAAGACTATCATATCGGAAAAATTAGATGAGACACTCGTAATCAGTCGGTCATAATAAATTGCTGGCAAGGTTTCCAGGAACATGTACACCATTTCTTTTTCGGTCAGAGGAGGTTGAACCTGGGCAGCCAAGCTTCTCCATTTCTGGGCATATTCCTTGAAAGTCTCCTTTTCGCCCTTACTCATGTGTTGCAATTGTGACCTGTCCGGAGCCATGTCCATGTTATATTTATATTGTTTCATGAATGCTTCGGACAGATCCTTCCAGCAACGGATTTCTGAGGCTTGCAGTTTCATGTACCAATCTAGAGGAGCTCTGGCCAAACTGTTTTGGAAGCAGTAAATCAGCAGTTTGTCATCATTGGCATAAGGACCCATCTTCCGGACAAACATTGTAACATGACTCTCAGGACAGCCGGTGCCTCGGTACTTGTCCACCTCAGGAGCTTTGAACTTCGGTGGTAATACCAAATCTGGGACTAAGCATAGCTCACGAGCTTCTCTAGTCCTGACGCCAGCACCTTCCACGGCTCTTACCCTCTCTTCTAGTGCACGAATCGGGTCATTTGGCTGCGATCCCTCAAACATGTGGCCTTGGGGTTGACTGCCCATGCTATAGTAATATCCTCCAGGCTGAGGAACATTGTGAGGGTGTGCAACAAGCCCCGGAGTAGGGCTGAGCACAGCATGAGGACTAGGAGTCTGGACCTGCGGTCTTCCAGCAGCTCCCCCAGACACGGCAGCAGTAGCCTGATGTGGCCCAACAGCGTCAGCAGGAATGGGTCTAACAATTTGCGGCATGTACTCGGCGGGCATCCCCCAAGGATATCTTTGTGACTGATTCTGCCTATTCATCCCTGAAGCAAAGACGGGATGACTGATTCCAGACCCCGGAGGAACTGTGGCTGCAGCATTAACTGACACTGGAGGAGGTATAAAAGAAATGACACCATCGGGACCCACCACAGCGGTACCTTCAGCAGCGGTTCCACTCTTTAGGCTTTGTAGCAAAGCCATCATCTCATGCATTTGGGTCTCCATGGCCCCAACCTTATCCTTTAGAACCTGGTTCTCCTGAGCCAGCTGCTCAGGATTAATAATCTGCACACCCAGATCTTCGTGCTCTGGATTACTCTCGGTCTCAATCTCTGGGTAATCTTGCAGATTGGCCATCAACTTTGCTTGCAGTCGGGTGAAGTATCGGTGACTGAGAACCAGCTTGCCTGACTTGCTCTGACGAAACATTTTTTTTATGAGCAGGGGTATTAATGAATGCAATGCAAATGGGTGTTAGTTTTAGTTTGTCTTATGCCGTGAACCACAGTGTGCCATGTCTTGCCATAGGCCTAACAGTGGACTTTGATTATTTTTGTTTGAAACACGACAAGATTGGAATCAATAAGTGAAACAAAACATACTCCATACATTCAAATTCAAGCAAGTACTTCAAGCCTTACATTTCAAAAGGTAGAATACTCAAATGGAAATACGGTCATCCAGAAAGAGAGAGTACAATGAAAATTACAAACAAGAGCTCAACTACATAGAGCTTTGAAATCTTCAGTTCTCTTTCTCTTGTTTCCTGTGGGAACCCTTCCAGTCTTCTCTCTGACTTCTTCAACCAAGGCCCTGCAAAACTTCACGAATTTGTAAACTGCCAGTGGAGTGTTAAAGGGAAACATCTCAACCTCAGCCTTTCTTAGCTTTTTAGGTACACCTGCAAGAGCTTGGTTGGCCAACTCTGCAAGCTCAGAGAATCTAGCCTTCCACTGTTGAATTTCATCTTTCAACTCAATGATAACTGCCTGTTCTTCAATCCTGCCAAGCAGTTCAACAAAGCGGTGTTCCCAATGCTGACTCTCATCCTTCACCTGCCTGTATGCATCACTGATGTGTCGAAGGTTTCTTTTCAGTTCATCAGAAATCTCTCGCTCAAATCCTAGAGCCTGCTTGTATTCTTTGAGAATGCTCTCAACTGAATTTCTTTCCTGCGCGACACTGCTCAGTTTGCTTTCCCACTCAGCCTGTAGCAAGCGGGACTCTCTTTTTGACTTTGCAAGCAAGCTCTTCACAGTCCTCTCATCCATCTTTGTCTTTTCATAGAGATCTCTCCACTGACTGGTCTCTTCAATGGCTCTCTTTTGTTTAGCCTTTTGCCTCTTGATTTCCTCTTTGGCTACTTGCAGATACTTTTGAGCTTCTAGCTTTTCCTTCTCTTCTACTTTGAGTTTCTTGTCAAACTCCTCAATGGCAGCAGATTTGAGAGCATTATCTTCTTTTAATCTTTGGTTGTTCAGAGTCAACTTCTCTATCTCAGCTTGCAAGGATTTTTTCTCTTCCTCTGCTTTCATTAGAGCCAACTTGACCTCACCTAACTCTTCAACAATGGGAGTACCAGAGTCTATTACCTCCCTATCAACTTGCAATAATTTCTGATAAGGCAATCGGACGCTCTGAATCCTTTTCTCAAGCCATTGAGCAAAGGTAACACCACTAGTTCTCTGAGAGATCTCTACTTTTCCATAACGAGTCACCATACTCCAAGCTTGCAAAATCTTCCTAGTCAAACTGTCATCCTTTGGACCTCCCTCATAGATGTAAAACGGGAATGCCATCTCTTCAGTAGGCGAGTTCCTCATAGGATATCCTAATTGTCTCAGCGTCAGAGAGGGATTGTAGTTAATGCACCCTTTAGTGCCCATCAGTGGAACATTTTGAAAACCACCACAGCGGAAGACTACCTCAGGTCTAGCCTCCCAGCAAGATGAAAGATACCAACGAACCGAGTGCTCGTCTAGACTCCCTAGAAACTGGATCCACTCTTGAATACTCATGGTTTTCACCACAAGATACAGCATAGTCAATCAACTTTTCCACTTTCTTTGGATTGGTGAAAACATGGATAAGAAGCCTGGCATATAACAGATGGGAAGAGCAAGAGATTTTCTTCCTTTTGAGTTCACAGTGGTGAGTAAGAGCGGAATAAGTGTCAGCAAGCATTGCAGGGATCGGATTGATAGGATTCTTCTCATTCTGGAAAGCTAAGAAAATGCCAATGACAGTCACATCCACAAGTCTTTCAATCTGCGGAAAGAGAACAATCCCGAAGATTGTTAAGGCCAAGATTTGCTTGAAGACAACCCAATTTTTGTTTCTGGCATGAGTATCCATCATACCCTCGAGATAACTCTGCGGGAAACCTACCACAAGGTTCTTCCTCTGCCTCTGGAGCTTCAGGTCCTCTACCTTTACTTGCAACAATGCAGCAAACTTCTCATCCGTGTAATACTGCTCTTGATACTGGCAGGGAGCAGCTTTGGTCTGAGGGAAACCCAAGATCTGATGATATTCTTCCAAAGTGGGAGCCATTTGGAAATTTTGGAAAAGGAAGCATCTGATTTCGGAGTCATAGAATCTGCTTAGAGCCACGATAGCCTCAGTCTGTACCTCTAGCAACAACAACTTCCGAAGGTTCCCATAAGAGCTGTCAAACGATCCCCTTTCAATAGGTCCCATTAGGTCAACATATCCTTTCAAGCTGGTGACGTCTACCTTTCTTACACCCGGGTACCTTGGAGCATGCACTGTCTCACTTCTTGATTCCATTAAGTTCCTCTGGCAAGATTCTTTGTCACTTTGTGATTCTCGGCAAACAAACTTGAGTAAGATGCAATGATGCATGCATGGGTTTTATGTAATGCGAGGATGCATGCAAATGCTGATGATGTTTTATGCATATGCAGATTAGGGCAAAATCTTTATTGGCATTGATTTAAGCTCTTTTTTTGAAAATACGGGCCGTACATTGTTTCATATGGACCAGTGAGAGAAAGGCTACAACGGCAACTCGTTCTCCCTTTTTTTTGAAGAATGCGGGCCACATGCTACTTCATAAGAGAAAGGTTACAACGGTAACTCGTTCTCCCTTTTTTTTTTGAAAAAATGTGGACCATATGTTACTTTATAAGAGAAAGGCTACAGCGGCAGCTCGTTCCCTTTTTTTGAAAAGGGTGGGCCATATGTTATCTCGTACGGACCGGCAAAAGAAAGGCTACAACGGCAGTTCTTTCTCTGCTTTCTTTTTTTTTTTTTGGAAAAATCTCCTTCTACTCCTTTTGGAAAACATGCCTAGATTACAATGCAACAAACAATTTGTATGTCCTTGTGTCCTACGAGGCGGGAACCTAGGTTCTAGGGCAACTCAGATGTTCCTCCCATGTTGGCTTTAATCACTTCCTCACCAGGCTACCAGAGCTAATTCTCTCTCACAATAGCACCCACAACGATGGTACGCCATCTGGTGTGAGGCATCGTGAAAGAGCATACTTCGGCTGAAACTTTCGTGAGAGTCAGAAGGACAACGGTCCAATTGCCAGTCACTACTCATTTCCACTCCCCTAAGTTTTGTCAGACCTTGGGTTTTAGGCCCCTCTCAAAGCACAATAAGCATAAGGTGTGAGTGTGTGTAGCAAGGACATACCGCCTAAAACTACCCATCATAAACCCCCACCTGCAAATGAAAACCCAGAACAGTCCAGACAAAAGCATACAATAGCATGTTGCATATCATATAGCATTCCAATTCAAGAATTAACACAGGAAGTCAATAAGCAATCGCAAACATTGTTTACCTTAAGAAAGGGAGCCAAGAGGAAGGGATCATGATAAGGTGGGGGAGAAATGCATGAATTTACCTTTAGAAAGGGAGCAAAGAAGAGGGGACGTGGGAATTGAGGAATGCATGAACATGGTATGTGAACAAAGAGAAAATGCGCAAGGAGCACACATAGAAGGAAAACAAATGCATATGAATACAACATAACATCATGATAATGCTAGAGAAACAATCAAGCATCACAGACAAAGAAAGAAGGGAAAAGGAAAAGAAAAGGAAGAAAAGGAAGAAGTAGAACAAAGCTTTCAATTCAAACGATTTAAACCACACATCGAGTTAACTAGGCTTGACCCTCGCCTTTTATAAAAATTCCCCAGCAGAGTCGCCAGCTGTTGCGCCCGAAAAATCCGGTTTGGGACTTCTCGTTTTGCAACGTGAAAAATAGTAGAGCCGCCACCAATATTTATTTGGGAAAACATCGGAAAAACCCTTTTTTGGAAAAGCGAGTGGTCTTTCGAAATCAGAGATGTAGGTTCGGGGGTCGGTTACGCATGGGGAAGGTATTAGCATCCCATACGTCCTTTCTACTGAAAGGGAACCATTAACTCGATGTGTGGTTTGACAAAAGTTTGAGTTGAAAGCGATTTGTTCTACTTCTTTTCTTTTCTTTTCTTTTCTTTTTTTTTATTTGAAAAATCGTTTTATTGAAAACGGAAGACAGGAATATTTTTGTTATCTTTGAAAAGTGGAAACAAAACAAAGATTTTTTTAAAGGGTGCTTGACGGGACGGACCCGCTCCTACGTACCCTCACTGGGTTGAGGGATCAAAGCTACGTAGTTCTCGGCTTTTGCGTCTGAAAACGGCTTAAGAGTTTTTCGCAATTGGGTGAGCGTTTGTGAAGACCGAACAACAACGGTTAGAATGGCCTCACTACTAACTCTTTTTTGAAAAAAAAATCATCATTAGCGATCTAAACGGCAACAGCACGAGTGATCATCAATGACAATTTGTTGTATTTAATGGAGGAAGAAAATGTTTTCGCAAAGCAAGGAGCGTTTGAAAATGAGTTTAGAAAATGGGTTTTGGAAAACAAGTAGAACATTATTCAATCAATTCCAAGTCCATAACCAAATGCAACAGTGAATGAACAAGATCCAAACATACTCACCAATCAAGCAATCATAAACATGTTGATTATTAACCAAGATTAAACATGCCAATATAATCAAGAGATCCAATTATTAAGGATGCAAAACAAAGTTCTCCAGACAATTGTGTGTGTGTGTGAGAATTGCTACGGGACGGGCAACAATCTCAAAGGGGTGCATATACCTTAATGACTCTATGCTACAACCGGAAAAGTAGGCTTATGTAACGCCCTAAAATTTAATCAAATTATTTCGAAGTTGGATTGCCGTAGGATGATTGTAAGAATTAAAATTATGGGCGTAGTAGCTATGTTGAAAACGAGTTAGATGATAATCACGTGTTGTGGGCTAGTTAAAAATAGCATTGGGCTCCCTTCCTATGTGGATAAAGTCCCAAATAATTTAGCCCATTATGTTTCTCACTTATTATAAGTGGAGAGGATTAATTTAGGGTTGAGAGAGAGAGGAATTTCGGATTAGAGCAGCCACCAAAGAGAGAGAAAAGAAGAGAGAAAACAATTCCCGTTTTTCTCAAACCTGTCACCGTAAAATTGCGATTCCGGTTTCGTTAACCGTTGGATCGTCTTCGTTTTTGGGCAGCAGGTTCGTAAGATATAGTTCTACACTTTCACCGTTCGGATCTTCGAAACGATTTCTGAGGAGAGAGATATTGGCTTCGCACTGAAGCTGCAGTTTGGGGGAGTCGCCGTATTCGGAGATCGAGGAACGAGGCTATGAGGAGTTTGCGCCACCATAGTTGAGGTAAGGGTGGGCTTAACCTTGATAATGGGTTGATGATAATTATGTGTGGGTAGTCTAGGGTTTTGTTGAATTGTTCGTGTTGTTGCATATCGTGTTTTCGTTGAGATTGGTGCTTTGATGATTATTGCACGTTATTGTGATTTGTTTCGTTATTTGTTGTTGCGTGATTGTTGTATCACGATGATGGTGTTGTTATTGTTCGTGTTTTTGTTGTTGCTGTGCGTGGTTGATTGTTGTTGTCGCGTTGTCGAATTGTCATTTTTGTTGTGGTGGTTGCGGTGTCGTTGCCGTTAGGGTTTGGTGTTTGGCAATTTAGCGATTCTGGACACAGGTTCGGTTTTTCTAAAACTGGCGCTGTTTGGTTGATCCAAAAATTATGAGGTTGATTGTTTTTGAAAATAGACTTAACTCCGGTCGTTTTGGCACTGGTTTCGTTAAATTCGGAGTTGCATAGCTCGAGTTATAGGCAATACAAGTTAGGTTAAAATTCTGGAAACGATTTGGGTATAGATTTGGTATTTCGGTGACTGGGAACGTTGTATTGACCGAAAAATTATGTGGTTTATTTTTCTGGAAAATAGACTTAATGCTTGTTAATTTGGCACTGGTTTGGTTGCGTTTAGAGTTGTGTAGCTCGAGATATGAATTCCACAAGTTAGAGTAAGATTCTGGAAACAATCTGGACACAGGGTCAGTGTTTTGGTTACCACGTTTTCAAAAGAACTCCTTTTCGAACGAATCCAATTTCTTTGAAAACTAGACAAAATTTGCCCCAGTTTATGCACAAGTTTCATGCAATTTGATTGAGTTTTGGTCACTTTGGAATTGCTTGAATTTGAAGGACAGAAACTGTCCTCTTTTGCAACTAGCCTGTGTGCTTTTCGAAAACTGTACCTATTGGACACTCTCCTTCAAAAACTGAACTTAGGGATGATAACCAGACCCATAGGGCTTTCCAACAAGTATTTATTTGTTGAAATCCGATGTCGTTTGCTATTTTAATTAATTCGCTGAAGTAGGTGCGATGTGCCTAGGCGCTGTGCGCCAGTCTTGTGCGTGGTGTGCGTGCGTTATGTCCGCGTTGTGGAGCCGTCTGGTGTTAATATTTCAGGTGCGGTGCTGGTATGCTCAGGAGAGTTTAGTGGTAGCTGTGATGCTACAACTTGGTGCTATTTTTGGTGAAATCATTTGTTTTAATTCTGGTGATATAGTATTTATTTTAAATACTTGTTATGGTGAGTTGGTGCATAATCATGGTGTCGCATTGTCATATGCATGTTTTGGTGATATAGGCTCTGCCTCTGGTGTTTATTGGTGATATGCCCGTCGTGGCTCATTTTGGTGATCGGTACCGCATGCATATGCCCACTGGAGGGGTTGCATATCATCCCATTGTCTATGAATGTTATAATTTTGGTGGTTCACTGTCAAATGGATTTTTCCTTTGGTATCTGGTGCTGTGATATGGTGTAATTGTATTGTGTTGCTGTAGTTACCTGATGCTAGCATATTTTTATCATCTGCTTATTACCTCTGTTAGACTCACCCCTTCTGCTTGGAATGTTGCTCTCATGCGGCAACGCTGCAGGTGATCGCTAGTGCTCGTGGAGGAATTGCTAGGTTTTGCTTCCTCCCTCGTTTGGGTCTGTGTCAGCTCTGATATGTAGCACCGGGGAGTCGTTAGTTATCGTTTTGAACTATTATTTTAGTTATTGGAAATTGTTTTAATTAATTTTGGAGATGTCTTTAATTGTTAATTCAGGAGATGTTTAAACTGGTTAATATTTCCGCTGCTTGGTGATTTCTTTTATATAAATTATTTTGGAGATTTTCCTTGTCCAAAAATGGTGAAAAAAATGTAGCGCCCTTCGAGGTGACTCTGATAATTGTCTATTTAATTGTAATAGTAAAAGGGGGGTGTTACATTAGTGGTATCAGAGCAGTTCGGTCTGTCCGGCCAAGTTGTCGAGTCGTCGAGTCGAGTAACACTTGAGTAATTGTTACTCGTTTCTGGTTATAGTTTCTGTTGCAGTGTTAGGTTGAGATGGCAGGACGGAACGATGCTGCACTCGCTGCTGCTTTGCAGGCTGTGGCTCAAGCTGTGGAGAATAACCAGGTGATGCTGGGTCGCGCAGTTTGGCTACGTTTCAGAGGGAGAATCCTCCTACCTTTAAGGGCAAGTATAACCCTGATGGTGCTTTGGCGTGGCTGAAAGAGATGGAGAGAATCTTTCGTGTTATGGATTGCTCTGAGGCGCAGAAAGTCAGGTATGGTACTCACATGCTGGCAGAGGAGGCTGATGACTGGTGGTTGGAGGTGAGGCAGAGGTTGGCGACTGTGAATGAAGAGGTCACTTGGGCTGCGTTCAGCAGAGAATTTGAGAAAGTATTATCCTGAAGATGTTCGTGGGAAGAAAGAGATTGAGTTTCTGGAGCTGAAGCAGGGTAATATGTCGGTGACTGAGTATGCTGCCAAGTTCATTGAATTGGCGAAGTTCTATCCACATTATGGTGAGGCTGGTGCTGAATTCTCCAAATGCATCAAGTTTGAAAATGGGTTGCGGGCCGTATAGAATGTCTGCATCTGAATTGTCAGAACTGAAGAAGCAACTCGAGGATCTGCTTGAAAAGAAATTTGTGAGGCCAAGTGTGTCGCCGTGGGGAGCTCCAGTGTTGTTGGTGAAAAAGAAAGATGGTAGTATGAGGTTGTGCGTAGACTATCGGCAGCTGAATAAGGCGACTATTAAGAACAAGTATCCGCTTCCGAGGATTGATGACTTAATGGATCAGTTGGTGGGTGCTCAGGTGTTCAGTAAAATAGATTTGAGATCGGGTTATCATCAGATCAAGGTGAAAGACGAAGACATTCAGAAGACAGCTTTCAGAACCCGTTATGGGCATTATGAGTATTCCGTGATGCCTTTCGGTGTGACTAATGCGCCGGGAGTGTTCATGGAGTACATGAATCGTATCTTTCATGAGTATCTGGATCGGTTTGTGGTGGTATTCATTGACGACATCCTAATTTATTCTAAGTCAGAAGAGGAGCATGCAGAACATCTGAGATTGGTATTGGGAATTCTGAGGGACAGGAAATTATATGCGAAGCTGTCTAAGTGTGAGTTTTGGTTGAAAGAGGTTAGCTTTCTGGGTCATGTTATTTCGGGGAATGGAATTGTCGTGGATCCGTCTAAGGTTGATGCCGTGTTACAATGGGAGTCTCCGAAGTCAGTTACTGAGATTAGAAGTTTTCTGGGTCTGGCAGGTTACTATAGGAGGTTTATAGGAGGATTTTCGAAGTTGGCACTTCCGTTGACTCAGTTGACTTGCAAGGGTAAAGCTTTCATCTGGGATGACTGTTGTGAAGAGAGCTTCAAAGAATTGAAGAAGAGGTTGACGACGTCTCCTGTTCTGACGTTGCCTAATCCGGAAGAGTCGTTTGTGGTGTATTGTGATGCTTCCAAGATGGGGTTGGGAGGTGTGCTTATGCAGAATGGTAAGGTAGTTGCCTATGCGTCGAGACAGTTGAGGACTCATGAGAAGAACTACCCTACCCATGATTTAGAACTTGCTGTAGTTGTGTTCGCGTTGAAAATTTGGAGACATTATCTGTATGGTTCGAGGTTTGAGGTGTTCAGTGATCATAAGGGTTTGCAGTATCTGTTTGATCAGAAAGAGTTGAATATGAGACAGCGCAGATGGTTGGAGTTGCTGAAAGACTATGACTTTAGCTTGAACTATCATCCGGGAAAGGCTAATGTGGTAGCTGACGCTTTAAGTCGAAAGACGTTGCATATGTCAGCAATGATGGTTAGAGAACTCGAATTAATTGAGCAGTTCAGGGATATGAGTTTGGTTTGTGAAGTGACGCCTCAGAGTGTCAGATTGGGGATGTTGAAGATTGATAATGAATTCATGGCTAGCATTCGAGAAGCTCAGAAGTTAGATGTTAAATTAGTTGACCTGATGGTTGGGATTGATCAATCCGAGAATAAAGACTTTGAGTTGGATGCGCAGAATGTATTGAAGTACCGTGGGAGAATCTGCATTCCTGATGATGAGGAGATGAAAAGAGCAATTTTAGAAGAAGGTCATAGGAGTAAGTTGAGTATCTATCCGGGAGCTACAAAGATGTATCAGGATCTGAAGAAGATGTTTTGGTGGCCTGGTATGAAGCGTGATGTGGCGCAGTTTGTGTATTCCTGCTTGACTTGTCAGAAATCGAAGGTTGAGCATCAGAAGCCTGCTGGGTTGATGCAACCGTTGGAGATTCCGGAATGGAAGTGGGATAGTATTTCTATGGATTTCGTGATAGGGTTACCTAATACTGTGAGGGGGCACGATTCGATTTGGGTGATTGTGGATAGATTGACGAAGTCTGCTCATTTTATTCCTATCAATATCACGTATCCGGTGTCGAGATTGGCAGAGATTTATATTCAGGTGATTGTGAAGTTGCATGGTGTTCCTTTGTGCATTGTGTCTGACAGAGATCCTAGGTTCACTTCTGATTTCTGGAAGAGTTTGCAAGAAGCGTTGGGTTCTAAATTGAGGTTGAGTTCAGCTTATCATCCTCAAACTGATGGGCAGACAGAGAGGACCATTCAGTCGTTGGAAGACTTGTTGAGATCTTGTGTTCTTGAGCAGGGAGGTGCGTGGGATACTCACCTTCCGTTGATCGAGTTTACTTACAACAATAGTTACCATTCTAGCATCGGGATGGCACCGTTCGACGCATTGTATGGTCGGAGATGTAGGACTCCGTTGTGTTGGCATGAATCTGGGGAGAGTATTGTTCTTGGACCCGAGGTTGTTCAAGAGACTACTGAAAAGGTGGAATTGATCCGTGAGAAAATGAAAGCGTCGCAGAGTAGACAGAAGAGCTATCATGATAAGAGAAGGAAGGATTTAGAATTCCAAGGTGGTGATCATGTGTTTTTGAGAGTCACGCCTATGGCTGGTGTTGGGCGTGCATTGAAGACAAAGAAGTTGACTCCTCGTTTCGTTGGACCGTATCAGATCACTGAGAGAATTGGTAATGTTGCTTATAGGGTGGCCTTGCCGCCTAATCTTTCGAATTTGCACGATGTATTTCATGTGTCGCAACTTCGGAAGTATATTTCGGATCCGTCCCATGTGATTCCGATGGATGATGTGCATGTGCGGGATAATCTCACTGTGGAGACAATGCCTGTGCGAATTGAAGATCGTGAAGTGAAGACTTTACGTGGCAAAGAGATAAACCTGGTAAAAGTGGTCTGGTTAGGAGCTGCTGGTGAAAGCATGACATGGGAGTTGGAGAGCAAGATGCGAGAGTCCTATCCGGAGCTGTTTGAATCAGGTATGTTTTCGAGGACGAAAATATTCTAAGTGGGGGAGAGTTGTAACGCCCTAAAATTTAATCAAATTATTTCGAAGTTGGATTGCCGTAGGATGATTGTAAGAATTGAAATTATGGGCGTAGTAGCTATGTTGAAAACGAGTTAGATGATAATCACGTGTTGTGGGCTAGTTAAAAATAGCATTGGGCTCCCTTCCTATGTGGATAAAGTCCCAAATAATTTAGCCCATTATGTTTCTAACTTATTATAAGTGGAGAGGATTAATTTAGGGTTGAGAGAGAGAGGAATTTCGGATTAGAGCAGCCACCAAAGAGAGAGAAAAGAAGAGAGAAAACAATTCCCGTTTTTCTCAAACCTGTCACCGTAAAATTGCGATTCCGGTTTCGTTAACCGTTGGATCGTCTTCGTTTTTGGGCAGCAGGTTCGTAAGATATAGTTCTACACTTTCACCGTTCGGATCTTCGAAACGAGTTCTGAGGAGAGAGATATTGGCTTCGCACTGAAGCTGCAGTTTGGGGGAGTCGCCGTATTCGGAGATCGAGGAACGAGGCTATGAGAGAGTTTGCGCCACCATAGTTGAGGTAAGGGTGGGCTTAACCTTGATAATGGGTTGATGATAATTATGTGTGGGTAGTCTAGGGTTTTGTTGAATTGTTCGTGTTGTTGCATATCGTGTTTTCGTTGAGATTGGTGCTTTGATGATTATTGCACGTTATTGTGATTTGTTTCGTTATTTGTTGTTGCGTGATTGTTGTATCACGATGATGGTGTTGTTATTGTTCGTATTTTTGTTGTTGCTGTGCGTGGTTGATTGTTGTTGTCGCGTTGTCGAATTGTCGTTTTTGTTGTGGTGGTTGCGGTGTCGTTGCCGTTAGGGTTTGGTGTTTGGCAATTTAGCGATTCTGGACACAGGTTCGGTTTTTCTAAAACTGGCGCTGTTTGGTTGATCCAAAAATTATGAGGTTGATTGTTTTTGAAAATAGACTTAACGCCGGTCGTTTTGGCACTGGTTTCGTTAAATTCGGAGTTGTATAGCTCGAGTTATAGGCAATACAAGTTAGGTTAAAATTATGGAAACGATTTGGGTATAGATTCGGTATTTCGGTGACTGGGAACGTTGTATTGACCGAAAAATTATGTGGTTTATTTTTCTGGAAAATAGACTTAATGCTTGTTAATTTGGCACTGGTTTGGTTGCGTTTAGAGTTGTGTAGCTCGAGATATGAATTCCACAAGTTAGAGTAAGATTCTGGAAACAATCTGGACACAGGGTCAGTGTTTTGGTTACCACGTTTTCAAAAGAACTCCTTTTCGAACGAATCCAATTTCTTTGAAAACTAGACAAAATTTGCCCCAGTTTATGCACAAGTTTCATGCAATTTGATTGAGTTTTGGTCACTTTGGAATTGCTTGAATTTGAAGGACAGAAACTGTCCTCTTTTGCAACTAGCCTGTGTGCTTTTCGAAAACTGTACCTATTGGACACTCTCCTTCAAAAACTGAACTTAGGGATGATAACCAGACCCATAGGGCTTTCCAACAAGTATTTATTTGTTGAAATCCGATGTCGTTTGCTATTTTAATTAATTCGCTGAAGTAGGTGCGATGTGCCTAGGCGCTGTGCGCCAGTCTTGTGCGTGGTGTGCGTGCGTTATGTCCGCGTTGTGGAGCCGTCTGGTGTTAATATTTCAGGTGCGGTGCTGGTATGCTCAGGAGAGTTTAGTGGTAGCTGTGATGCTACAACTTGGTGCTATTTTTGGTGAAATCATTTGTTTTAATTCTGGTGATATAGTATTTATTTTAAATACTTGTTATGGTGAGTTGGTGCATAATCATGGTGTCGCATTGTCATATGCATGTTTTGGTGATATAGGCTCTGCCTCTGGTGTTTATTGGTGATATGCCCGTCGTGGCTCATTTTGGTGATCGGTACCGCATGCATATGCCCACTGGAGGGGTTGCATATCATCCCATTGTCTATGAATGTTATAATTTTGGTGGTTCACTGTCAAATGGATTTTTCCTTTGGTATCTGGTGCTGTGATATGGTGTAATTGTATTGTGTTGCTGTAGTTACCTGATGCTAGCATATTTTTATCATCTGCTTATTACCTCTGTTAGACTCACCCCTTCTGCTTGGAATGTTGCTCTCATGCGGCAACGCTGCAGGTGATCGCTAGTGCTCGTGGAGGAATTGCTAGGTTTTGCTTCCTCCCTCGTTTGGGTCTGTGTCAGCTCTGATATGTAGCACCGGGGAGTCGTTAGTTATCGTTTTGAACTATTATTTTAGTTATTGGAAATTGTTTTAATTAATTTTGGAGATGTCTTTAATTGTTAATTCAGGAGATGTTTAAACTGGTTAATATTTCCGCTGCTTGGTGATTTCTTTTATATAAATTATTTTGGAGATTTTCCTTGTCCAAAAATGGTGAAAAAAATGTAGCGCCCTTCGAGGTGACTCTGATAATTGTCTATTTAATTGTAATAGTAAAAGGGGGGTGTTACATTAGTGGTATCAGAGCAGTTCGGTCCGTCCGGCCAAGTTGTCGAGTCGTCGAGTCGAGTAACACTTGAGTAATTGTTACTCGTTTCTGGTTATAGTTTCTGTTGCAGTGTTAGGTTGAGATGGCAGGACGGAACGATGCTGCACTCGCTGCTGCTTTGCAGGCTGTGGCTCAAGCTGTGGAGAATAACCAGGTGCTGCTGGTGATGCTGGGTCGCGCAGTTTGGCTACGTTTCAGAGGGAGAATCCTCCTACCTTTAAGGGCAAGTATAACCCTGATGGTGCTTTGGCGTGGCTGAAAGAGATGGAGAGAATCTTTCGTGTTATGGATTGCTCTGAGGCGCAGAAAGTCAGGTATGGTACTCACATGCTGGCAGAGGAGGCTGATGACTGGTGGTTGGAGGTGAGGCAGAGGTTGGCGACTGTGAATGAAGAGGTCACTTGGGCTGCGTTCAGCAGAGAATTTGAGAAAGTATTATCCTGAAGATGTCCGTGGGAAGAAAGAGATTGAGTTTCTGGAGCTGAAGCAGGGTAATATGTCGGTGACTGAGTATGCTGCCAAGTTCATTGAATTGGCGAAGTTCTATCCACATTATGGTGAGGCTAGTGCTGAATTCTCCAAATGCATCAAGTTTGAAAATGGGTTGCGGGCCGTATAGAATGTCTGCATCTGAATTGTCAGAACTGAAGAAGCAACTCGAGGATCTGCTTGAAAAGAAATTTGTGAGGCCAAGTGTGTCGCCGTGGGGAGCTCCAGTGTTGTTGGTGAAAAAGAAAGATGGTAGTATGAGGTTGTGCGTAGACTATCGGCAGCTGAATAAGGCGACTATTAAGAACAAGTATCCGCTTCCGAGGATTGATGACTTAATGGATCAGTTGGTGGGTGCTCAGGTGTTCAGTAAAATAGATTTGAGATCGGGTTATCATCAGATCAAGGTGAAAGACGAAGACATTCAGAAGACAGCTTTCAGAACCCGTTATGGGCATTATGAGTATTCCGTGATGCCTTTCGGTGTGACTAATGCGCCGGGAGTGTTCATGGAGTACATGAATCGTATCTTTCATGAGTATCTGGATCGGTTTGTGGTGGTATTCATTGACGACATCCTAATTTATTCTAAGTCAGAAGAGGAGCATGCAGAACATCTGAGATTGGTATTGGGAATTCTGAGGGACAGGAAATTATATGCGAAGCTGTCTAAGTGTGAGTTTTGGTTGAAAGAGGTTAGCTTTCTGGGTCATGTTATTTCGGGGAATGGAATTGTCGTGGATCCGTCTAAGGTTGATGCCGTGTTACAATGGGAGTCTCCGAAGTCAGTTACTGAGATTAGAAGTTTTCTGGGTCTGGCAGGTTACTATAGGAGGTTTATAGGAGGATTTTCGAAGTTGGCACTTCCGTTGACTCAGTTGACTTGCAAGGGTAAAGCTTTCATCTGGGATGACTGTTGTGAAGAGAGCTTCAAAGAATTGAAGAAGAGGTTGACGACGTCTCCTGTTCTGACGTTGCCTAATCCGGAAGAGTCGTTTGTGGTGTATTGTGATGCTTCCAAGATGGGGTTGGGAGGTGTGCTTATGCAGAATGGTAAGGTAGTTGCCTATGCGTCGAGACAGTTGAGGACTCATGAGAAGAACTACCCTACCCATGATTTAGAACTTGCTGTAGTTGTGTTCGCGTTGAAAATTTGGAGACATTATCTGTATGGTTCGAGGTTTGAGGTGTTCAGTGATCATAAGGGTTTGCAGTATCTGTTTGATCAGAAAGAGTTGAATATGAGACAGCGCAGATGGTTGGAGTTGCTGAAAGACTATGACTTTAGCTTGAACTATCATCCGGGAAAGGCTAATGTGGTAGCTGACGCTTTAAGTCGAAAGACGTTGCATATGTCAGCAATGATGGTTAGAGAACTCGAATTAATTGAGCAGTTCAGGGATATGAGTTTGGTTTGTGAAGTGACGCCTCAGAGTGTCAGATTGGGGATGTTGAAGATTGATAATGAATTCATGGCTAGCATTCGAGAAGCTCAGAAGTTAGATGTTAAATTAGTTGACCTGATGGTTGGGATTGATCAATCCGAGAATAAAGACTTTGAGTTGGATGCGCAGAATGTATTGAAGTACCGTGGGAGAATCTGCATTCCTGATGATGAGGAGATGAAAAGAGCAATTTTAGAAGAAGGTCATAGGAGTAAGTTGAGTATCTATCCGGGAGCTACAAAGATGTATCAGGATCTGAAGAAGATGTTTTGGTGGCCTGGTATGAAGCGTGATGTGGCGCAGTTTGTGTATTCCTGCTTGACTTGTCAGAAATCGAAGGTTGAGCATCAGAAGCCTGCTGGGTTGATGCAACCGTTGGAGATTCCGGAATGGAAGTGGGATAGTATTTCTATGGATTTCGTGATAGGGTTACCTAATACTGTGAGGGGGCACGATTCGATTTGGGTGATTGTGGATAGATTGACGAAGTCTGCTCATTTTATTCCTATCAATATCACGTATCCGGTGTCGAGATTGGCAGAGATTTATATTCAGGTGATTGTGAAGTTGCATGGTGTTCCTTTGTGCATTGTGTCTGACAGAGATCCTAGGTTCACTTCTGATTTCTGGAAGAGTTTGCAAGAAGCGTTGGGTTCTAAATTGAGGTTGAGTTCAGCTTATCATCCTCAAACTGATGGGCAGACAGAGAGGACCATTCAGTCGTTGGAAGACTTGTTGAGATCTTGTGTTCTTGAGCAGGGAGGTGCGTGGGATACTCACCTTCCGTTGATCGAGTTTACTTACAACAATAGTTACCATTCTAGCATCGGGATGGCACCGTTCGACGCATTGTATGGTCGGAGATGTAGGACTCCGTTGTGTTGGCATGAATCTGGGGAGAGTATTGTTCTTGGACCCGAGGTTGTTCAAGAGACTACTGAAAAGGTGGAATTGATCCGTGAGAAAATGAAAGCGTCGCAGAGTAGACAGAAGAGCTATCATGATAAGAGAAGGAAGGATTTAGAATTCCAAGGTGGTGATCATGTGTTTTTGAGAGTCACGCCTATGGCTGGTGTTGGGCGTGCATTGAAGACAAAGAAGTTGACTCCTCGTTTCGTTGGACCGTATCAGATCACTGAGAGAATTGGTAATGTTGCTTATAGGGTGGCCTTGCCGCCTAATCTTTCGAATTTGCACGATGTATTTCATGTGTCGCAACTTCGGAAGTATATTTCGGATCCGTCCCATGTGATTCCGATGGATGATGTGCATGTGCGGGATAATCTCACTGTGGAGACAATGCCTGTGCGAATTGAAGATCGTGAAGTGAAGACTTTACGTGGCAAAGAGATAAACCTGGTAAAAGTGGTCTGGTTAGGAGCTGCTGGTGAAAGCATGACATGGGAGTTGGAGAGCAAGATGCGAGAGTCCTATCCGGAGCTGTTTGAATCAGGTATGTTTTCGAGGACGAAAATATTCTAAGTGGGGGAGAGTTGTAACGCCCTAAAATTTAATCAAATTATTTCGAAGTTGGATTGCCGTAGGATGATTGTAAGAATTGAAATTATGGGCGTAGTAGCTATGTTGAAAACGAGTTAGATGATAATCACGTGTTGTGGGCTAGTTAAAAATAGCATTGGGCTCCCTTCCTATGTGGATAAAGTCCCAAATAATTTAGCCCATTATGTTTCTCACTTATTATAAGTGGAGAGGATTAATTTAGGGTTGAGAGAGAGAGGAATTTCGGATTAGAGCAGCCACCAAAGAGAGAGAAAAGAAGAGAGAAAACAATTCCCGTTTTTCTCAAACCTGTCACCGTAAAATTGCGTTTCCGGTTTCGTTAACCATTGGATCGTCTTCGTTTTTGGGCAGAAGGTTCGTAAGATATAGTTCTACACTTTCACCGTTCGGATCTTCGAAACGAGTTCTGAGGAGAGAGATATTGGCTTCGCACTGAAGCTGCAGTTTGGGGGAGTCGCCGTATTCGGAGATTGAGGAACGAGGCTATGAGAGAGTTTACGCCACCATAGTTGAGGTAAGGGTGGGCTTAACCTTGATAATGGGTTGATGATAATTATGTGTGGGTAGTCTAGGGTTTTGTTGAATTGTTCGTGTTGTTGCATATCGTGTTTTCGTTGAGATTGGTGCTTTGATGATTATTGCACGTTATTGTGATTTGTTTCGTTATTTGTTGTTGCGTGATTGTTGTATCACGATGATGGTGTTGTTATTGTTCGTATTTTTGTTGTTGCTGTGCGTGGTTGATTGTTGTTGTCGCGTTGTCGAATTGTCGTTTTTGTTGTGGTGGTTGCGGTGTCGTTGCCGTTAGGGTTTGGTGTTTGGCAATTTAGCGATTCTGGACACAGGTTCGGTTTTTCTAAAACTGGCGCTGTCTGGTTGATCCAAAAATTATGAGGTTGATTGTTTTTGAAAATAGACTTAACGCCGGTCGTTTTGGCACTGGTTTCGTTAAATTCGGAGTTGTATAGCTCGAGTTATAGGCAATACAAGTTAGGTTAAAATTCTGGAAACGATTTGGGTATAGATTCGGTATTTCGGTGACTGGGAACGTTGTATTGACCGAAAAATTATGTGGTTTATTTTTCTGGAAAATAGACTTAATGCTTGTTAATTTGGCACTGGTTTGGTTGCGTTTAGAGTTGTGTAGCTCGAGATATGAATTCCCCAAGTTAGAGTAAGATTCTGGAAACAATCTGGACACAGGGTCAGTGTTTTGGTTACCACGTTTTCAAAAGAACTCCTTTTCGAACGAATCCAATTTCTTTGAAAACTAGACAAAATTTTCCCCAGTTTATGCACAAGTTTCATGCAATTTGATTGAGTTTTGGTCACTTTGGAATTGCTTGAATTTGAAGGACAGAAACTGTCCTCTTTTGCAACTAGCCTGTGTGCTTTTCGAAAACTGTACCTATTGGACACTCTCCTTCAAAAACTGAACTTAGGGATGATAACCAGACCCATAGGGCTTTCCAACAAGTATTTATTTGTTGAAATCCGATGTCGTTTGCTATTTTAATTAATTCGCTGAAGTAGGTGCGATGTGCCTAGGCGCTGTGCGCCAGTCTTGTGCGTGGTGTGCGTGCGTTATGTCCGCGTTGTGGAGCCGTCTGGTGTTAATATTTCAAGTGCGGTGCTGGTATGCTCAGGAGAGTTTAGTGGTAGCTGTGATGCTACAACTTGGTGCTATTTTTGGTGAAATCATTTGTTTTAATTCTGGTGATATAGTATTTATTTTAAATACTTGTTATGGTGAGTTGGTGCATAATCATGGTGTCGCATTGTCATATGCATGTTTTGGTGATATAGGCTCTGCCTCTGGTGTTTATTGGTGATATGCCCGTCGTGGCTCATTTTGGTGATCGGTACCGCATGCATATGCCCACTGGAGGGGTTGCATATCATCCCATTGTCTATGAATGTTATAATTTTGGTGGTTCACTGTCAAATGGATTTTTCCTTTGGTATCTGGTGCTGTGATATGGTGTAATTGTATTGTGTTGCTGTAGTTACCTGATGCTAGCATATTTTTATCATCTGCTTATTACCTCTGTTAGACTCACCCCTTCTGCTTGGAATGTTGCTCTCATGCGGCAACGCTGCAGGTGATCGCTAGTGCTCGTGGAGGAATTGCTAGGTTTTGCTTCCTCCCTCGTTTGGGTCTGTGTCAGCTCTGATATGTAGCACCGGGGAGTCGTTAGTTATCATTTTGAACTATTATTTTAGTTATTGGAAATTGTTTTAATTAATTTTGGAGATGTCTTTAATTGTTAATTCTGGAGATGTTTAAACTGGTTAATATTTCCGCTGCTTGATGATTTCTTTTATATAAATTATTTTGGAGATTTTCCTTCTTTAAAAATGGTGAAAAAATGTAGCGCCCTTCGAGGTGACTCTGATAATTGTCTATTTAATTGTAATAGTAAAAGGGGGGTGTTACAGCTTACGTCTTCATTAAGAATACATACTAGTGGAAAGGAAGGGCACACAATTAAATCAAGTCATTCAGATGGCATCAAGAACAAGTGAACACAATTGATCATAGGCATAGAGTATTCTAGGTTTAATGAATGAACATGTGAGCGATGATACATGATTAAGCAAGCATGTGAATGCATAAGCATACAAGAGAATGCATGAATAAGTATACAAGAGAATGCATGAGCATACAAGAATGCATGAGCATTTATTATGCATGGTATACAAGTATGAGTGAATGTGTGTGCAAGCATGCAAGGTGTCGCATAGATGATGCAAATAAGTGAAATGCAAAGTTTGAAAATGTTTTGAGTAAGAAGTGGTAAAAATGTTTTGGGGTTTTAAATGAGAAGTAGTAAAAGTTTAAAATGCAAATGATTGAAATGTTTTGGGATTTTTTTATGCAAATTTACAAGTGGTAAAAAGTTTGAGTGAGAAGTTAATGAAATGGTAGAGTAAAAATGCATGAGGTAAATGGTAATTATTTAATGAGATGGTAAAGTAAAAAGGTAAAAGGGTAAAAACACAATTGCACAATTGCATTTATTCACACAAGATCAAAACAACACGTTCTCAAGCACAAAATATGCACAAAAGTGGCCTAAGGCCGAAGCAATGCTAAGCACAAATCACCATCAAATTTCATGCTAAAATTCACAATTAATACATGAAACAATTCACAAGACTAAACCCTAGATCATCATGCCATGTTCTAAAGTAAGCATCAAGCATATCATGTATTTTATTCTTCACAAAATCAAAGAAGTAAAAAGGCAACAAAAACCCTAGGTTTTGAAGCAACAACCCGAGGCACCCAACACCAAAATCAAGCCAAAATTCAACTTAAAATCATGAAATGAACAAAATGAACACAAGAACCCTAAAATCCATGCAATGGCCGAAGCAAAATAGGTAGGAAAACAAGGTTTTATTTCACCAAAATCATGCAAATGAGGTAGAAATGCAAAGAATGATGAGAAAACACAAGAATCTTTTCTTCAAGGCCAAGGACTCATCTCAAACACCCAAGGCTCCCAATGTCCTTGTCCAATAATGTTTGAAATGAGTCCTCAAAGCTTCTTTCAAGAAGGAAAGAGGAATAGAAGAGAGATTACATGATGAAAATTAAAGAAAATGCAAGGGTTTGTGAGCTTACCTCTAGATCTAGCTAGAAAATGAAGAAGGAAAGAGAATAGAAGCAAGAACACTTGAAGAACACCACAAGAACCTCTTGAACCTTTCGTAAATGCTTGATTCTTGATGGTTTTTGATGAAACTTTGATGATTATGCAAGTTTAGAAGTAGATTTATTGAAAGGATGAAGAATAAACAAGGTTTGATGGTTGATTTTTTGGAAGAATTTTGAAGAAAAGAATATGGGTATGGTGGCTGGTTGCTTCGAAGGAATGAGAGAAAGAGAGGAGAGATTTGGGTGCTAGGGTAAAAAAAAATCAGTGTCCTCATGGTCTCCTATTTTGGGTTTTATATGAGGTGCAAAATTAAGGGTATATAGGACATTGTGCTTTTGCAAACCATTGAGATTTGAGCTAGAATTTGAATCAAAGGCCAAGATTGCAATGCACATGGATTAGGGACAAGGAGAAAACACAAATGAGTGAGGAATAGCTGGTCATACACAAAAATTATGAGTTTTTGTTGCACAAAAATTGTTGAGGGCACCTAGGTCATTCTACACAAAGTTGTAGCCTAGGATTTGATCTAGAATTTTAATCAATGGCTAGGAATACAACTCACATGGATCAAGGGCATGAGGAAACACAAAATGAGGTGAAAATGAGCTGGAAAATTCGGAGCAAATGAGGCCTTGGTGCCCAAGTTTTGCAAGCTTGTCAAGAAAAATAGTACATTTTGTCTTATTGGGGACACTTCCTTATTTTCACCATTTTTGATTATTCTTTTCTAGATAATTCCATAAAAATCATGCCACTTTGGGCCATATTCTAGGAATCAATGACTGGGCCCAAAATTCCATGATATCACCCTTCCCAAAATTGATTTGAGACCTCACCTTGATGGAAATTCCCATTTTGCCCTTTTGCTTAAAATTTGAATTTTATGCCAAAAATCATGCATGCATGCGCACAAAAATTCATAACCCAAATCATCTAGATCCAAATAAATTCCTCTGAGATTGAACAATGATTTTTGGTGAGAAATTGCTTAATTTTGGAAATGACCAAAATACCCCTTTTGCCCAAAAAACCCTAATTTTACTCCAAAAGGCATTCCAATCCTAAAAACGATTTTAAAAGCGCTGAAATGACTTTTATAACGCAAAAATGCATGCTCATAGTTCTTCACATCCTTCAGAATGATGCTTCACTTCATAATTTATTGCTTTTTGTGGAAAATTAAGGTTTTGTTCCAAGCCGGACAAAATTAGGGTATGACACCCCCCACCCCCCCCTCCCCCCAGAAAGCACTAGGATAATCACTTTTTAAAAAAAAAATCTATTTTAACTCACTTTAGTCTACTAGTATCCACCTGTCGAACTCCCTTGATCTACTAGTATTCACCTGACTTTCATATTCGCCATTTCAGCGACCACCACAAGTGGTACCTCGTAGTTGGGCATTCCATCGATTAGATCCTCGTCTTAGAAGGAAATGGGTGGTCGCTTAGAAGGGGGTCTGGGAACGGATGTGGAGGCAACGCTCATGATCTCATCCCATCTTCTTTTGATTGATCTGTTGGTTGAGGCATTAGTGGGAATTCCTCCTGTGATCACCATGGCAACTGGTCTTCCTTTTGACTTTCTGGTGTCAACGATGTCATCTTCATCGTCCTCTTCTTCTTCTACTACTTCGGCCACTTCGTCAGTTCGTGCTTCTTCTCTTCTTGGTGATCGAGCAACTTGCTTATCTTCCCATCCCTCAGCCTGATTTTTCTTTACATACTATGTTAACTTTCCTCGCCTGATCAATGCTTCTAAATCATCTTTAAGGGCCATACAATTATTGGTATCATGCCCGTTACTTTTGTGGTAGCGGCAATATTTCTTGGATGGACGCTGTCCCTCCTTGAGAACGAGAGGCTCTGGTGCTTTGATGTCTCTGAACTCTGCGTTGGCGCACTCTGCAACTATGTTCGCATACGAGGTGTTTATCTTGGTTCGTTCAGAAAACCTCTTTACTTTGTGATCCTTTCCTAGTCTAATATATTCTTCCTTTGCCCTCTGTTCACGCTCAGCAGCTTCAACGGCCATAGTTCTTTCCTCGTAATTCATAAATCTTTGTGACCTACAAAGAAACGTCTCTAGGTCCCTAGGGAGATGAAGGCCGACCTCGACCTCAAAAGGACTCCCTCTAAGGAGCCTAGTCCTCAAGAACCATAACCGTTGGTTATCATCTAAGTTTCTAACTTGATCGGCCTCTCGATTGAATCTCTCCACATAGCTGCGCAAGGACTCGTCTGGTCCCTACCTGATAGCGATCAGGACATCTTAGGATTTAGGTTTAACCTTGGAGGTCATGAAACGAGCAGTGAACGCTCTAGCCATTTGTTCTCATGAGGAGATGGTGTTAGGTCTTAACTCGGTGAACCATTCCAATGCTGACCCTTCTAGGGTTAGAGGGAAAATTTTACATTTTACTGGCCCGGGCGCCCTTCTATACTTCGTCATCAAATCAAAATGCTTTAAGTGAGCATCTGGGTCCTTGACCCCATTATATATCTTGAGGTCAGAAGGGGGCTTTTCTAAGGAACGAGGAATGCGGTGTTCATCTATTTCTCTCGTGTACGGCCCCAAGCTTGTGTCGCCTCTTTCTTTGCGGCATGGTCGTTCTTCGTTATATCGCCCTTGGTGACCGTGCCTTTTGTCCTCAGAATATTCTTTTGACTGATAGTGGACGAACCTCTCATTAGAACTGCTAAGAGAGCGGGTACGTGAGCTGGTCGACCCATAAGAAGATTCTTGGTGCGAAGATTCTTCAGGCCAGTAGGTGTATCGGTTGTAAAGGTGTCGTCCTCGGTGGCGTAAGTCCTCCTCCTCGTCCCCTTTTTCAGGGTGGAGATCGATGGACAAGCTGTCTTCGAAGAGGGGAACGATGCCCTCTAGCTAGGATCGCCCAAGGAGCGGGTGAATCATGATGACGACCTAGTAGTTTAGGGGCCGTGTTTGCCCGTCGAGAGGCGGCTTGATCTTCTATCTGGGTCAATCGGTCATTATGACGGGCAAAAGTTTGATCACGGTCACGGAGCAAATCTCGGAGTTCTTGAACGAAATCTGCAGGAAGAGTGACAGTAACCTGTGGAGCAGCGTCTGGCTGAGGTACAACACTAATGCCCGCAACGTCAGCGGCTGCCCCCTCTGGAACGGGTGGTGGTCGAGTTGGGATCTCGACCACACTCTGAGGGAGGATTGTCTTAGGTCGGCCTCGAGGAGGCATGAGGAAGTAGAGTCGTCTAGCTGTTGAACGATCAAGCGATCAGATCTTGTCAGTTTGCTCTGCTGGTCGTGCTCCAAGGTCAAGGAGAAGAGAGGGGTTGGTACCTGCAATAACACTCCAACGCCCAAGTCAGGGGAGCACGAGCAAAGTAATGATGCTGGTGAATAGTGTGTACTTGACAACTGACGCAATAACTCTTTATATAGTGCCAGTGGATTGCGGGTGACCGTCGGATCACTGTACGGACCGATCAGGGTCGTTGATCTTGGTTCCTGCTCCTCTGCTCCCAGTAAATGGGTTCTTTTACTTACTCTTTAATGGATTGGGCTTCGGCCCACTCTAGAACAGTATATTACAATGATAATGCCAAATCTGCCATTAATAGTTGAGCAGGCGTTTGTTCCTTGTCCTATTAATTCTTACAGTAACAACCAATAATAAAATCAATAATGTTATTTAGCAAAATAGTAGGTTGGTTACTTGCTTAAAAAACTTGGTTAATTGGTATTATAACGTGGTTTTTGGCTATTTTTGGCTGGAAAAATTTGGTTAAATAACATTACTCTAATAGAATACGCTTGGGAGAGTTTCATACATTCATACACAATTGTAGTATGTTACACACTTCCCTCATATATTAAAATAAAACTCATCTCTATATATAATTGGTGAAGTGAGAACATGCTCACGTCTGAGGATCTTTTTGTTTTTTTTTTTCATATCTTAAGGTGTGTGTTTTGAGATATTTTAAGGATTAAAAAAAAATTAGTTGTTCAAATACGTGTCGTTCGCTACTCAATGACTACTTTGGTGAAGAAAAATAATTATTTCCTGATAAAATACGTAAAATGTGATGCTAAGCAGTTTATTTTAGAGTACTTTAGACTCTACAAAAAAAGTTTCGATAATCAAATATGAGAAGTTTGTTCTTCAAAAACCGGTTAAGTGAAAAAAAAAGATATAATTTCATGACAAAATACGTAAGGTGATATGCTAAACATTGTATTTTGGTGTAATTAAAGACTAAAAAAAATTTAACGGTTCAAATACGCAAAGTTTGTTCCTCAATAATTGGTTTTGTGAAAAGAAATCTAATTTCGTGACAAAATACACAAAGTATGATGTTAATTAGTGTGTTTTGGGGTACTTTAGCGTCCAGAAAAATTTAAACTCTTCAAATATGCAAAGTTTGTTCCGTAAAGTGAAATGCTAAACAATGTGTTTGGTATACTTTATGGTTTAGAAAAAATTTAACTGTCCAAATACGCAAAGTTTGTTCCTCATTAGGCATTTGATGAAAAATAATAATAATTTCGTGACAAAATACGTAAAGTGTGATAAATTGGTGTTTATAATTTTATCTTTATTTTATATTCGAGAACCACGTTGCCGCATTTACTCTCACAGGAACTTACAAGATTCACTCTTGTGAGAACTGCAACCATACTTACAATAGAATCTCCATCTTCTTCTTTCAACTTTATATAGTTGGTTTTATTTTATTTTTGGTATTCATCAAAACATGCACGAAACCCATGTGTTTCACTTTGGTATTGTTCCTTTTTTAATTTATAATCTTCTTATTTAACTTATAGTTATAATTTTATGGCTTAAATATCATTTACCCCCTGCAAATATCACCATAATCCATTTACCCCCTACAAAAAAGTTTGGGTTTCGACTCGAGGTGGATCTGATGGTTATTAAGGCGCCTAAGGTGGTATACCCTTATATTTTTTTCTCTTTTTATAAGGCGCCTATGGTGGTTATTAAGGAGATGATCAAGATTCAACGAGACTTTCTTTGGGGTGTTAAGGAGGACGCAAGAGGAATGTATTGGGTAGCATAGGATAAAGTTTGTAGAGGTAAAAAGGAAGGTGGTCTTGGCATAAAAAATTTGGAGACTTTCAATATATCTTTGTTGTCAAAATGGAAGTGGCGTTTGTTGGCGGAGGATAATGCAAGTTGGAGAGGTATTTTAAGTCATAGATATGGGGATTTTTTCGGCTTTTATGTCTAATAATTCTTTGAGAAGTATGAAAAAGGATTCCTTATGGTGGAGAGATCTTATGGATATTGGTGATGATGTCTTGGGCGGCAGATGGTTTAATGACTGTGTTCGAAGAGGTTTGGTGGAGGTGAAGGAGTGGAAATATGGAATCATCATTGGATTGGTCACCAATTTCTTTATATCACGTTTCCTGATTTATTTGCAGGCAGCTCTACTAAAAATTTAACTGTGGCTGAAGCAGGAAGGTGGAGTGGTAATAATTGGAGATGGACATTTTTAGACAATGTTGCTGGCCATCAGAATATTATTCAAGAGGCATCTATTTTGGGCAACATTCTTCGTGAAGTAATTCCAGAACGTGGCCATATGGATTTCTGGAAATGGATCCTTATTCAAGACAAGCAATTCTCAGTAAAATCAGCTTATAATCACCTACAGACCATTCGGCCAGCAGCTGCTGTTCTGTCAGCTGAAGCTTCGGCCAGATGCACAGCAGTGTGGAACTCTGAAGTTCCATCAAAAATCAAGGTGTTTGGTTGGCGTTTATTCTCCTTGGCACTTCCTATCCGTGAGTCCTTGATGCACCGAAATGTTATTCAAAACTTGGAGGATGCTGTCTGCGTTTTTTGCAGCAATGATTTTGAGGATCTAGACCATTTATTTGTGGGTTGCGAATTGGCTAGGAGTGTGTGGTCGAAGGTGGAAGTTTGGTTAGGATTGGATCCTATTAACGAGCCATCAGTGGTGAATCACTTTGCTACCTTTGCTCAAGTGTTTAGTGGTAAGAATTCTAAGAAAACTAGACACCTCATTTGGCTTGCTTCGTGTTGGAGCATTTGGTTGGCGCATAATAATTTTATTTTCAAGAGGGAAGAACCGGTTTTAGATTCGATTGTATATCACATTAAGAGTACCTCTTGGACTTGGTTTATCTATGGGGCGGGTAGATATTCTGGATACTGTTTAGATTCATGGTGGAATAATGCTTACCACTGTATCAAATATTTGTAATTGTTGGTTTTGAGCACTTCTAGTGTTCCGTTAATATATCAATTGCTTATCGGAAAAAAAGTTTTAAAAATGGTCCTTGCAAATATTAAGTGTTTCTAGCTATTTAGGCTCCTCGGTTAAATTTTTTTTTTGTAGGGGGGTAAATGGATTATGTTGATATTTGCAGGGGGTAAATGATATTTCAGCCTAATTTTTTTTATTCACAAGAACTTCACCCGAATCTACGATAGATCCCCCATCATATTCTTTTAACTTTGTATAAGTGCTTATATTTTATTGGTTGTTTTCATCCCACCTTACATGATACCCACGTGTTTCGCTTTTTAATTGTTTTGTCTTCTTTTTTTCTAATTAATGCAGATTATGTTATTAAAATTATTTAGACATTTTCTTTTCATTATCTATGGGTATTCAATTTCAATGCATTTCTTTAATGTTTCCTTTTAATTTTTTTAATCTTCTTATTTAACTTATAGTTATAATTTAATTTTTATTTACAACTATTAGACTATATATTTTGTAAACCAACATCATTGGCCCAGTGACATAGGCTACCCTGAGACACGGTGGTCGACTCGGTGCTCCCGAGTTCGATTCATGTAATGGACAAATTCAGTGTTGGGAAAATGCGAAATTTACTCCTAATGTTTTGTATTCTGTTCATCTTTTCTTATTATAATTAAATTTTCCTTCATAACTATGAACCACCCCATGATTGCTTTCCACACGAAATGGCTTAATGCCATTACATTTTTTCCTTTTGAAATCGTATCATGAGTTATTGATACAATGTGAATGAGAATAAAGAACTGTACAGAGAAAATTAAGCTCCGTTTCGAGTTAATTTCTATTTTCTAACAAGTTTTGATTTTGAAATTAACTTTCAAAACCAAAGACCAAAAGCTCACAACCACCTCAAACAGGTCTTAAACGGATTCAAATTCAGCAATTAATGATCCCAAAGTCACATTATTAAACCACACATAATCACATACTTCCAAGTTCCCTTTTGTGATCAATGTCCTCATAGGTTGGATTTAGGGGGTTCAGTTGAACCCTCTAAATAAAAAAAGTGTGTACTAGTACCCCTTATAGATTTTTTTAACCCCCTAAATAAAAAAGTGTGCACTAGTATGATTAAAAATACACCTAATTTAAACCCAATTTTTAATAAATCTGTCTAATTAATCTCTGTAAGGGACTATATATAAAACTTTAGGAATTAACTTTACCGATATCACATAAATTTACAAACTACTTATTATTTTCATATACTTTAGGACTTAAAGAGGAAATGACGTATAAACTTAGAGACTAATTTGACGATCTACTCTTAAATAAATTTGTAGTTAGACATCTTGATTCCTCAAATTCAAAAAAAAATCAAAAAATTATGTGAGGATAGTTGAAAAAACTTAAACAATAATCAACATCTGTGAAACTGATATTTTTTCACCCCCGACCTATGGTCCTAAGTCCACCATTGTTTGGATGTACATATAATAGGGATGAATATTTGAATGTTTTCCCTTCATCTTTTTCACGTTTAAATTCTGAAGATTGGGGAGATGATGAAAATCTTATCCCGTGGCTTTCACATGGTAGAGGTGACTTTAGATAGGTGTGAACATTTCTATATGAAAGTTAAGGAATCTTATTATCCCTTCATTTTTTTATTTCAATCCTCACCGGTCGCATTTTGTTTTCTTGCTTTCACGAGATTGAGACCTGAAGTGGGATCATTAACTAGCCGTGGACTTAGCAGATGGGTACATTGTAATTGGTACCACATGCATTTGAATAACTGGCTGGTGATATTAAAAGTGAAAAATTGTACCAAAAGTGAAAAATTGTACCAAAAGTGAAAAATTTATGCCTAGTCACATATTTCTACCCTTATAGAAATAAAGAAGAGCACAATCCTAATTCAATATCCTATGAACCCATACGCAAATTCATGTTAAAATAGAATGCAGAAGCATACCTTTAGGATCCATGTAATCTTAATGAGAAGACAATGATCTTGATAGAGCAATGACCTTTCAATTGTAGATTCCTTATTTTCTTAGTTCCTCTTCCAATGGGATAAAGAGAATCAATATTTTGTTACATTGTGCTGTCTACAATTGGGGACCATACTCCGTTATTTATAAGAATCTCATACCCTTTCATGAAGGGTCGTGATTATTCAAATTTTCTTATTTCTATTTCTACCCATCATAAAAATAGAAATAAGACTATTGGTATCAAAATAACGGTCCTAACACATTTAATTATTACATGTGTATGACCCAAAAATTCTAACAATCTCCCACTGGTCATATATGTATCTTATGAATGTGTTAGACTTTATGAGTTCAAAAAATTCCATTATAAACATTGGGCATATCATTATCTCATCCATTAGTTATACCAATATATAGGACCAAAACGGTTTTGATTATATCAATCATAATTAAACGCATCAATAATGACAATTATAAACACAACTAAATGGCATAGAGTAATCATGAAATGTGCAGCATGAAAATCACATGAAGACGATCTCTATACATGTCAATTTTCAACTGGTACTCCTTACTTTAGTGAGATCAATATTATCATACAAAGTGCAATGACATGAATAACCAAACTTTATTTTTGATCGGAACATAATACAATTATATGAGTATGTATAAATAATATCAAAACATAGAACAAAACTTGCAACAATGACTAACTCCCACTAAACCAAAAAATCTTCACATTGTATAACACTCATGTGAGGAGTGTGCTCATGAAAGACCTTGGATGGAAAAACCTTTGTTAGAGGATCCGCTATAATGGAGTTTGTCACTAGGTGTTGTATGAAAATCTGTCCACTTTGTTCCCTTTCCTTAACAGCTAGGAACTTGATGTCGCAATATAACTTAAGTGGTTTTTCAATTCCTTCTATAATTTGCGGCCCTGTGACACAATTCCTTAGCCAAATCCCATGGTTTGATGTCTCGTAACATGCTACAAACTCTGCTGCCATGGTGGATGAAACTACAAGAATTTGCTTGGCACTACGCCAAGAAACTGCACCACTAGCCAACATATAGATATAGCCCGAAGAGGATCTTCTACTATCTTGGCATCCAACAAAATTGGAGTCAAAATACCCAATGATCTCAAACTGGTCTGGCCTCCTATATGTGAGCATATAATCCTTTGTTCTCTTTAAATACCGCATAACCCTTTTGGGTGCTTTCCAATTATCCATTGATGGATTGCTTAAAAGAGAACAAAAAACTATAAATATACTCACATCTTTAAAAATTCAATCATCAATATGTTCAGATAATGATGGCATAACCCATCTCAAGAGACCTAGTGCACCATCAATATCAAATCTTTGGATGATAATATTAATTGCTACTGGTACTTTTGTTGTAATGATCAGACATTGATAATAAAACATGTCAAATGATAAACCCCTCTTTGGATTGATGTATCTTTTTTCTTTTAAAAAAAAGGGGAAAGGGGAAATTTTATTAATCAATGTGGCGCTAATGACCATTTTACAACTCTCCCTGAGGGGATTTGAACTCAACATCTTGAGGATACACGGCTAAGCTCTTACCACTCAGCACCTTTGGATTGATTTATCATTTACATGTAAAAGCTTAAAATTATCACGTGTTTACCATCACAAGTGTGTATGTAATCTAGCCAAGCAGTAACTTTCCTTTGGGTCAATTAACACTCGCATGGATAAATACACACACACACACTCGCATTTAACGTTTCTTACGAACAATCTACACACGAGAGGTCACTTTGGCGACTGCTTGATTTAATCTAGTCATTCAAAATGTTAAATAACTGTATAAAATACAAACCATAGCCAGAATTTATACATAAATATACAAAATTCTAAAAAAAAAAATAATAAGGACACGGCTGTGCAAACCAGTACAGCCTGCCGGTGTTTGGTTTTGTCTCAGCAAAACTGAATGTGAAGTCAAAGAAACAATATAGTGCTCATTGCGATTGCCAAACAGAAAAAATAAAATAAAATGCAATGGTTGAAGATGTTTAACATGTAAACTTTGATCGGAAAAATGATTTACTGGCTATAGGCTTCGTTCGATGCCATGGGAAGGTGCACATTTTCCCATTAAGTCACTTCAATGCTCAGAAGAAAGAGATAGTGGTGAGACGTGATTTGACTTGATTGAGTTGATGTTTGAGTTTTTTGAGTGTGTCATGGCGCGTGGGTCTTTGTTGTGGTGTGTCTAATGGGTTACCTCTTGTGGCTTATTTAAATGTGATGGGTTATAATTTCGGTTCCCTTGTTGGTAACTTGTCTTTGTATTCTCTCCATTTTTGTTGTGTTTGCTACTTGACAAGGAGATCACCAGCTTGTTTGGAGGTAATCCCTAATCCTTATCTCTTGTTTCTTTTATATTTCTTCCCGTTTTTGCTTTGAGATGGTCAAACTGTGGGAGCTGGACGAGAGTGAGAAAGATGCTTTTGAAGTTCCATCAACTTTGAAACTCATTTTGGAATCAACTCAACCCAGTTGGGAAAGGGTTAAAGAGAGTTAGAAGAGAAGGGGGTTATAATCGTCCCCTTTCTGAGATTTTGAGCTATTCGGACTTATCCTCTAATTCTTTGGAAGACCGAAATGAATGTGACAGTGCTACTTCTTATTTCTCTAGGGTTCGGATAATCAGCAGGGGTTCTTTGACCCTTCCTTACAAAGAAGTTAAGGTCTCGAGGGCTTCCGAGCAAGAGGTAGCAGGGTTATTTAATTTTGAAGGTTGTGGGTATTCGTCCACGTACACTACAAGAAAAACTGGTTTTTCTGGCGACCAAAATCCGTCGGATATGACCAAAATCCGCCGGAAATTTGGACTTTCCGGCTGATAAAATCCGCCGGTAAAACCGTGGTAGCAAACGGTTTTCGGCGAATTTTAGTCCCTCGGAAAATCCGCCGGAAATGCCAAAATTTAAAAAAAATGAAATTTGAAAAAATCCGCTAGAAATTCCTCGAATCCGCCGGAAATTCAAGAAATCCGTCGGAAATTAAAAAAATTTAAAAAAAAAATAAAAAAATCGGCCGAAAATTAAGTTTCTTTTTTTAAAATAAATCCGCCGGAAATTAGTTTTTTTTAAAAAAAAATCAAACAATCCGCCGGAAATTAAACTTTTTTTAAAAAGAATAAAGAAATCCGCCGGAAATGTAATATATCCGAAGGAAACTAACTTTTTTTTTTTAAAAATAAAAAATCCGCCAGAAATATTTCAATTTTTTTTAAACAAAGGAAATCTATTTAATAAAAAAATATTATTGATTTAATATATTATATTTTTTAAAAAATTATTAATAAAAATATTAAATATACGTATTTATTAATCAATTAACTATTAAATATATTAAATTTAGTAATATATATTTAAAAAAATTAACAATAAAAATATTATTGATTTCATAATTGATAATATATTTTTAAAAAAATTATTAATTAGAATATTAAATATACGAATTTATTAATAAATTAAATATTAAATATACGAATTAAATATAATAATTTAATAATATATTTTTTATTAGCAAAATTAATTAATAAAAATATTAAATATATTTAGTAAAAATATTAATAACATTATTTATTACATTAAATTAAAAGTATTATGAAACTTTATTTTGATTGTAAAATAAAAATTAATAATTAAATTAAAATAATAAATTAAAAGTACTATTCAAATTCAATACCCGGTCTTAAAATGATATATTATCCCAACAAGTGAAACTAAAAGATCCCAACAAAGTACTCCAATTAATATTCATGACCAATACAAATTAAAACTTAAATATCCAAACAACAAAATAACACAAGTGAAAGCTATTGGGGTGGGGGCTGGTATGAATCATCACTATGATTATAATAGCTGCCACCCGTGGCGTCATCAGATGCAAGATAAGCACTAATATGATCAATATTATTCAAATCGATACTTGAGTTGAATTGCTGCTGGGTGTGCTGAACCTGCTGGGGTGGATACAGCTGGTATGGCTGCTGCTGGGGTGGATACTGCTGCGGGTATTGAGGCCATGGCTGAAAGGCACCGCCAAAATGCTGTTGCGGTGGCTGGTGGGATGACATATGTGAAGATGATAGTCTGGACTGCTGCTGAAACAACTGACTCAACAGCTGATGATAGCGCTCCTCGTTTAGCCTTGCCTACTCCGCATTTGACTTTTCCTTCTCCTCCAACCGCCTAGCCTGCTCTGCATTTATCCTAGTCTGCCCCTCCATGCGCTCCTCAGCTAACCTAGTCCGCTCTCGAAGCTCCTGCACTTCCAGTGCACTTTGCTCCTGGCGCTCGGCAAACTGACGGCTAAACTGCTGGGTCAATTCAGTCACAGCATTCAAAGTACTAGGAGCATATGAGCGGGCAGTACTCCCAGCTGATCCAGAACTTGACAGACTCGGAATAACACTTGCTCTGAAAGCAGAAGGTCCAATGCCACCAGACCCTACGAGGCGATTACTCTTTCGTGGACCAACTGCTTTCTCCTAGATTTCACGAGCCGCTCTAGCCTCCACCACAGGATCAACTTCTGTACTGTCACTACTCTGCTGCTGAGTCTCACAGTACTCAGCAATCCTCGCCTCAAAGTTCTCCTGAAAAAATAACAACCAAGAAATGAA